>OY757911.1:68125821-68540821 GCA_963585895.1 Sepioteuthis lessoniana | reverse complement strand
TAAGAGCACTTGTCACGAAAACTATACAAGTTAGACGAATCAGACACGCAGAACACTGCTGGAGAAGCAAGGACGACCTCATCAGTGATGTACTCCTATGGACCCCCGCATATGGCCAAGCAAAAGCAGGACGACCAGCTCGAACATACATACAGCAGCTATGTGAGGATACGGGATGTAGCCCTGAAGACCTGCCAGAAGCGATGAATAATAGGGAGAAGTGGCGAGAGAGTGTCAGGGATATCCGTGCTAGCGACACGACATGATGATGATGATGATGATGATGATATGCATTTGGTCTCTCAGTTTGACGGGGGAGGGCATTTGCTTATTCGTTACTGCCCTGCCTTTTTTATTTCTTCTTTCTTCTGAAAATTAGAAACTAGCACGAGTGTCAAATAATTCTACCCTTGTTCTAAAAATAGAATTCCACGTTCCAATAGTATTAACTTTTCGACCAGGTTCAAAATTTTAATTTTAGATTTACAGTTATTTGTTCTTCCATTTAAGACACAGATAGTATACAGCACTTATTTTGCAATGAATAAATTAAATAAAATCATACATGCATTTTAAATGACAATTTAGTAAAGGACAATTCATTACAAACCAGTTTTTGGACTTCTCTTCGAATGGACCTGCCAGAAGCAATGGACAATCGGGAGTTGTGGCGAGAGAGGGTCAAAAATATCTGTACTGATAGTGCGACATCATGATGATGATTATATTTATAAATCGGATTCGGCATTAAATAACCTACAATGGTTGATTTGACATAAAACCCAACCAAACCAAATCATATATATATATATATATATATATAAAGAGGATTTGTCTTAAATAGCCTACAATGGTTTATATGCCACAAAGCCGAACCAAACCAAACCAAAACCTCCAGATAATTTCTCAAAGAAGTAATTTCCCACCACTAATCGAGACTCGTATAAACGACAAATATTAGTTGATATGTACTTAGGGTCAAGTCACACTCAAAACACCAGTTCATGATAGATCATCTAAGTTAAATTGATAAGACTCTGTTGAGTTTTAATTGAATGAGCTGGTTGTTTAGTTGTGTCTTATATCATATCAACCCACATAGGTTACATAATGACAAATCCTGTTCTTCTATTGTAGTTGTAAAAGTAAAGTTGGCGACCGTAATCGTGGGTAACCCAAAGGGCCCCTTTTCGATAGCTACTACATCAAGATGTAGGGGAGGGCGCTACTTCTTTCCCAGGATTGATCCACTTTACCCTTGACCCATACCTTATAATGCTAAGTGCTAAGCAAGGAGTCATCAAATACTATTTTTTGAGTCTTTGGTATGACTCGACCTAGGATTGAACAAAGGTCTCCCGGGCCATTGACAAGCACTCTAACCGTTATGCCAAAGACAGATAGACAGAAAAAGCGTGTGTATGTGTGTGTGTGTGATTTATAAATGAATAATTTGTTGGTAACATTTCTTGACGAGTCAGGGCTCATTTGTTTCCAAATTGCTAAATGGTTTCAAGTACTGCTATATACCGTTTCCACAGTTAAATGGTTTCAAGCAAGGCGATTTATTTTTTTCACACAAATGGTTTTAACTATTTCCATTTAAATCTAATAGTTTTATTTGCACACTGTTAAATGTTTTCAAGCATTGCTATCCAATACAAATGAATCAATTCATATTAATGGTTTGGTTACACACAGTTAAATTTTTTTTAGTAAAGTAAATGATTAAGCAATTCAATTCAACCAATAGATGGGTCTCTAACAAGCACTTCCACTCCAAGTGGACCTGAGAATAATGGCAAAAAAGATCGGCCAGAATACTGAGGAGTGTCCTGGGGAATTGAGGAGACTTGCTATCACTCAAATTCCAGTGAGAAACCATCGACTGGCACTAGTGGGAAAAACTCTCAAGGGTAAAATAATAATAATAATAATAATAATAATAATAATAATAATAATAATAATAATAATAATAAGCACTTGTCCTAGAAAATAACACACATAAACTCCTATGGAACTTTGACATACACACGAATCACTTAATATCGGCCAGAAAACCAGACCTAATAATAATCAACAAAAAGAAAAGAACTTGCAAAATTGTCGACTTTGCTGCCCCGGCTGACCACAGAATAAAACTGAAAGAATGTGAAAAGAAGGATAAGTACCTCGACCTTGCTAGGGAATTGAAAAGCTATGGAACATGCAGGTGACAATTATACCAATTGTAATTGGTGCGTTTGGAACAGTAACTAAAGGATTACTAAAGGAACTGGAGGACTTGGAAATTGGAGGACGGGTAGAGACCATCCAAACTACTACATTATTAAGAACGGCCAGAATATTAAGAAGAGTCTTGGAGACTTCAGGAGACTTGCTGTCACTCTGACTCAAGAGTAAAACCATCAGCTAACGCTGATGTGAAAAACTCTAATGAGTAAATAATAATGATAATAATAATAAAACTGAAGGAATGTAAAAAGAAGGATAAGTACCTCGACCTTGCTAAAGAATTGAAAAAGCTGTGGAACATGAAAGTGACGATTGTACCAATTGTAATTGGTGCTTTTGGCACAATAACTAAAGGATTATTAAAAGGCCTGGAGAACTTGGAAATTGGCGGACGGGTAGAGACTATCTAAATAACAGCATTGCTGAGAACGGCAGAAACCTGAGACGAATCCTGGAGACTTGAGAAGACTTGCTGTCACTCAAACTGCAGTGAAAAGCCATCAGCTAACACTGATGTGAAAAACTCTAAAGGAGTTAATAATAATAATAATAATAATAATAATAATAATAATAATAATAATAATAATAACAAAATTAAATGGTGGGAAAGAAAAAAAGCTAAAAATGAATAAGAATATCTTTAACATATATTTAAGATACTAGGAGGCACCTGTGACGAAACTGTAATCGTCACAGGAAATGAATACAGTGTCTCGAGTTCAAATTCTGAATGAAGCTGTCTGCATTTCCCATAACGCTCAAATCCTTTAGAAAAGTATAAATAAATTGTAGGATAGACTGAGCTCTTTAACCTTGGTATGGCCACCGGTCTTGGCGAAAGAAAGCTTTAAATTCAAACCTATTTTTAAAAAATGACCTTGCGTCACTTTCTGTTTGAGCGGAAGAGTTGAAAAATATATACATATTTGAAATATAAACGGATAATCATTAAACAAACAGGAATGAAAGAAAAAATGAGAAAGTAATACGTCAGAAGTACCAGGAATATCGGAGACCAACTTCTCCAATGGAATTGTAATCAAATGAATAAATTCTCCTTTGTAAAATACGCTGAATATTTCTTAAACTGGACATACGGACCATACAACTTAGGTAAATGTTAATGACGCTCAAGGCCTAACACATGAGAGATGTCATAAACAGTTTCTATGTGTCTAAAAAAAAAAGGGGAGGTAGAGGGCTCTCTAGCATGAAGAGATGGCTCGATGCTATAATTCAGAGACTCGAAGTATATACGGACAACAAAAAAAGAGAGGTCTATTAGTGCAGCACAAGGTCGAATGAATGGGGCACTTCATGAGACTCGAACTCACTCGAGAAGGTTTGCTTGTCTAGCTAACTAACTATTGCATCATCCGAGGTGCCCCAATAAGTGTAGCCAGTAACAATATTAGAAGATATCTTAAAGACAAACAGGACAAGAAAAAGAAAAAAATCTAGAAAACAAAAATAAGAAGAAAAATATCTATATGGATATTTGAAGCGACAAACTAAGGAAAGTATGATGATCAGGACATGACTACGAAAGGAAAACTGAAGAGAAAAACTGAATCTATCAAAAGCAGCACAAAATAATGCCATAAAGATTGATTATATTAAAAGATTGATTAATATGCTGTATAATAACAAGTGACAGAAATGAAAAAGTTGATCACACAATAGGCGATTGTAGCAAACTGGTACCAAACATTACAAGAGCAGAGAAGACAAAGTTGGAAGATGATCCACTGGGAATTTTGCAAGAATCTAAAGTTTGACCAAACTGACAAATGATATATGCACAAACTATCACATGTCCCAGAAAATGAGAAGCACAAAATTCTCTCGGCCTATGCGATACAAACGGTCATCCAATCAAGGTCAGAAGACCAAACCTAGTTTCAATCAATTAGAAAACTACTTGTCATTTCGTGGATTTTACCGTTCAAGCCAGCAACAAAGGGAAAACAAAAGTAAGAGAAAAACTGTACAAATATTGAGAACTTCTCAGGGAGTTGAAAAAAGATGAGGAACATGAAGATCTTAGTGATGTTAATCGAAGTTGTAGGCCCTAGAACAGTCTCCAAGAATCTAGAAATTGACAAGGTCTGAAGATCCGAGAAATAATAGAAAACGTTCAGGCAAAATACCACTTCTAAAATTAGTTAGATACCTCAAAGAATAATAAAGATCTACAGAGACTTACTTTCCCACGAAAACCTCCCAGTTAAAGCTGGTTTTAAACATTCAAGAAGAGTATCATAGTGAATACACTCGACACTTTTCAGCCGACCCCCGTAGAGTTGTGATACAACGAAACAATCAGTCTGTGGATGACAATATATATGCTCCCCGACCGGGTGTTGAGTATCTTGGCGAAGGAATTAACGGTTGACACCCTCGTAGTGCAAAGCTCTTCTAACGAATTGAGCACTTCAGTATCCGATTGTGTACAAGGTAAACAGACGAAAGTAATTACATATACGTTAAATTTCCGAGTTGGTGTTGGGTCTATTGCTGACTGAGTGGTACTTTATCGGTCTGATGTAAAGTTAGACGGGTTTCGATCCAAACTTGAATCGACTTCGTGTCAAGACAAACTGAAGAGTTGTGATACAACGAAACAGTCTGTTTCTGGATGACAATATATATATATATATATATATATATATATATATATATATATATAAAGAGACTGTTTATGGCTTAACAAGAGAAACGTAAATGTTTTGAAATAAATAGGAAAATGATTTTAGATTTGGTATTTAGCTTTTTATTGATTTATCTATTGATCATTCCATATACTTGTGGAAGTATATGAAATAATTAATAAATATCCTGAATACCAAATTTGAAATTATTTGAATATCTATTCTTTTATACACACAAACACACACACGATATATATATATATATATATATATATATATATATATATATATATATATAATTGCGTGTGTGTGTGTCCAATTATATGGATTTTTGTCTTGCTGATTGACCACTGAGAGAATCTCAGATTTAAGAAAATATATTTGTGATAGTCAAGAAGTTATTTACTCAAACATAACTAATTTTGGCACAAGACCAGAAGAATGGGGCCCTCGAGAGTATCGAACTCACAAAGAAATGGTTGTATTTCAAACTCGTTAACCTCTACACAACGGGCGGTGCCCTGAGCCAAAAGTATCGGGAACCGATTGAGGATCGAACTCACTATTCAGTTCAAATTAATCTGCCAGACTACCGTGCTAAACACAGCACTATGACGAAGTGTTCTGTTTAACAAAACTTTAGTAAGTTTGGTACAAGGGTTGAACTATGTTGCATCTAGTAAAAATCAATTATGTCTTATCTTTGCAAGGTAACTATTAAACTACACAAGACGCCCGATAGTGAGTCTAATATTACTAATAGTTGGTATCTGTTTATAAATTAACTTTTTGTCTAGTTTCTTCAAAGCAAGACTCATTATAATTTAACTTTGGGTTTACGACATCTCAGACAGGCCTTTTTTATAATGATTTATGTACCTTTAAGTGTATGTTGTAGTGAACGCAGGTGCGTGTTTTTCATAAACATCCAGACTTAGACGAGTATTTTACTTTATATATTTGTCTATATAAATACAGTTATGCGTTTATTAGTTATAGGAATTCAATGGGTATACGCAAATGTTTCATAAATTTATCTAAAAAGATGTGTAAGATACATACACATATATTGAAGGTATGTTATAAGGTTATATATATATATTTGAAAGAAAACCTCAGCAGACTGTCATTTGGCTCTTATAAATTTATTTCAGCAAGCCACTCGATCAGAGCAACCAACCTCTTCATCACATAGTGGAAAGAAAAATGTATAAAATTATTCTTACAACTGATTCTTACAAGTTAACAAAAAAAGGAAATATCTAAACAGTTCCTCGCCCAGGTCTTTTATCGAGTGGCCAGCAGAAATAAATTCATAATTGCCAATAGCCAAATGACGGTCTCTTGTGTTTTTTTTTTCCGATTATATAAATTTGCTTTGCATAATATTTATAAATCTATTTATTAATAATCATACACTGAGCACTCCAAGAGATTTATTAGAATCCTCTTATACATTTTCAATTTGAATTATTCCCAACTATAGAATACATCGACTGCACCTTTGCAGAGTGTTAACCCCCCACAATGAGTGTCTTGGATAAGACACTAAACAATTTGATGGTGAGGTTTCAGTAATGCTAGAGCTTTGGGGAATGCGGAGTACCTCTTTATTGCCATCTCTTGCAGGTCCCCTCTGGCCCGGTGTGGTAGCAC
This sequence comes from Sepioteuthis lessoniana, assembly GCA_963585895.1. NCBI lineage: Eukaryota > Metazoa > Mollusca > Cephalopoda > Myopsida > Loliginidae > Sepioteuthis > Sepioteuthis lessoniana. Next base: position 68,534,279 of record OY757911.1, on the reverse strand, counting down.
CTGATAGTGTCCTATCTATGGGTCAAATAATACTAAACTGTTTAGTTATGCTAAACTGGATTGCTTGAAATAGAACTCTTTCGAAGTGTAAACTGCGTACTTAATTGCTTGAAATAGAAATTTTTGCATGCAAAACTGAATTGTTTGAAATAGATCTGTTTTTGACATTGAAACTGCTCTTACGCTAAACCGAATTGTTTTAAATAGAACTATTTTTTACATATAACTGTATAAAATAAACTATCCTAATACTAAATGGAATTGTTTGAAATAGAACTATTTATTTGTATTAAAATGGTCTTGGCATTAAATAGCCTAAAAAGGTTGATATGACATGAACCAAAACGACTAAACGAACAAGAGATAGAGAAAGAGGGAGAGAAAAAAGAGGGAAAAAAAGAGAATTTTGCTATGATAGGCTTAAACAATTTAACTGGCCATATGTTAAAAGAATGACAACTACGAGGATCATTAAGTTTCCAAACTTTTTCGTATGGGCACTCTTATTGATACTACACACATGAAACTCTATTCCCCTTCGAAGTAATCCCCTCCGGTTCCAATGCACTTGTTGTACCGTTCCAACAACTTCTGGAAGGCCCCATTATCTGGAAGGCTAGTATCCATCGGTGAAAGTGCAGTCAATGCGCACGGAATATTTGGAAATAAACTTTATATCAATGGAAAATTATCACCTTATCAGCTATGTCTCGTATTCTCTAGACGGCTGGAGAATAATGTATTGTTTTTCTAGGTAAGGAAAGATACCAGAAAGCTCTGTCTAAAAACAGTTCTTTCTGGTGTAGGCAATGGGTAAGATTGGACAATGTCTTACTAGGAAACTTTGCGTCCTGTCATTCGTGTGGAAGATATTTGTCGTGTACCACCTCTCTCAAGATCACGAATCTTCTGATAACAATAGTTTACAATATCAGTGATATCTCTCAGCTTGATAAATCACGCGGCCAAATCGAATCAGTTTAAAAGAAACCGTATAAGAACATGAAGAAAAATTTACTGTGATGTACTTGTTACTAAATCCCCTATATCTAAATAGTATTGAATACTTATGAAGTTGGTCAGACAAACAAGATCATTTTGCAGAATCTATGCTTGGTAGCTTAAAATTGTTAAAGAACTTGTAGCTAACAGCTAAGAATCAGACCTCAGAGGAAACGTGTAGCACTCATGTATTCTATGCTTTAATAAGTAAGGTTTAGTTTCTTATTTTTTAATGGCATAACAACCTTCGCAGGCTATTTAATGCCAAAGCCATCCTTCTAGAAGTAAAGTAATGGTACAATGTAACTCATTGCTATGAGGAAGAGGAGGTTCATACCATTCCCAAGGGTATTTGTCTAAAAGCGAAACTCCTGGCACTACTGTAGTTCGAACTCGTCTACTATGATTCAGCAATTCAACGACCAAACCATTACACCACGAGAACACTCCTCTGGATAGGCAAGAGCTGTTTGTCATGACAAAGAATCAACAGTATAAATCAGGTTGTCAATAAGGTTTTAACTCTGTATATCTTCGTTATGACACTACATATAATACATACACACGTGTGTATATATATATATATATAAGTAGATAAATATTATGATATTGCAATACTTTCTTTGGTCCGTTCTATGTCAAGCTTTTCTTTCTTATCAAAATGTTTCATCTCGAACCAAGATATTCACATCCACCACGAAATTCGAATTGTCTTCGCGCACGAATACCACCTGACATTTGCTGTAATTACTTCAAATCCCTTGCTAGTCAGTGACGTCACACCATGGCTACAGACTTGCCAAGAGGACATTCGTCGATCGGCCGATCAGTCTCCGATCATGAACTTTTTCAAATTGTTAATCAAATATGCTGTCCGCTAACATATCTGTGTGTGTGTGTGTGTGTGTGTGTGTGTGTGTGTGTGTGTGTGTGTGTGTGTGTGTGTGTGTGTGTGTGTGTGTGTTTAATCGTTTACTTGACCCCACATACGATTCTTTCTGATGTCTTCTTTGGACAGATTTCCAATCAGTATTCATTTAGTATTCACTCATTTAAATCTGTCCCGATTTAGCGATCTAAAATTTCAACTAAAGAAGTCGCAGTTAATAGATAGAATTAATGTCTTGAAGGTTATCTTGGCTCGGGAACATGTTTTCTGCTATTCAAAACAACATTAGAAATCATAATATTAAACAAGGTGCAGATGAAAAATACGCAAATATTTCATATACAACGGAACGAACAGGGTTAGATTTGAATCGTAAAAAGGAAGAAACAAAGACTAAAATTACGAAAACCTTCCGGAAGAAAGTGAATTCTATAACAGATGGTACATCATAAATTTCATAAATAAAGCGGTGCATGATCCTTCAGCCAGGTTCTTTCACACATGTTCTTAATTAGAAAAACGACCTTATAACATATGCTCCAATATGTATGAATGTATTTGCATATTTTTTAGTTTCTCTAGTGTATCAAGATAGCATTCTTTCTTCTTCCTTTCGCACTTATTTATTACACGAAACGCACGCATACACACACATCTATATTAATAACTTTGAAAATTGTTGATGCTGAGCCAACAAACATGGCATGCATTCTTATTGAACCCATGATATGATTCTAATAGGAAAAAAAAACTTCTTTCCTCGTGGATAAAGAAGACACCTCTCACAATAAACAATAAATATTAGAACGCTATTTTACTGCAACACATTATCAATTTTATTTGGTTGTGTTTTATGGCATATCAACCCCAGTGGGTTATTTAGTACCAAATCCTATATACATATATATATGAATATCATCATCAAGTAGCACTGCCAGCACCGATTTTCCTCTCCATCCATCCCTACCGGCAGGTCATCCTAACAATATCCTGTGTCCGCACAGAGCTATTGTAAGTAAGTTCTTGCCGGTCGGCCAACACTGGCACTGCCATGTAAAGGAGTCCATAGGAGAACGTCACTAATGAGTTCGACCTGGCTTCTCCAGCAGGGATTTGCATGTCTTGTTCGTCTAACTTGGATGGATTTGCAGATGGGAGGTAGGTGGCTGTTAGGAAACGGACACAGCGACCCGAGTTCAATTCTTGCACAAGTCTGTTTATATGTACATTTTCTTTAAGTGGTGGAATTATATTGTGAATTGAATTATCTTGACCAGAAAATCCGGCGAACACTTGCTCGTGACATACAGAAACACTGGACAGCTTATTAGGCCTCATCAGCAATGTATTACCGTGATATTCCCTACTGGAGATCGAACCAGCGACCACAGAATGCAGAGCTGAAACTTTACCACTAACCCACCAATTTACATAGTACACAAGTGATAACGAATTAACTCGTCATGGTAAGTGTGCGGCCAATTAATCTGATTGTGTCTTGCAAGTTACATCCGTACATTTTACAGAGGACATTGTCACCTCCAGGGCCACGTCTTCGTATGTCACACGCAAGTGTTCGTCAAGGTAATTCAATTTACAAATTTGTTTACATTTCACATTGCACTAATACCATTGGGAAAAGTATGAATACAATTCTTCTCTCTCTCTCCAGCTATGAGTAAATTGTAGGACAGACTAGGTTCTTTAGCATTTATTAAGCAACCAGTCCAGCAGAAGGAAAATTCTGAATTCAGACCTGTTAAACTCCATTTTAAAAATAGGCATTGTGTTACCTCCTAATCCAAAAGGGATGAATTTATTACGAAGGAGTGTCGATGTTAAGACGTTTCGGTTTTAATGAACCTTCGTTGGGGCTTTAAGATGGGGAAACAATAGTTGATAGAAGAACGATGGATGTTTAATGAAATAAACAAATAAAAATAAATGAATAAAAAGATAAAAATAATAAACTGCCTGCGCCAATCATGTGATAGATTTCCGAAAAAGAACGCTGAATGAATGATTGAACGGTTATATGATAATTCTTTGTATACATTCTACTTCTTCTGTTTTTGTATTTTATCAAACATCCATCGTTGTTCTATCAATACTTGTTACACCATTTTAAAGTCCTGATGAATGTTCATGTAAACCGAAACGTTTTAACGTCGACTTTCCTTCGAAATAAATTCATCGCTTTTGGATTACTTTGTTTTTCAGGGTTTTTTTCCGATACTGACGGATACTCTTCCATTATTTACTTCCATATATATATAATTTGTAAGTGAATATTTTGTTGGTAACATTGTTTTTTAAACGAAAAGGAGCTCATCTGAGTCCACACAGTTAAATGGTTTCAAGGATTGCTGTTTAACTCTAATAATTCTATTTGATATTTATCATTTGTTTATAGACGATGAAATGGTTTCAAATATTGCCAGCAAAAATAATTCTATTTAATAAAAATAATTTATTTTCACACAGTTAAATGGTTTCAAGTATTCCTAACTCTTGTAATACTAAATGGTTTCAAGTGTTGCAACCTAATACTAATAATTCTATTTAATATTAATCATTTGTTTGCATACAGTTAAATGGCTTCAAGTATAGTCAATGATTAAATAGTTCTATTTGACCCATAGTACCTAACAAAAACTACCAATCCGGGTTAGAGTGGACCTGGGAGTGATAGTAATAAAGGAGTACTCCACATTCTCCAAAGTTCTAGAAGTGAAGACTCACCCTTAGACGTCTTAGTACCATACCCAGAATAGTCGTCGGGGTGGAGATCTTAACCCTCAGCAAAGATGCAGCCGATGTATTCTACTATAAAATACAGTTTGGTTTACAGTTTTTAAGATTCAGATTTTAAAATAAAGTAATGAATTATTTTCTTATTAGATTAATTATTTACAGTTAATTTGATATTGCTGATAAGGTTTTTAGCTAGTTCTTCAAGCTAGAGTTTTAAAATAACTGCCGAGCAATCTGGAAAAAAAAAAAAAAATTTAAATCAATTCATCAACTAAATCAGCTCTATGTTGTCGACTGTTTATTGATAGATCAGATAAACTGTTTATCTATGGGGAGCAAAAATTTCTTGGTCTTTTCTTGTTCAACAAAACATGTTTACGTTTAATATATGTAAAAATGTGTCTTTATCAATATACATGAATTTTTTCCACAAACACTATTAACTAATTAAGTAATCTTTTTATGTCTATTAGAGCTATCCAGTTCTTGACTAAATAAAGGAGCTTCGTGTAGGAGAGGGCGTTACTCCTTTCACTGGATTGCTCATCTTTACCCTTGATACGTACCTTATAATGCTGAGTATTAAGCAAGGAGGTATCAAGAGCCATTTTTGAGTCTTTGGAATGACTCGACCTTTGATTGAACCCTGTATTGTAGATACCGAATGAGTGAAAAGTTACTCCTCATTTTAAAATTCTAATAATTTATTTCTTAACTATGATTTTCACCAGAAATGAAATTTTAATAGGGAGTTACTTTTTAATCACACTGTGTGTGTGTGCTTACCTCCTCGAGGCTGTCTCATTATCATTAGTTTCTTGTATTTTTGTGACCTCTAAGAGCGGGATGGAGTCGACTCGAGCCTACCTCAGTGTTTTTCCTTCCTTCAGATGGATTTAAAACAATTCTCGAGGTCAATGGAGTTCACATGCCAAATTCTGTCTGTTTGTCTAATTGCCAAAGTGTATGTTGGTAGAATGAATTCTTTTTAAGTAATTTGCCGCAAGAAATTTCTGGGTTCTCTGTAAGAGACGAATTAGACGTTCCTGTTCTATTTTAAACTAAATTGTTCAGTGCATTTCCTTGGGTAACAGATATAAGTTATTATATCTCTAAGGTCAGTAGAAGTCAGCATAGGTTAATTTAGAGTTGAAACGGTTATTACGAACCAGTGGAAATAGATAATAAATTTACTATGGCATTGTTCATGAATGAGATCACAAAGACCAGTTCATCCCTGCCCTTGAAAGAATACTTATTTTGTTTACCCAGAACATAAAGAGTTTTAAGCTTTGTTTTTTGTTGTTGCTATTGTTGCTGTTTTGCGGGGGTTTGATATTTTTCTTCTTTCTTTTTACATTTTTCCATATCATTTTCAACTTCATTTTATTTTCACTGTTTATTGAAATATATTCAGTAACCTGTTATTCTTATTACTTTTCCCTCAGCAATTCCAGGTACCCAAGCTGGTTATTTTTTTATCATCTAATAAAATAAGTATTAGATCTGGAGAACAGAAGTGAGGTTTGATAAACTGACAAATTCTGCTTATTCCTGATAATTAACAGGGCCATTGGCCAAACGAAAAGAGTGGTCGCCAATAATCTGGGAGACGGGGGTTCAATTCCTGGTCGAGCCATACCAAAGACTCTGATGTACTTGATGCCACCTTGCTTAGCACTCAGCACTATAAGGTAAGGGTAAAGTGGAGCAATCCAGAGAATGGAGTACATCTTACACCACGATGTAGTAGCTATTAAAAAGGGAGCCTTCGGTTCACCTTCGATTGAGGTCACCAACTTTACTTCAATTTTTATGAGTTTTGATCTACCTAATGTTTTTGTAGAAAAGTATCCCTTCTCTTAATACGAATAGTATTTCTAAAAAAGACAGGAGAATAGATTGGCTGAAATGTTGTGGTAACAATAGAGACAACTCAAGGATCACTATCCCAAAATTTTACATTTTTGCGTGTAAATTTATTTCAATCTTATTCCTATTTTCATAGCTCTTTTCATTATTTTTACAATTTCCAGTGATGTGCACATATGCTCTCGTGACGAGATTCCTTTTATTAAGTTTTTCAGAATATAGGTTGTTTCTCCTGGATTCTCAGCGATGATTTCACTGTGATTATGGAATGAGGTTTTTAACGTCTTTCAAGAGTGAAGAGCAGATTTATTGAAGCAAAATATTAACTAAAAGCCGTTGGACTATAAGTAATACGAAAGCGTATAAACATAAAATCCTCCTCCATTTTGTGGATATCTTATTTGCTTAATTTGCTACAAGGCCGTTACGCATTTTGTGCTGATGTTTATGCATGACTACCGTTAGAGAGAAGCTCATTGAACTGGTGCAGTTGAATAATGTAGAAACGAAAATTTTATATAAAACTTTTCTCATATATTGAAACGTTAGGGCAACTTGACATAGAATATTTCATATAAAGCTGGAAAGTGATATCGGAAATATCAAAGGAAATTGGGAGAAAAAAACTTACAAAAATATATTTTTAATTTTAATTCATTTCCTAGGTTACGAGAGGATTTATACGCAAGTACTGCCCTGTACAGGAGCACTTGTTCATATAGAGATACAATACGAGGAGAGTTCCAGAGATTTTACAAATATTTAATTACTAAAGAACGTTTTGAAAGGATACAAATGCAAAGATAGATAGATAGATAGATAGATAGATAGATAGATAGATTCACTTTTTCTTCTTTTTTTTTAAGAACGCTGGTTGAACGGTTATGAGTTCTTTCTTTCTTTATATATTTTCTCTTTTCCCGTTATTTTGATAAAACATCCATAGCAGTTCAAGTAACATTTTTCCCAATCTTAAAGTCTTGATAAAGGTTTATTAAAACCGAAACATTTTAACGTTGACTTTCCATCATAACAGATTCATTACTTTTGGATCACTTTGTTTTTCTATTTTCTTCATAGATAGATAGATAGATAGATCTGAATTTATTAAATAGAATAGATAGTCAGATATATAAAAACTAAAACATTTTCATTGAAAAAATAAGACCGTACTAACCTGGAACGAATATTGTTTACGTTGTATTTTTAAAATATTGATATACTGTAAAAAAAAATATTCTTCTTTGTGTAGCACTATATGAATGGGCTGCCAAAGCAGATGATTCCTTTGTCTGTTTTGGCGCGAAACCAGACAAAGGATTCTTGAACATGAAATCTCGCCGTATCCGGAAGTGGTAAGGGGACGCGAATGAGAATAGACGTCGCAACCCAGTTGAAGTTGGCGCTGGACAGCAGGCGGGGGTTGACGACGCGACCCGGACGAGAGCAGTTGGCGCTGGACAGCAGGCGGGCGCTGACGACGCGACCCAGCAGAGAGGGCAGTTGGTGGCTGGACAGCAGAGAGGCGAACAGCAGAGAGTTAGCGTGGAACCACGGACAGGGGCAGTCAACACCGGACTCCAGAGACAGTAGGAGACAAGATAGGGTCCAGTGAAGAAGATCGACTCAAGATGTCTGCATTCGAGGTGCTTGTGGAATTTTCGCTAGTAACCCACGCTAGCGATAGTCCGCACATGCATATAGTGTTGCAATACCTCTTTTCTGCTCTTGGTTAACCCCAAGCTTTGTTCGTGTTTGTTCGTTTGTCCTTCTATTTTCTCCGTTCCCTCGATCGTATTCTTGTGTAGGTAAAGAAATGTGCGTTACCCCCTCGAACCACTAGTTGATCACCGGCCGGCGTAAGAAGTGGGAATGGTTAGAAGACTGAGATAATGTGGTGGGGGAGAGGGTGGTAACGTTACATTTGTTTGATGTTGTTAGCCGAAGTGGAGTTGCCTTTTGTGAAATTTGAAAACAATTTTCTTTTCTGATCACATAACTGAGTGGTGAGGTCTATACTGAAGTGGAATATCGATGTCTACTTAATCCTTGTAGCATTTCCATTACTCTCAATCCTAGTTGTCATACCCACAATAATTCTTTATTAGCCAATATATGTAATTCATTAGTAAAAATTGCTGGTCCAATATGAATTTACCTTTTTATATCACATATTTTTTTATTTTATCATATTACGTGTGAAAGCACGTGCGATACCCTGTCCTCATGAATATATATGAATATATATATGTGGAAGTAAATAATGGAGTAAAATCCAACAATATATATATATATATATATATATATATATATATATATATATATATATATATATATAGAAGTAAATAATGGAGTAAAATCCAACAATAAAGAGAAAAAATTGATAACAAATGAATCGAAGCAGAAGAGATTTATGGAGAAACAAAGTCGATATATAAATCTCTCCTTCTGCTCAGATAATTTTATCAATTTTCTTTCTCTTTCCCCGCCTCTCTCTCTCTCTCTCTCTATATATATATATATATATATATATATATACATCGGTTGGGTTTGGTTGGGTTTGCTTTTATGCCATATCAACAATTGTAAGTTATTTAATGCCAAATCTTTTTTATGCATATATATTAAATACAGGGTTTCTAAACACGTTTTGTAGATGATATTTTTAAACGAGCCGGAGGGAATTTTTTTTTCACAGTTAAATGGTTTCCCTTATTTCTATCCATTACAAATAATTCCATTTAATATTGATCTTTAACAATTGAATTAAACATCAGTCATTTGTTTACATACATTTATTTAAATGGAAAAACAGTTATATTTCAAACAATTCAGTTCAGCGTAAGTTCTCAGTTTAAAAGTTAAAATGTTCTATTTGACCCATTGATAGGACCTTATCAGGTGCTACCACTCCGAGCCAGAGTGGACATGGGAGCGATAGCAATGAATATATCATCGAGGTATTGAATATATATATATATATATATATATATATATATATATATATATATATATATATATATATATATATATTCTTCAGTCCGGTCAATCCGGAGTCGGGAATAATTCAGTCAGGACAATTAAATTATTCAAACTTCGAATATTTAAATATCAAATTTGGTTTGGTTTGGTTTAATGGCATATCAATCTTTGTAGGTTATTCAACGCCATATCCATTTTTATGTAAATCATCAGTTCTATTTCAAACAATTCAGTTTAGCATGAGTACACAGTTTGTCAAAAACAGTTCTATTTCAAACGATTCAGTTTATTCATGCAGTCATATATAACAATTCAGTTTAGTGTAAGTACAGTTTCAATGTCAAAAACAGTTCAATTTCAAATAATTCAGATTAGCATAAGCACGCAGTTTAAATGTAAGTACGGTTTAATTGTCAAAAACATTTCTATTTCAAGCCATTTAGTTTAATCAAACAAGTATGCCGTTAGTTCTATTTAACCCATAGATAGGGTCCTATCAGGTGCTACCACGCTGGACCAGAGTGGACCTGGGAGCAATGGCAATGAAGGGGTGCTCCGTATTCCCCAAGGCCCAAGCATTTCTGGGACCTCACCATCAGACTTTTTAGTGTCATATCAAGGACACTCATTTGGGGGTCTTACCCTTCTGCGAAGGTGCAGTCAGTGTATTCTACAGCCCCAGCCGACTGAGCAATACACAGAGTTAAATGCCAAACAGTTTTATATCAGATAATTCAGTTCAGCATTAGTACGCAGTTTTAATGTTAAAACAGTTCTTTTTCAAACAATTCAGTTCAGCATAAATACGCAGTTTAAATGTTTAAAAACAGTAAACGCCAACCACTGTTTAGTTCTATTTAACGCATAGATAGGATCCTTATCAGGGGACATAGTGGACTTGGGAGCGATTGTAATAAAGGGGTACTCCGCATTCCCCAAAGCTCAAGCATTGCTGGAACCTCACCATCAGATTGTTTAGCGTCAAAAACAGAACATTTGTTGGTTGGGGAGCGGGTCGCTCTCCTCAGCAGAGGTGCAGTTGGTGTATTCTACAGCCCCAGCCGACTGGACAAATTAAATTTGGACTTATTGATTCATATCAATACTCATAGCAGGATGGAAATAAATTTATAATCCTAAAGTGACCTGATTTTGTTTTTCTTATATATATATATATATATATATATATATATATATATATATATTGTAAACCGAAAGTGTCAATTCTGTGCCTAAAAAGGCTTCCAGCGTCATAATATTTTCATCAACATTTATGATTTTTTGTTCAATCAGTTCCTTCAAATAGAACAAAGATTCCTCTTTGATCTGTGTGAACGGTAACATCTGCTTTGACTCGCAAAAGTAATTCAAAGATTTTTTTCTTTCCCCGATTATAAAAATAGTTATAAATAATAAATTTTATCACCCCTTAAAATCCTTGATAAACTAATATTTTCATTCTAATTTAAGGCCTGCTTAAGTTTTATAAATAAGCAATAAGATAAGCTATTGTTTTCGGTAAAGATTACACCAGATACGTTTTTATCGATCGCTCGTTGTTTCATCCATATTTCCTCGAAAAAATTTCGTTACTTTTCGGCTTTTAAAAATTCAATTACTCGGAATTTATCAAGATTCAACTCTGCTTAAGTAGTTTGACAAGTATCATTCCTTCTACTTTCCTAGTATGTGAGCAAGAAATATATGTACTTACATAAATATTGGCGCCTGCTGATTATCTTGCTTATTTACCGATATATATTTGAGTTAAAAACATTATTTTCACGTTACATAATGACATACATGGGAAGACCTTTCATACACAGAAAATAAACTGTCTATTTGAAACAAAATCAACTGCTTTATCTTACATGCATCAACTATTTTCTTGTTAATGAAAATATTGTGACATATTAACACATTAATAATGAATTTTCTTCTCAAGAAAATAGACTAAGTAACTTTTTTTTTTCAGCAAACTCATTCACTCAAGTAAAAGAAATAAAATCTGTTAAATTTGAAGGTCTGTGTTTGTTTTATTTTTACACAATTTCATATACACATCACGAAAACTATCAAAATTAGACGAACCAGATACGCTGGACACTGCATCAGACGTAGGAACAAGCTCGTGAGTGATTCACTTCTGTGGACCCCTTCACATGGACGAGCAAAGGCAGGACATCCAGTTCGAACCTACATGCAGTAGCTCTGTGCCGATACGGGATGTATCGCTGAGGATCCGCCGAAAGCAATGGACGATAGGGAGGAGTGGCGAGGGAGGGTCAGGAATATCCATTCTGATAGCGTGACATGATTATATATATATATATATATATATATATATATATATATATATATATATATTAAAAAATATTAATTTAAAAAAAATTTTTAAAAATAAATTTACTACATTGCCAATCGAAATTTTAAATTTAAAACGTAAGTGGGCTTAATGAAGAGGTAACTCTTCACCCCGCTTCTATCCCCTCCCACTCTTCTATCTCCTCCCACTCTTATGTGTCTATTCTAGTTTTTTTATCAAAAAGATCTGAAGAAGTCCTGTTAATTTTTTTCGTGTTTTTGGAAATTTCAAAAATGCGTAACAGGATGGAAATAAATTTATAATCCTTTGTGATTGGTTTCGTTGTTTTTCTTAAAGATATATATATATATATATATATAATTAATTTTCTTGAATAGTTCTTGCTTCCATATAAAGTTATGTCAGTAGGTTTTATAATGTATGCATTACTAACCAAGTGCTTTTAGATATCCATTTAAAAATTGAAGGACTTAATGATAAGTGATTAGGTACAAACTTTTTATGTTGAGATACTAGCTGCTTTTTTATTCAAATTAATAATACAATATATATATATATATATATATATATATATATAGATGACGATTATATATGTATATATATATATATATATATATATACGAGGATCATTAAATAAGTTTCCATACTTTTTTCGTATGGGCACCTTTATTGATAGTACACACATGAAACTCTAGTCCCCTTCCAAGTAATCTCCTCCGGCTGCAATGCACTTATTCTACCGTTCCGACAACTTCTGGAAGGCCCCATGGTAATCCTCTTGTGTGAGCGTGTCAGTGACCTTCGTCACAGCCTCTTTCATCTCCTCTATTGTCTATAACGACAGCCTCTGAGCTTAGGGAATAACCAAATGTCACAGGGAGCAAGGTCTCGACTATAGAGAGGCTGAGGAACTGTCTTGATTCCCATCTTGGTCACATAGTCTGTGACAAGGATGGAGTTTTTGACTGGTGCATTGTTCCTGCTGGAAATGCCACTGACCCGATTTGAAGAGTGCTGACCTTTTCTGACGGAATCTCTTCCTGAACTCCCTTAAAACTTCAGCATAGTAACCCCAATACTAACCTTTTGGCCAATCAACTCTGGTGTATTGACTTCCTCACTCTTCCCACACCTCTTATCATCCCTCACAGACTCTCCGCCTTCATTGAATCTCTTATGCCACTCAAAAATTGATGGTCGATTCATGCAAGATGCTCCAAAAGCTGTCTGACGCATTCCATACGTTTCTCTGATATTTTTTCCAAGTTTAAAACAGAATTTTATTGCATATCGTTATTCTAAAGTGTCAGATTGCATTTTTGAAATTCACCAGTTGTGACAATCAGGATTTAGTAGGGTGTATTCCAATTGCTGCTGTAGCTGTTCATTTAAACATGAAATCATAAAAATTGGTCAGTCATCTAATAAGATGTAGAGCAATAACATACAGAATTTTCAAGATTCTACAATAATTTTAAATGCCCATACGAAAAAAGTCTGGAAAATTATTGAATGCACCACACACACACACACACACATATATATATACTCATATAACATAGTATATATATATATATATGTGTGTGTGTGTGTGTGTGTGTGTGTGTGTGTGTGTGTGTGTGTGTGCAGAGGTAAGCATGTAATTTCTATGCTGATCTGTTAATCTACATCATCAACCCTAACGCACACATCTGCACGCGCGCAAATGTGGATATATATATATATATATATATATATATATATATATATATATATATATATATATGGGGGGGATATATATATGTGCGTGTGTGTGTTTGTGTGTGAGTAGATAGATAGATAGATAGATAGATAGATAGATAATGTTAACTCACAGAGATTCGTAGTTAGGAGATTAGCTAAATTTTGATATAAATGTCTTAATCATAAAATGCTCGACCTGTGTGATTAATTTACAAATTTTTAATTAAATCCAGTAAGGTAATTATTTGAAAAAAAGAAACATTTTTCTAAAATAGATTTTCGTCATTAGACTTATTGATTTACCTCAATAATTATTAATAGCATTGATATTAATAATCATAAATCATTAAATATTTTTAGGTTCTTTCAAAATATTTTACTGTTTAACAGAATCTTCTTTACTAGATAATTCACAAAAAGAATCTGCTTGAACTTGGGTTAATGACGATTTGCACGCATTAAAGCTTATTTAAATAGTTCAATATCTATTCTTGGTAGATCGTAAATCGGAATGATGTAATTAATCTTTTTACAGGACTCGAGTGTCATTGTCAAAGAAATTAGCGTCACCATCAAGTGAGCATAACATTGCTTTTGTGACTTTGTAGAGTATCATTATAATATTAATAATTTCTTTGCGGCGATCATAGACATAAAATGTTTGCTCCACTTTTCCTCTCTCTATATATATCTATCTACCCTCCGCCCGAACAGCATGTGCCACAATGTCAATTTTAAGCGGAGTTAAAACAAGTCTGAATAAAGAGTTTTTCTTCTTCGAGACCGGTTGCTATACCGAGTTCTTCCCTATTATTTACCCTGTACAAGGAGCAAGAATAATTGGATTCTTACTTTTTCCAAGGGTATTAGCGCTATGCGAAATGCAAACAGTGTCGCCCAGGATTCGAACTCGGGTCGTCGTTTATTGCCTAAGACAGTAACCATTATACTATGAATGCCACCTCTGTACCTCTGTATATGGAATCAAATGCCTTGTATTAATCTACAAATAAAAGTGTTGCCTCGAGATTTTTTGCACATACTTTATGAAAGATTCGATGTATCGACAGAATCAAAGTACTCGTTGATTGATTTCTCCGAAATCCATTCAGAATTTTCCAAAGAATTTTCCCGGCTACAGCTCGGATACAATTTAGAAGAAGGACATTATCAACATCAGCTATTGTACAAAAGTCTGTAGAACTCATAAAAGAAAATTGTCTCGCACAAAAAAAAGGCAAAAAGCAAACGGTATCCTACAGGACTGTCACAGATCCAGCATAAGTGGATTATTTAATACTTCTTACAAATACACCTACCCAAGCCTGATGTCTGCAGTTTAGCCTGGAGTCATTGGTTTCTATGCGAAATTAGATAAAACAGAGATCATGGATTTCAAGCAAAATGGAGCAATCTCCTTGTTAAATGACAAGACTCTGAAATTACAAGAACAGTTCATATGCCTCGGTAACAATATTTCATCAACAGAAAGTAGTATCACAATACAAATAAAAAAGGCATGCGCAGCAATTGACAGGCTATTGATCATAAGAAAATTTTATCTCTCTGATAAAATAAAACAGGAATTCTTCTAAGCTGAAGCTGTGTCATTACTATTGAATGGTTGTACCTCCTTGACTTTAGTGAAAATCTTGGAGAAAAAGCTAGATAGAAAATACACAAGCGATCTGTGGGTTGTTTTGAATACCTCCTAGAAGCAGCACCTCAAAAACAGCAGCTACACGACCACTTTTTCCCATCTCATTAACTAAGTAATGCTGGACAATGCTGGGGAAGCAGGCACAAACACATAAGCGATATCCTCTCGTTGATTCCTACACATGGACGCACCAGTGTTGGCCGGCTTTTAAAAACTTATTTGCATCAGCACTGGGTGGATACTGGATGCCGCGTGGAGGACCTATCAAGAATGATGGTCGATAGTAAAGGGTGGCAAGAGGGAATCAAGAGAGTCCGTACAAACAATATGACTTGCGGAAGATGAAGAAACAATACTAGACAAGGAGGTATTCTCACTGAGAATAATTATTTCTATCCTAAATGTGGCCCAGTCGGCCGGGCTGCTGGATACTGCTTTGGGGTAAGATTCCCTCAACGAGTGTCCTGATAAGACACTAAACAATCTGATGGTGAGTCTCCATTAATGCGGAAGCTTTAGGGAATATAGAGTACCCCTGCATTGCCATCGCTCCCAGGTCCACTCTGGCACAGAGTAGTATCACCTTATAAGGTCATATCTATGGGTTAAATAAAAGTGTTTGACATTCACACTATACTTATGCTAAACCAAATTGCTAGAAATAGAACTGTTTTCACATCTAAACAGTGGACTTATGCTAAACTGAATTGTTTGATATAGAACTGTTTTTACATTTAACTGTGCGTAAACAAAAACTGTACTTATGCGAAACTGAATTCTTTGAAATAGAACTGTTTATATGTATAAAAATGAATTTGATATTATATAACCTACAATGGTTGATATGCAATAAAAGAAAACAAAACCTGATCTATCCTAAACGAATGCTCAGACAAAACTAAGCTTAATGAATACCTGGCTTGATGGTTAAAGTGCTCTCCTGTGATTTTGTAGTAACCGAGTTCGAACTCTAGTCACGCTTTTCCGTTTATTTTCAAACAAATACTCCTGAGAAAGCAATGGACCTCCTTACCCTCAGGCTATAGATTAACTAGTACTACTTCTGTTCTTCTACAAAGATGGCTTTGGCATTAAATAATCACGAAGGTTGATATGCCATTAAACCAAGAAACCGAACGTTCTATCTTTAGCGAAAATTCAAATCATTTGAACCTCAAAGGAGGGCGAGTTGTATTCAGCTTAACTTTTCATTATCTCCTTTATATAGACAACGTAAATGATTAAAGATTATATTCAGCGAGATGCAGACCCTCCCTCCACCCAGATTATCATTCAGTCGCAAATTAGTCGAAGTATTTCTATTCTCTCAATTTGAGCCTTTGAGATGCATCTTTTTAAATAAAAATCATGCAACGATGTGCCGTTTTGCCGAGTTCCGATTACATATTTACAAACCTGGTAATGATTCGTTGGTTTACATGCATCAGCTTTATGAAGACACAAGATACAATCTGGAAGATTGCCAGTAATGATGTATGATATGGACAGATGGCGAGAAAGAGTCAGGGAACTCCCTGATGTCAGTGTGACATGATGATGATGATGATGATGATACGAACATGATTAGACTTTTAGTTATATATAGACACTCTTGTATACGTCGAATGTTGGCGTCTAGCTTTAAGCAATAATTTTGTGAAGTTGAAATTCAGAAAACGAATGGTAAGAACCTCCAATTTCAAAATTAATTCCATATATAAATGATACTATAACAGAGAATCAAAAGTTCATCGATACATAAAATCGACTTATACATGAATATATTCGGTGATTGATTTTTGTTTTTGTATTCCTAAATAATACTCAATCTGTATCTTAAATGAACCCCCTTGTTGAATGTCGGAGTTGTGAAGCCCATATAAACTTTTATAAATGGCTGTTTCAGCACATACTGATTTTTTCTAACGCATACGTCTAGTACGGACGGAACTATTATTTTCATTTCATTATACTCGTAGAATTTGGAGTAAAGGAATATCTGTCGATTTTAATAATAGTGATCTTTTCATTACTGTTAGCAAACATCACTTGTTTACGAGTTATTCAAGCTTATAGAAGAGGGTTCTTTTGATTTTCTGACCATCGTGTCAGTCGGTCATTCAAGCGAACATTTCTATTTCTCGAGTTAATCTGCACTTATGTATGGCCAGACGGAATTAAAGTTTTCCTTTCGGAATTAGTGAGCAGTTTAAACGATTTTCTACGTTTAATCATTCAGTTCGTTGGATATGCTTGCAAGAAGTAGAAAGAAACAAGAAAGAAAGAAAAAAACAGGTAGAGCAAGAGAGAGAGAGAGAAAACATGTAATTGGTGAGAGAAAATCAAGCGGGCTGAAAAGAGAAATACTGATCGGGAGAAAAAAAAAGAGAAATAAAAAGCAAAAAGAAGATTGATCGTGTGCAAGAATTTGTAGAGAAGTTAAAAAGAATCAAGAAGAGACACATGTTGATTAAAATTAGAAAGAGGATAACATATTCAGTGAGATCTACACAAAGCACATAGAATTGATGAATACTCTTTTTAGTATTCGATACTTTTACTGTGCATTGGTGGATTCAAAATGTTTGATTTAATGTATCATTTAACTCTGGTTAATCATTTGATATTTCTTTGAATCAAGAGAAAAGAGAATTGTTATGCACATTCTCAGAAAATAAGACCGAATAAGATAAACCCGCAATTATCATATTTATCCAACCCCTCCACTCGGGTAGGATATGACACAAGGTCAATTTTTTAAGCGGAGTTTAGCAGGTTTGAATTCAGAGTTTTTCCTTCTCCTAGACTAGTTGCCTCACCAAGGCTGAAGAACCTAGTCTGCCCTACTATTTACCCATAGCTGGAGTGAGAATAATTGGATTCATACCTTTCCCAAAGGTATTAGTGCTATGTGTAGTTAATACTAAAAGTATTCACATATACGATTCTATTACATCTACAGTTTTAGATGGCTGACTCAAAACACATTTTAAGGAAGTTATATACAGAACTTCATTGTAATTTTATAAATTATATTCATTAATGTGTTGAATTAAGAAATTGTTGAAAAAGAAATTGTCTTCTTTACTGTCTCGAGCAACCATGAGCCGTGAGACAGATTGCCTCCATCGAATTTGATTTCTCTCTCTCTCTCTCTCTCTCTCTCTCTCTCTCACACACACACACACACACACACACACACACATACACGCTCGCACACATCCATATCCGAACATTGAAGTTGGGTTGTTTTTAACCTTCTCTCAGTCTCTTTCTGTCTTCATTCTCTTCTTTTTTTTTTTCTTCATACTTTCTTTCCTTTCTTCTTTCATTTTCGCCATTTTCCTCTTTTATCTTTATCTTATTTTTCTTTACTATAATCTTTTTTATCTTTGTCTTATCTTTGTCTTTTTATCTTTTTTATCTTTGTCTTATTTTTCTTTTCTATAATCTTTTTTATCTTTGTCTTATTTTTCTTTACTATAATCTTTTTTTTTTCGTCTTTCTCTCCTCTTCCTATTCTACCTCTCCTAACAAAATTCTCTTTCTATTTCCCTTCCTAATGTCTCTTTAGTTAAGTTGTTCTTCTCCATTTTTTGTCCTTCATGTGAAAAATCAACCTGATTTCATTTCGTTCAACTTGCAAATAACGTCCATGGCCTCTTCATAAACACTTTCCTTTCGTCAGCCAATCAAATTAGCGTTTGTTCAGATCCTGTGAATGAACTGCTCCAAGCAGGGAATGCAATTTGTATTGGAAGAACACGAAAAAAATAAAAGGTAATAAGGGTTGTCCTTCAATATAAAATAAAATTTAAATCGCAACTATTTACAATGAGATGAAATATCATTACGGACGAAAAGAAATATCATTACGGACGAAAAGAAATATCATTACGGACGAAAAGAAAGAACTTATTTTCAGTATGACAAGAAATTTTTACCTATTTATTCATGTAAGAAGCAAGATAATCAAGTTTTGAAAAATAAAAGGAAATAAAACGGAGAGGAAAGCGTTATTTGGTGAAGCGTATAACTGACAGTGTTTGATTTTTCTTTGTTGTTGTTTTCTGAAAACATTTTCGAATGTAGTCGAAAGACATTATGGGAAGCATTTATACTTGAGATAGTTAAAATTTAATTAATTTAACTCCCAGTGCAGTGGTTGGTTGATTTTTTATTAAAATATTTTCAAGCAACCATTGCTATACTTCCAAATATAAAATCACTGGCGTGTATTTATGAGCATGTACTTTGCTGAAAATGTTCTTTTGCTAAACAGTGCTGCTTACTTATTACAAACAGATGTTCTTCCACCATAAGAAACTAAGGAGATAGGCGTATGCTGCAAATAAAGATAAAAGCTGCAAAGAAGAGAATGTAGCTCTTTGATGAGTCAGAGAAAGGAAACTTGTAAATGGCATCATGGTACCAATTGTAGACAAAATAAGTAATCTGATTTTCGTTTGATAGTAGACTCCATTATTTAGAATATCGGGCATAGAATGGATAAAAAGATAGGCATCAAACCATAGACAAATTAATTTTATTTTCAATCATCAGGATCAAACAAAGAATTAGATTTCCTTCTCGTTTTAATGAAATACACTTCTTTTTCTACCTTTTTCAAATTGTTAGGGTCAAACAAGTGACAAGGGTTTTTACATCATCTGTATCAAGAAAGGGCAACGTTTCCTAATTTCAAATTATCTGGCCACTTGCAACAGTTCAGGCTTAGAACCCAGAATGTTTGAAAAGAAAGAAAATAGGAGCAACATCTGAATTCTCGAGGTTGCATGTTCAATCGTCACTGCAGGCGAGTAACAATACAGGAATTCTTAACACTTGTACCCGGTTACGGTATTTATTATCAGAACAGGCGACCCCCGTGGATTCAATAAGGATCGAAGTTCCGTGTAGGTTCCCGAGTTCGACAAACACCTGAAGAAGGCCGGAGGACATATCGGCCGAAACGTTCTGGAAATAACAATAAAGATAAATACAATAGTCCGAAAACCCTTAATGATAAAAATCAAGCTTCGTCTCAGAAATTCAGACAAAAAAAATTTTTTTGGTTAATTACAAAAGCAATTTAAGCCAGAAAAATTTTCTTATGTTGAAAACTCTATCCAAAGTCAAATGAAAATTAATTTCTTATATAAAAACACTTCTAAAGTTGATAAAATTGTGTTGGCTTTTTTCTGTGACAAGATCTTCTCATGATAATCATTTTGCAAACATTTATGTTTTACTCGAATTTTGGACCCATCTAAACTATTCGGCTGATGCTGTAGAATAAACCGACCACTTCTTAGCAAAGGGTTAAGAACACCCCCCAATGAGTGTGCTGGATATGACACTAAACAATCTGATGGTGACGATCTAGTAATGCTGAGGCTTTGGGAAGTGCGGAGTACTCCTTCATTGCCATTGCTCCCAGGTCCACTCTGGCCCGGAATGGTAGCACCTGATAGGTCCCTATCTATAGGTTAAATAGAACTAAACTGCGAACTTATGCTAAACTGAATAGTTTGAATTAGAACTGTCAGACTAAACTGAATAGCATGAAATAGAAATGGTTTTGACAATTAAACTGTGTACTTACATTTAAACTGCGTACTTATGCTAAACTGAATTGCTTGCTACAGAATCGTTTTGACATCTAAACTTCGTACTTATACTAAACTGAATTATTTGAAATAGAACTGTTTTGACATTTAATTGTGTTATGACAAAAACTACACTTATACTAAACTGAATCGTTTGAATTAGAACTGTTTGACTAAACTGAATTGCTTGAAATAGAAATGTTTTGACAATTAAACTACGTACTCATGCTAAACTGAATTTTTTTATATAGAACTGACTATGTGTATGAAAATGGATTCGGCATTAAATAACCTACAAAGGTTGATATGCCATAAATCCTACCAACCAACCAACTAACCATCTCAACTATGATATATTTGACTTTCCTCAAACATATGTCCCTTTATTTGAGAAAGAGAAAAAACAGACTATTTTGTTGCTGAATATCTTGAAGACGGTACAACTTATTATTGTCATTCAATGCAAACATCACCTCCCAAAAATTATAGAAAAGTGATAGATTCAATAGATACAGAGAATTGGCTTGGTGCTAGGAAACAAGAAACCAACTCTCATAGAAAATTATATAAATAAGTTAGTGTCTGTAGTACCGTTAAATATATCACACTTTTCAAAATGCTCAAATCAAATCTTAAAACATAACAGAGGGTAGTCCCAATGTACTTTTGCGCAGTAATCAAAAGTCATTGTTCAAAACCACTCCCATCGAGGGACCTATATATATGTGTGTGTATGTGTGTATGTATATGTGTGTGTGAGTTTATATGTGTAATTGTGTATATATGGAAGCTCTTAGGGTATTATGGATATCATCCGAGGAAATGGACTCGGTGTCCTGAGTTCAAATCGTGAACAAAGCCATTTTTATTTTACATAGCGCTCATACACTTGGGAATTGTATGAATCAAATTATTCTCCCTCCAGCTATGGGTAAATAGTAAGGCAGACAATGATATGGCATGCCAAAAAGGAAACCTGAAAAACTCCACTAAAAACCTGACCTTGTGGAGCATCCCACTTGTGCGGAGAAATAGCTAGATATATTTTTTTCAAAATACAGTTACGAAATATTGATAGGGTTATGTCGCAGATGCGATGGCGTCATGGTTACCGTTTAAGATAATGGATCCAGCGAGAAAAGTTCAAATCCTGGACGAGACTAAGTGAAAAGCACGAATCTATCTACTCACCAGTTAAAACAATAAATCAGACGGGGCTCTCTGGCCAACAAGTCTGGAAGAAGGAAAGACTGAATTTAAAACTTGAGTAATGTCGTTCATAGAATAAATGGTACACTGCCCTGACCAACAAGCCTTCATCATCATAAAAAAAACTATTGTGTAGCTCATTTGCAAATCTTCGATTTAATTAAATGTCAACACTGATACCAATGGATATAATTATATATTCTATTTATGACTATGAGTCAAATAAGAATAAAGTGAGACGCTGGTCATCCGTGTTCGATTGTGAGTGGACAGAAATTGCAGGCCTCCAGATAGTAGAAATAAAGGTACAGTGCTGTTAGAGTGGACAGTAGTCGAAAGTACACTAGTCGGTCGAGGTCGACTGACATGGTTGCCAGGGAAGCCCAGCATTAGAGTCACGCTGTAACGTAATATAAAGTTCTAACACAACGTATACAATATAGAACGTTGTACCGTTACACGCCAAATGTACGGTTGTGCCACCATGTGCTCGAAGGCGATTATGTATGAATCGGTACATTTTAAGTAGTAGTCAAACCCTGTTGTAACCTCACAGTAGGAAAACATGACGAACACACGAAACTCTGTCTTAGTTCACTTACGCAAAAGTTTATTCGCAACAGCACGTTTTGAGTAACCGCCGGGAGAATAAAAAGAGAGTATGAAAACTGAGTCATCTGCAATAGCTGGACAAAGATAACATGTCCTGAGGAGAAGGAGAGAGCAGGCAGAGACCTTGAATTTTTTTTCTTGGTTTTCTGTTGTAGTTCGAGCATGTCTGTTCGCTGGTTTCGTCTTCACATGTTCGCGACTGGTGTGCGACCCCTTTTCGGGGGTCACCTCAAAATGAGGCTCGTAAATTTTCGTCTATCCTTACATCTTCATCGCTAGTGCTCAACTTGCATCTTTATCTCTTCGTGTCCGGCTGTAACTCTCTTTCCATCCCAAATCGTCCCTTACTACTGTCTGGTTGTGGAGGGTGGGAAATATCTGTTTCGGGTAGGTTCACACTTGCGCAGAAGATTTGAGACCTCCAGTTTTTTTTTTCTAGCTATTTTTTAATTTACGTAGTCATTCACTCGTGACTGGCTGACCTAACCAGTGCTTTAGCCTGAATCACCGAAGGCTCCGTCTGCGTTTTCTTATTTTTTCTCTCCCTCTTCTTTCCCCGAAATTCTCTTTATAACTTGGACCTACCATATCATGTTACAACGCGGCTAAGACCGACTCATTAAGCCCCTGAAGGCCATCCCACCAGGCTCTCCCCTGTTTCAGCAGGGCTTTGGTTATTGAGAAATGCCGACAGGACCCAAAGCATTTTTGGAGCTGCCGGGCATGTCTGGGCTACGATTATGCGTCCAGCTCTTACGTTAAAAAGGCCTTTTACCACACGTTGGTATGCTGGGATATCAATCAAACACCCAGTGGTTAAAAGTACAAATAGTCAGACGACAATCAGTCCGACAGACTTCAGTTAGAGAAAGACTGTCAGTAATAACTTGGCCGGCAAAGTTACTGATAATTTGTCTTATTTTCTGTTAATGAGTTATTTCGGTTGAATGAAATACTTATGTCTTTGTTAAGTTGTTTTTCAACTTTTTCTTCTTTTTTTGCACATGTGAGCGATACAAAACTATGCCATTCGTGAATTTAAAAAATCAACTCTCAGTCTATATCTCTGATTCAAATTTAGTGAGTGTCTTATACGTGACATTGCAGTTCTTTTGACCTCTATTATTACAATGCATCAATTTTTTAAATGAATTATTGTTTGTATGGATAGAATAACATTTGTTTCTCATATATGTAGTAGATCGCTTAACAAAATCTTCTGGTTTCTTAAATCATAATTTCTGTCTTCCACAATGTTTCACTCACAACTTTTGATCTTACTCTCTTAGTTGATCTTAATGATATACACTATCCAAGTAAGACTAACAAGACATGCGGGACACTGCTGGAGAAGTAAGGACTCATAAGTGAGGTTCTTCTATGGACCCTTACACAGGGACGTGCCAGTGTTGGTTCACCTGCAAGAATTTATTTCTATCAGCTATGTGCAGACAAAGAATGTAGTTTGGAAGTAAAGTTTGGTGAAAGGGACAAAGAGTGAGACAGAGAGAGTCAGGGAATTCCTGTGTTCTCAGTGCGACTTGATAATAATGATGGTTAATCCAAAATTTTGACCCATTTTCAGAATAAGTTTAATATATACCATAAAATGCCTAGTTTTGGTATAATGGTTAATCAGCTGATTACACAGACCGATACTAATATTATAAGTCTGGTCCAAACTGAGTGCTCTTCACTTGTGGTAAGCTAAACTATAGATTAGAAAAAAATACACTGTATTAACAAAAGCTTCCAGTGTTATGTAATAGATTGCTTAAATGGTTTGTTTGTAAATGCATTCGTCTAATCCTTTGTTTTGCCAAGTATTTCACCTATCACTCAAAAAGGCTTCACCATCAAATAAAGATAATAACTTTTGAATTAATTACTTTCTTTGAAAAATTTATTTCGCGCCCAAATTCCACCAATTTGTGCATGCGTGTGTTTTTTAAAAGAGGCTGATATGATTTTCTAAGTTTGGCTTAGTTTGGCCAAAGTCCTGATGTATACAACACCCAGTACGAATCTAACTCACTCACAATAGTCTTCTGGCCTAGCTCACTAGTTATTATAGCACGTGAGGCGGTTCACATAGCGAGAATTCTACTCACTAGTAACGGTTTCCTAGGCTAGCTCGCTACCTCGCTAGCCATTTCCTGACACAAGATACAACTGTCAGTGACTTATTACTGGAATATTTTTCTTTTCGTTTAAAGTTGTGTACCAAAGTCAGGTTTTACGTATCATAATGTTTCAGGGTGAAGATAAAATTCAATACATGTGTCTTTCTTTCGTGCGTCACAATTTCGCTTATTTCCGGATATTCATTCCTTGAATAAATATCCGGTATATTCTATACTTTTGATCTTCCAGTAAATTGTTTCTTCTCTGTATTTTACATAATTTCTGGTTCCATTGCAGGTTCTATTGATTACTCTCTGCGGCATAGATCACTGCCGTTGAGCACCAATTTAGTAGGCAAATGTATTTCCTGAAGCGGTGAAATTAAGAAGAAAGAGAAGAGAATTCAAAAGTTGACATAATAACTTTACTCCTAAGTTCTAACCATATGCATTCCAATTCATAATGAGAACTACTTTCCAGGGCTTCCGTTTATTCAATTGATGAATCGGCTTGAGTGAAAAAAAAGGTCAACTTTGCTGCGAAATTTCAAAGATTTCTTTCAGTCGACGTTCTCCATTATTCCAGCAAGAATGTTAAACTTAAGGGGACACTTATATAAAATATTTTTCTTTTTGCAAATAGAATTACTAAATTTTTATCGCCTTTTGAATGCTTAAGCTAGAGATTCCTGGCTGAGTGCAATTTTACTGTACATTGTAAGTTCAATATTCTGGACTGAGAAAGATCGTGAGATAGTACTAAGGAAACTATTAAAAGAGAGATTATTCAAAGCCTTTCTGTTAATGCAATGGTGAAATAACTTATTAAAAAAAGAAATTAGTTCGTTATTTAATGATATATCAACCTTCTCGCGTTATTTAACGCAAATTCCATCCTTTTTTTAAACAGATAGTAGGGGTACTATTAAACCCATCGATTGAAGGATCGAGGGGTTTCATACCTTTCCCCTGGGTATTTGTCTGAAAGTGAGAGTTATAGCGCGACTGAAGTTCGAACTCACTTAGTACGACTCTGCAGTCCAGTGCTTTAAACATTACACCACGGGGACAACCTTAAAAAAGAAAGAAATCCTTTCTGAAACAAAACTTAAATGCTGATTTCAATTTTTTTTGTAAATTTTAAGCTTAAGTAGTGATTATCAGGAGGATTAAATGGCTAAGTGTTTATAGGATAAACGACTAAATCCTAAAAGATTAAAATTCTAGATTTCTTCAATGTTAACCCTTGAAATAAGAATCAAACTGCACAGTTAACACATTCTCTCTCTATATAAAGATATTTATGTAATTAGAAGCACCAACCCTCGAGTGATTGTTTTGAAGCGAACCTCTTTGTTTTTAAACACATCAAGTAGATCGAGAAAAAATATATCTAAGATAAAAACACGATTCAAAAATTCGTGCAGCTAAGAAACAAAATTAAAAGAATCGTCTTAAATTTTCTCAATCCAATCTAAAAGTTATACTGAGAAGCGTCTCCAAATTGAAGGATTGCCAGACTGAAATTTTCGTTTAGCAGGCAATCGCAGCTAGAAAAATTTTGATAAGGAATTCAGCAAACCAATCAGTAAAACTTCAAGCCAATCATCCTATTTTATAGATGTTAAAAGATATCAGCCTATATTTTTCATGGGAACAGGGTTTAAAGAATTCTAACATATTTTATGTGAGGAAAGTTTTTTTCTTTTTACAAAAGATAATAATATTAATGTGATTTGGAATTTGAAGAGACAGTGGTATGTTGCATCACCGAAAGGACTAAAGCGTATGTAGTTTAAACATATGTAAAAAAAATTATATTTTAAGGGAAAATAATGGTATTTAAATTTTTATGCAAATAGATTAAGAGTATAAAAAAGGGAGAAAAAAGCGAAAATAATTTCCTGACATCTACCAAATTATTTTAAAAGTTAGATTCATGGGATTTGGTGTCAAAAAATCTGGAAACCTGAAAATTACAAAAGAAAGTCTGAGAAAAAAATACGACACGACCAAAATAGCTATTTCAAAGAGGTAAGAAAAATACAGAGAAAAATTATAAACATTTTCCAACCAATCAAAAAGTGCTACTGAGGAGCTTTTCCGGAACTTTGCCTCGAGCCTGTCTGAGCAAAATTGATACCATTAATTCACAAGCACAACAGGGTTAAGTCAGAAATCTTCCCAGAAGCAAAATACTTGGCAAATGTATCCAAAACTTCCGACGAAAAAAATGTGTATCCGTAATATTACGCGTATACAAATATACACGGGAACATAATCAACTGATAATGACGACTTCAATAACGAACGAATACACTTCTTTATATAAATCTCTCACACTTTATTTTCGAAAAGGTGATGTTTGTTGTGTGTGAGAAATGAGTGGAGACAAGGATGGACGGCTATTTTGACCCAAGTTCTTCTCTCGACCATAGCAGCACTTCTTTCGCATCTTGGCTTGGGTTGCTCAACCGGGGGTCACTAAGGGCCCAAGCCCTCTGTCTGCAGCTGGTTCTTACAATAGCATCCTGTTTCCAACTGACTCGAACCGTACCTGATTATATTATTTTCTACCGTCCACCTGCTTCCGCTGTTCTTCCGCTTATTTACACAGATGCATCTCTTGAGTGACAGCACTGTCGAGGGTCAATACATAACAAAAATACAGCAACAAAGATTCCAATATACATTTTCACTACCATCTCATACGACGATATTTGCCAATAATGAACTTTATTTCATACATATTAAAGTTAATAAAAAAGAAGTATCACCTCATAAATATATCGGTATTAATATACATAAATGTTATTGCCATTTCTGTTATAGCCCAGTTGACTGGGGCTGTAGAATACATCGAGTGCTGCTCTGCAAAGAGTAAGACCCCCTCCAATAAGTGCCCTGGATATAACACAAAACAATCTGATGATGAAGCATCAGTGACGCTGGAGCTTTAAAGAATGTGGAGTACGCCTTCATTGCCATTGCTCCCTAGTCCACTCTGGCGCAGTGTGGTTGTACCTGAAAGGAACCTATCTATGAATCAAATAGAACTGTTTGACATTTGAACTGTTTGCAAACAAATGACATGTAAAATTGAGTAATTAAAAATAGAACTGTTTGATCATTTAACGGTGTAAACAAAAAATTAATGTTTAATTGAATTGTTAGTGATACATAGCAATGCTAGGAATCATAAAAAACTTTGTTGACTTATGCTAAAATGAATTGTAAGAAATAAAACTGTTTGATCACTTAACTTTGTATATCTACAAAATGTGTTTACAAATAATATATTTGATATATATGTAAAAACATGATTTGGCATTAAATAACTAACAATAGCTTATATGCCATAAAATTAAACTAAACCTATTTTATCTACTTGGTTCTGTCCTGGCGTGATAGTACGTTTTAGAGTCTTATATGCACGCCAAATAAATCTGTTTAAAATTATTCATATAATATGAATACTTAAAATCCTATAACCATATTCAAATTATTTATATTGAGAATAGTCACTTGAAGCTATAATCATTTACTAAGGATGGGTTTTAGTAGTTACTTGAAACCATAAAATTGCTTGTAAATTATTGATGTTTGATAGGAATACTTGAAACCATCTATATGCAAACAAGTTGTTATTAAATATGAATGGTTTCTTTAAGCTACATAATTGTGTATAAATTATTTATATTTCATAGAAATACTTGAAACCATACAAGGGTGTGTAAATTAATCGTATAAGAAAAAAATACTTGATATATAACGATGCAAGCAAATAATTATAAAAAAAATGCAATAGAACATTAAAAATACAATTATGATTAAAATAAATGTTGGCATTAAATAATCTTTGATGAGTTGATATGTCGTTAACCAAATAAGCTAAAACAACCTACTTGGGTCGGCGTATTATTTCTTAACCTGAAACGGTACTAACACCATAATAAAATCATATAAATGAATCAGCTTACCCTCTCAGTAAGATTAGGTCTTATTGAAGTTAATCATTTCTTGATGGGAAGATATTTGAAATATCCAACGAGACATAAGAAAATGTGGATTACTAAATAAACAAAGAAAGTAGGTTTTAGATAGTACACAATAAATGTTTTACATCACTTAAGCTTGTAGCTATATGAT
The DNA here is from genome assembly GCA_963585895.1 of Sepioteuthis lessoniana. NCBI lineage: Eukaryota > Metazoa > Mollusca > Cephalopoda > Myopsida > Loliginidae > Sepioteuthis > Sepioteuthis lessoniana. The sequence continues at coordinate 68,505,370 of OY757911.1, read as the reverse complement.
GAACTAACATTCATTTTTAACATCGATTTCTTTTCATTGTACTTAATTCGGTGATTAATATTAATCACATGAATCGAATTATATCATAATATTCTAGTTTAAATTTCAGTTGACAATTCATCAGGCAACAGATTTATTGATATTCATCCTAATGATATATATATATATACGAGGGTCAGTCAATAAATAAGGCAAGTATTACAATACAATAACTAACAATTCACCCACATAAAAATTTGTTACTTTATTTTTTACTATAATCAATTCTTTAAAACACACTTTTCCCATCAAAAAATAAGCTTCTGTATTCTTTCAGTATAGAAATCTTTGGAATGAGTTTTTAGTCATTTGTTGGAGGTGCTCTTTTTAATTCATCATTCCTTGAAAACTTGATTCCTTGTAGAAATCATTTTAGGAAACAAAGAAGTGGATATCACTGAGGCTAGATCTGTACTATAAGGAGGATGTGGCAGCTGTTACCAACCAAACTGACTGGTGATTTCAACTGTTCTTGCTGTACTAGGAAGCCTTGAGTTGTCCTGGTGAAACCCAACGACAACTAAACTTGGAAAACGCAAGTTCATCCAACACAATTTTGTGTGACAATATAAACATTTGGTTTTTCAGAAATGTCCTCCATTGTAACTCAACCAAAATAAGTACATACACTGAATCCACCATGTGCCCGAGACTGTGTGCTTGAATATCTTTTCGGCCTTCATTAAACAATTTGAGAACATTTTTAGTAAAACATACATCTCCGTACATATCACAAAAAATTCGATAAATTTTATATCATTTGCCCTTCTCAGCCAGCAAACAATTAATGAGAGACCTCTGTTCAAGTCTGGAGCGTTCAGCTTGATTTGACGCCATTTTGAATAGCCTCAGAACAAATATTTTTCGCGAGATTAAAATAATTTTTGTTATAAACTAATTCCAAACAATGTTGAGTTTTATATTTATGGAAAAAATTCTGGGAGTAGTTTGTGTATTTTTTTTTAAATTTAGGTATATTGATTTGAGTTGATTTGTTTTTATGGCATATCAACCCTTGTAGGTCATTTAATGCCAAATCATTCTCATACATATATTAAATGTATGATTTTTTTCTGTAGATAATATTTTTTTAAAAACCTGAGCTCATTTTTTGCACACCGTTAAATGGTTTCAGTTGATTTTTTTGTGTAGACGGAGTTAAAGGTAAAAACAGTTCAACTTCAAACAATTCAATTTAGCCTAAGTGCAGTTCAAATGTCAACAGTTTTATTTCAAACATTTCAGTTTAGTATGTCAACAAAGTTAAATAGTTCCAAGTATTGATATGTATCACAAACAATTCCATTAAACATTAGTTTTTTGTTTACACAGTTAAATGATCAAACAGTTCAATTTCAACAATTTCAAATAATTCATTTGAGCACGAGTAGACGGTTTAAATGTCAATTTGCCTCATAGATAGGACCCTACAAGGTGCGACTAAAGCAGATAGGGGGGGGCGATAGCAATAAAGGAGTACACTGAATTTACCAAAGCTCCAGCATTAGTGGAGCCTCACTATCAAATTGTTTAGTGTTACAAACAGGACACTCGTCGGAGGAGTCTGAGCCTTCTTCAAAGATGCAGTCAGTGTATTCTACAGCCCCAGCCAACTGGGCAATCAACAAATTGAAGACCATTATATACATATGCGTGTGTTTGAATTTGTGTAAGTATCGTAAGAATATCCGAACAGTGAGAGTAATATCTTTCTGAAGGTTTTTAGTTCGAAAGTGAACGTTATAGCGCGACTGCAATTCGAAATCGCTTACTACGTTATTGTATACGTACAAGTACCTTAGCGATTACGCCATGTGGACTTTCCACTAATGGATGTAGAAATATTGAATTTATCATGTACACTTATTAGACTCGGGAGAAAGTTTTCACGGCAATAGGATCGCCGTGTTTTGGGAAAATGATCATATAAAACAATTGCATCTCGTTATTGCCAAGTCAGAACAAACAATCAGTACAAAAACAAAAATGTTTCCATCGGCATTTTAGAAACTTAGTGAATCTCTAAAATACAAGGTGTATACGATAAGTTTCCAGACTTTTTTGTATGGGCATTTAAAATTATTGTAGAATCTTGAAAATTCACTATGTTATTGCTATACATTTTATGAGATAACTGACCAATTTTTATGATTTCAGGTTTAAATGAACAGCTACAGCAGCAATTGGAATACACCCAACAAAAGCTTGATTGTCACAGCTGGTGAATTTCAAAAATGCAATCTGACACGTTTGAAGAACGATATGCAATAAAATTTTGTTTTAAACTTGGAAAAAATACTACACGTATGGAATGCTTCAGACAGCTTTTCAACCATCTTGCATGAATCGAGCATCAGTTTTTGAGTGACATAAGAGATTCAAAGAAGGCAGAGAGTCTGTGAGGGATAACAGGAGGTGTGGGAAGAGTAAGGAAGTCAAAACGCCAGAGTTGACTGGCCAAATGGTTAGGGTTAGGGTTACTATGTTGAGGTTTTAAGGGAGTTCAGCAAGAGATTCCGTCGGAAGAGGCCAGCACTCTTCAAATCGGGTCAGTGGCATTTCCACCAGGACAATACACCAGTCCACAACTCCATCCTTGTCACAGACTATTGGACGAAGATGGTAATCAAGACAGTTCCACACCCTCCATATTGTCCAGACCTTGCTCCCTGTGACTTTTGGTTATTTCCTAAGCTCAGCGGCTGTCGTTATGAGACAATTGAGGAGATGAAAGAGGCTGTGACGAAGGTCATGACACGCTCACACAAGAGGACTTCCATGGGGCCTTCCAAAAGTTGTCGGAACGGTAGAAGAAGTGCATTGTAGCCGGAGGAAATTACTTCGAAGGGGACTAGATTTTAATGTGTGTACTATCAATAAAAGTGCCCATACGAAAAAAGTCTGGAAACTTATCATATGCACCTCGTACCATTTATTTTCATAAAAAGTTTCAAAGAACAATGATGACTTTACAAGATAATATTATATTTGGTTAATCCCGTTTCTTTCATTGCAAGAATTATGGCAAAAAATAAGTATTAACATTATGCCGGTCCATTGGCCTAGAGGGTAGAGTGTTCGCCAATGGCCGGGAAATCGGGGTTTAATCCCATTCTAAAGACTTAAAAAGTGGTATTTGATACCTTCTTGTTAAACAATCCGCATTAAAAGGTACATATCAAGGGTAAAGTGAAGGAATCTTAGAAAAGGAGCAGTGCCCTCCCTTACAGATCGGTGTTGTAGCTAATGAAAAGTGAACCTTTGAGTCGCCCTCGACTACTATCACTAGCTTTACTTTTAAAAAAATGGAATAATATATATACATATATATTTGTGAGTCGAACATCTGACGATGACTGTTTTTTAAGGAACTGTTTTATTGTCATTTTAACTAGCCTCAATTCGAGTCTTTTCTTCTTTGTTCACATAGACCGGTACTTCATCTTGAGATATACAAATATATTCTAGTAATATCTTTAACTCTTTGACTGTAACATTTGCTGTTTTGAATATCACCTTGGTGATCCGCCCACTTTACATAGAATATTCATGATCTCAACCCTAATAAGAAATCTTATTCCATCTTATTCAAGAACAACAAAATGTACTGTCTTTTTTTTTCTTCAACTAATCAATTGTATTGTTGCCCGTATTCTAATACAGGAACTTTTCGTCTGACCATTACAGAGTTTGAAAACAGCTTGAATTTCTTTCTCAGGTTTGTAATGTCTATTGAAGAAATCGATTGTAGGTCTCATGATATTGTGTAAAATTTACAAGAGAGAATAGAGAATTCTATGAGGGCAAACAATATCCATGAGGAAGACAAAAAATAGGAAATAAAATGAAGATGACGAAAGACGAGGCGAATGAACTCTAAGTAAAAAGAAAATAAATGAAAGAAAACAAAATCAACTTCTAAGTGATAACAAAGTAAATGAGAAAATGAAAATAAGTCTTTCATTAACGTCTTATTGTGTTAGCAAAATGTTTGCTTTCCTGTTATTCAGTGGAAAAGAAATTAAGAAATAAAAAAGCCATTCAATGAAAAAATAGCTGAAATTAATATTTCCTTCCTTTTCTTTCTCCTGTTTGAAGACGAGTACAAAAAAAAGAGATGTTTATTGATTAAAAAATATAACTGAGAATTTCGGAGCCGGCTGTTGTGTAAAACAGACTGTTTTTGTGTGATTCTCTGTTGTGTCTGTTTAATTTTTCCCTGATTATTGTATCCTTTCTATTTCAAGGAAAATTCGATTCAGTTGAATCTAATTTGATTTGAAACGGGGATCTGGATTATTAGATAAGATCTGAAAAAAAACTAAAGACGCCTTACGGTCATAGCTTTTAGATGGAATGTTCAATGACTTGTATTACCTAGTTGATGCAATATATATAACTGAAATGGATAGAGCAAATTCAAAATATACATACATATACGTAGGTACGTTAATGATATTATCTTTATATGGTGATAGATCAATAATAATATTATTTTGTTACTAGCTTTATTCCATCGTATTATATCTATTTTACTCTTTTGAAAGAGTTTCACACCAGCTATAGCAGATGGTTTTCAACTGGAGTCTGAATGAGCGCGAATCTCCTGGACTCTTCAAAGTATTCTGGCCGATCTCAACCATGCTGTAGTTTGAATAGTATCCATTCCTTCACTTATTTCCAAGTCCTCCAGTCCCCGTATTAATCCTTTGGTGACTGTACCTAGTACGCCAATTACAATTGGTATCATAGTTACTTTCATATTCCATAGTTTTTCAATTCTCTAACGAGGTCTAGGTACTTATCTCCCTGTTCACCTTCCTTCAGTGTTATCTTGCGTTCAGCCGGAACAGCAAAGTCCACGGGTGGTTCTCTGGAGGTTTCTTTCTGACTATCACTAGGTCTGGTCGTATGGCCAAGATTATGTGATCAGTTTGTATCTTAAGATCGCTGAGAAATTTGTGTGTCTTATTTTCTTGGACAGATACTGGGTTGAGTATATACCGTTTGTTCGAATGGTCAAATTTAAAATTCTTGCACAATTCCCCGTGGATCAACTTCTCCACCGAGTTGTATCTACTCTTCTTCTTCTTCTTCTTCTTCTTATTATTATTATTATTATTATTATTATTATTATTATTATAAACTAAAGTGAGACAAGGTGTCTTTAAGAGCTGAAATATGCCGCACTCAGGAGAAACAGAACTCCTTAACATTGGCCAACTAATCTGGCTTGCTAACCATTACACGCCGCAAGGTGTCTTTACAATCTTGTTAATATTGCTTTTAATAGCAACTCTTTAAACACTTGAGTAAGCTACGGAAACACAGCTATTGAAAATTATCATCTTATTAGACGTTATACCGCATAACTCAAGACAGTCTATCACGAACATTGCCCTAATCACTTTGTCCAGGAAAGCCACTCCAGGATGATTAACCCGAAAACAAGTTGAAGTCATTCGTGTACCATCTCCTGGCCAACTTCTTACGTAATCTTTGTATAAAATAAAAGTGAGGTGTAACATTTTTAAAAGTTGTGGAGTGGGAATAGATAAATCTTCTTTTTTTTTTAATCCAGCAACCTGAATAGATACAAGTCGACAAAGTTTAAAATCTCGTCCTTTAGACTTGGAGTAGTAAGGCATACTTTGTCTTGCATCCAGGACTGAAAACAGCAATTAATCAAAAGTTGCCAATTCATCAGATTCCATCGGCTATCTAAGTGGTCGTGTGGGCTGGTTCAAACGTGCACCAATATCTTTTCTTTGGAGGCTGGAATTACGAGCGAGACACGCTACAGCATCGACTAAAAGCAAAATAATCACCCAAAGATGAAAAGGAATATTGGTTTCTTCTACGATGAAAAACCTACCTGGCACATTGTGTCCCTTATTCGTTCAACATCCTTCCACAACCATCAAAAACTGAATAAAGGAAATAAAACAATTTCAGGGGAGTTGTTTTGTATGTATGGTTTTCTCTTACCCAATAAATTATTCCCCTCTCTGACATAGCAGTCATTGGTGTCTATGGAACAGCGGAAACTCGTTGAAATTAGCCCCTTTCGAGACCTGATTGAATAACTGTTTTGGTATTTGTAATTGGTGTCTCGTCAGCAAAACTTGGAGACGGTTTAATGAAAATATGGATTTTCATTGGTTAATAAGATAACGTGAATAAAGGCAGAATACAATTTTTAGATGAATTTTAACATATAGAAAAACATAGGCGTATTTGTAAGACTTTGGATTTGAGTACTTTGGTAGCTTGTTTGTGCTCTCTAATGGCATTATGAAATTAGGGACCATACTGAAAAATGAAGAATCATCTACATAAACGGGGGAAATCATAAAAGTATAAATATAAATTGTCAGCTATCTACCAATCTGTCAAGAAAACACTGGGATTAAGAGACAACATTAAAGTATCACGTCAAGCCGCACACCAGATAAGGAAATATCTGTTTTGATACCTAATAATGATAGAGATATGTCTTTGATTTTTTTAATAAATCATTTTAATTATAATTATCCCATCCTACAACATCAGTTAATAATTTCTTAATTTATTTACAAAAGTTTGTCGGATGAAATACAGTAAGATATCAACTCGAGAGTTGGTTGGTTGGTTGGTTGGTTGTGGTATATCAACCGTTGTAGGTTATTTAAAGCCATATCCTATTTATACCTACATCTATATGATTTCTTTTTTTGAAGGCATATCAACAGTCATGGGTTATTCAATACCAAATTCATACTAGTAGAATAACAGTAGTGAAACTATTCAACCTATGACTGGAGAATTAGGGGTCAAGCCTTTCGCAAGGATATAAATCAGAAAGTTAGGGTAATAACGTGACAGGAATTTGAACTCGCTTTCTCCGGTGTCGTAGTCCACTATATTAGTCACTACGCCATTAATCCCCCAGGTTTGAATTTGATTGATGAAATATAATTGAATTGTTTCAATCATTGATTAATTTATTTTAAAGGCATCACAATTTTTCTAGGGGTATTTTATGCCAAGATATTTTCATTGGATGTTCCTATTTACATTTTTGTATGGTTAGTTGATAAAAGTTTTATTTTTTTGGCACATGGTCCTATCAAATGTGAATGATTGTTAATCATATTTAACTCCAATATAAAATCCTAACCGGTACTACCTCTTTGGCTCATATTGGGCCTTGGAATAATGACAATGAATGAGTATGCCACACTCCCCACAGTTCTAGAATTGTAGCCTCACTATCTGATATAGCTTAGTGACATACTCAAGAGACCTCTTTTGGGCGGGGGGAATTATCCTCTGCAGGGTATACAGTCGGCCTAACCTAACCTTCAACTACAGGGCATTTCAATCATTGAATAGTGACTCTTGGGAGAAATCAAAATTATCTGTTTGTTTTCATTATGTTTCTGTGAATGGGTATGTCTGTACCCGCCGATGGCTTAAATCTGTTACCTATTTAACATAATGCCATTAATCTAAACAACGCATCTTATGAGATTAATACGCGTTCTGCAGAAACCATTGATCAAGAACCTTTTAGCTGGTTATTCTAGTAAATACACATAAGACAACAATGATAGAAATTTTCTTTCTGCTTGCAGGGTTTTATCTGAAGGCAAGACGATAGATCGTGTTAGTTATTCTTGTTTGTTTGTACAAGAACATACTATTCAACGTTGCGTAAAGGAACAAATGGAAGAAATCCAAGTATGGCGGTGAAAACTGCAGAGAAATGTCTAAGCTATGAAAGACGGGGAAATGTTCGACTTTGTAAGTGGCGGGGAGGATTTGTATGTATCTGTTTTTTTTTTCTTTTCTCGGTCATTCGCTAATGTAATGAATGCCAAAATGTTTGGTTGTAAATAACTGCATCCACCTGAATAAATAGACACGTTTCTGCTTAATGGATGGACAAAACTAAATGCTTTTTTAACTTCTTGGTTTACAATGAGAATAGATAATAGGATTAGATGAGTTTCCGATGTATAAACTTGACTATTTCAAAGACAATTCAACCAAAACTTATAACACTTTAGATATCAGTGTCCAAATCTTTGAACTGAAAATTTTAATGACAATAAATTACTTAAACACATAAAAATAAATATTCATTAAACTTAAGTACAGTAAGTAAAGTTGGTGACCGTAGTTGAGGGCGACCAGAAGGCTCCCTTTTCAATAGCTACTACACTGAGGTGTAGAAAAGCGCGCTACTTCTTTCCCTGGATTGCTCCACTTTACCCTTGATATGTACTTTATATTGCTGAGTGTTGAGCAAAGAGGTATCAAGTACCATTTTTAAAGTCTTTGGTATGACATGACTTAAGATTGAACACAGGTCTCCCGGACCACTGTCGAACTCTACCCACTAGGCTAATGAGCCGGTGATAGGGCTGTTTAAAATCATGATTATTCATATCCAGACATTTTTCAATGCGTCTGTTCATAGATTGACTATTTTAAGACCCAAATAAGCTGTTGTCTGCGTGTGAGCATATAAACATGTTTATTTACTTACAGGTCGGTGTCTGATGTCTGAAAAGTAACAATACAATTCAATAATAAGCCCTATTGTTATAGACCGGCCGAAGGAAGATAAGTCAATAACACATATATGAAAAGATCATCTCTTCTTTTTTATTACGAGATTAGTTGACATGGTTGGCGAAATAGATGGGAGAAGAAAGACTCGGGATAGACAGAGAACCACTAAGATCTACACCTTAATGTTTTTCTGATACTTATCCATCCGGTCGAATTCTCATGTCTTCTATCTGGGGTTACGTAGGGTCGTCTTGGATTTATCTTGGTCTCCATGTCCATTTCGGTTCTCATAAATGGACACCAAGACTTTGTTCCCCCAAATTACCACGTCAACCACACGTCTGGAGATTTAGGCATTTTAGGCGTCCGTTCGTTACGATGCCTGAATTCTCTTGAATCACTCTACCCAACTGACTCGTTCCCTGAACCAACCAACCAGAGAACTACTAAAAAGGTCAGCCAGAGGTCAAGTCTTGTCTATCTTATCACAGGTTAATTTCCAATCTCCTTCCAACCAATTACCAGTTAACAGTTACATTCATATATTTTGATTTCTACACTTGCTTTAGAAAATTAATCGGAGACCTATTCATTATGAAACACTATGTCTTAATATTACAGGTATACATTCACAAAAAGACATTTCGTATATTTATATTATAATACTCTGTCGAATTTGCAACATGAGAAGAAACATTGTCACGCAGCAGAGTCAACTGTCCGTTTCCTTATCTAGAGACAATTACTTTGAATTCTCTATTACATTCAAAAGGAATTAACTTATTCACTTTTAAATTTTTTGTATAACTTCAAGTCTTCTTTTTGTTCCTTTTCTTTTGACTTTACTGATCCAATTTTCTCGAATTTATCAGATATTAGATTCTGTGTTTTTCCGGTGCGTTTCTTTGAACCCACCATGTCCTTTTCTTACCATTGCAACGTATTACCGACACTTACTATGATGAAGTGGGTGCAACCCACTTCATCATCATCATAAGCTTTAATGACCCATATCCTTTTTTATAAGGAACATTTCCCAGATTAAAAATGAAATATAAACCGTGCTTCATTTTATATACCGTCATAAATTTTATTGAATACACTATAATTACATCTCTTCTGCGAACAATTCTTATAAGTTATGTCTGCACATGCAACAAAGAACGGCTTAAACTTGAATGATTTTTTTAAAGAATTCCCCTACTTAAAAATCTAAAGCTGTTAAATTTTTTCACTCTAATAATAATGCCACTGTCAATGTTTAATTGCTCTATTCTGACTATGGATTCTTTCTCAAAATATGTCTCCACTGCGTTATTCATTTGTTGAAAAGTTAGTCCTGTCACGGTTTTTGCTTGGTTAACTTCGGCGTTGTTTTCTCATCATATAAAACATTATTAGGCATATAACTTTGTATTCTTTCTGGCCTTGTGCCATATGTAATGTAAGTTTATTGAATAAGTAAAACTTAGTATTCTGATCTTCTTTCATCTAAAAAAATTTAGTATCAAGTTGAATAATTACTAAATTGATTTGACAAATAAAAATTTTTGTAAGCATATTTGAAAGACTGCAAGCTTTACAAGTTCAAAAAAGTTCATCAGCTTCAGAAGAAAAGTAGAGTATTTGTATTGTCTTTCGAAAGAAATTCTTAAGCATCTGGGCATATTAGTTATTTGTTTACTTAGTTTCACTACGGGAATTTATGGAGATTAGAAGGGTTCATTCGTGGTGAATCGTTGGTAAATTCTGGGTGTCGTATCTGATTGCTTTTTCTTCCTCTTACTCAATTCACTTGTCTTGTTTTTTGTCGGTGGAAGCTGTAAGAAGATTAAGGACAGAATGAAGAAGACCTTTATACTCAAACTTTATTTTGAGGTTTTACGACAATTCTATGTTGCTAAATATATTCTTAAACCAGTAGAAATAGTCGCGTATCCTCAAGACAATGCAATTACAAGTTCGAGGGTTTGTCGTGTGTTCGCTGGGTGTGTTTAGCAGAGGTGGCTAATTTAAAGAGAGGGAACCGACTGCTAAGCCTCAGGACTCACGATACCAGCAGCTGAGAGAAAAAAAAGTCCGTCCAGTAGAAGTAGTAAAAGATAAATGAGCCAGAATTTCTCCTGTGCACCAGGAAGCCCATCTTCTTAGGTATTCGCAATTTTAACTTCCTATCAGAGGCCTCCTGAGAAACTGTTAGTCTTGCATTTATTTATTTACTTTTTTATTTGTTTTTAATCTCTACAAATTTTACCCTCAAATATTTGTCTAATTGTGGATACGCCAACTTTACGGATACTTAGGTTTGGTAAGTCGATTCCATTTTCCAAGCAGCAAAACTGTCATGATAGATAATATTTCTAATCCAGCCCATGATAAAACTCAAAAAAATTGGGTTTCTATTTAATGTTTCTCGTTTTCATTGATTCAGCTTGAAATACTTACTAAATACGGTTTTGCATCATACATTCACTTAATACATTTTCATCCATCTATTTACAAATAAATTTTTAAAATTTGAATATTTTGTCTCACCTCTTTTTCTTGACAAAGAAAAGGCAAGTTATTCATCAAAAAAGAAGTGAACAGGATAAGTATTTATCGTTATATTTGAATATATTTATTTTCAAACATCTTGCCACCAATCATTAGGATTAAAGACGAATGTCATTTATTACCTGCAACATAGAAAAATATAAAATACTCAATATTATAACCTCCACCAAAAACTATTCAATCTAATATTCAAACAGGAAATTAAAATTTAGAAAATATGTCTTTCCCGAGCCATGCAGGGATCCTTCAAATATAAACTTTAACTTTACCTTGCTCGCAGGAATTATGTAAATTATGAAAAATCCTAAGAAAATCAATTCATATCTTAATCTTTTTTGATTATTTATTTTTTCACTTTTTCTGTTGATTGATAATTTATGTTTAAAGGAATAACATAAGAAAGCTAAAATCGATATGTAATTATGGAGAAAATTATAAAATATCTGGGTAATTCTCTTTGAAGTTTCAATGATTGAAAAAAAACGGAAAAATATTTTTGGCAGTTTGATTTTCATTCAATCTTAATGTAATATATTGCCTCACGGTAGTGTATAATAAGACCCATGTAAAACAAAATTTAAGCAGGAGATCATGATTGTAGGCATGTTCATAACTTGCGTATTTGAAAACTCGGCCTTTTCACTATCTCTCTATGTTTTCTTCGTCCACTAAAACTGCTCATTGATGTTATAAATGGCAAAACAAAAACGTCAGCGTGAACTGAAACTACAATGAAAACCAATATTATTCTTCCATTAACGTGAACTGACAATTTCGAGGTGAACGTCTGATATCTTATAAAAGTATCTGATAGCCAATCTGACCTGAAGTCATCACAGATTTTAGAAGTATATAAATGTATTTTGTATCTACTTTTTGACTGATGGCAAATGACAGTGCTTTTATAATTCTAATAACTAATCCCTAGTCTGCTTAGTTCATTGGTTTCATAATTTTTCCCTTTGGCAATAGTCAATGGTCAAACTCAGATATAGTTACTTAAGAATACTGATTTTTCAAGGAAGGTAGTCGCTTCTGAAATCGGTGTCCAAATAATATTCCAACTCCCGTTGTAGTCAATGGATTTTCTGCTGTAGTCAGTATTATTATAAATGAAGTTCGTGATGTAGTACGAAGAAAAAATTACATTGGTGCTTGATAAATATAAAACTTAGCCAAACTTTACTTTGCACAATAAATATCTAGTTTTAATAGTACTTTTTGATTAACTTATAGGCTTTAACTTAAATACGTGTGTAGTTTTGATTAATTTTCATTAAATGTACACTGTATATTGTATATTGTAAGGTCATTACTTATCATTAACAAATGGACTATGAATTAGAAAACACACACACACACACACACACACACACACACACACACACACACACACACACACACATATATATATATATATATATATATATATAACTTCATAACTCTGCTCAAACTTTACTTTCAAAGTAGCCACTACCAATAGAATACTCACAATGTTTCCAGTGATCCCACGGGAAATTTATTCAATCCCTATAGAATAACCGGCTCATTGTCCTAGTAGAGTGTTCGCCAATGGTCTGGGAGACCGGGGGTCAATCCCTGGTCATGTCATATCAAGGACTTAAAAAATGGTACTTGATACCTTCTTGCTTAACACTCAGGTATGTATCAAGGGTAAAGTGGAGCAATCCAGGGAAAGGATTAGCGCCCTCCCCTACACTTCAAAGTAGTAGCTACTGAAAAGGGAGCCTTCGGGTCGCTATCGACTACAGTCGCCAACTTGTTATATATATATATAGAGAGAGAGAGAGAATCTGAGTTCATTGGTGTAGACTTACAATCACGTATATGAATTTAAGCCAAAGAAAATTTGCAAATTCTTTAGGAAACGGTTGTTGAACAGGAAGCATAGAGCCAGTTGCTGATGCCTACTTGCATCAGACATTGCTGAATGGTTTGAGGTCTTGAGGCAGGCCTTTTACTGGTTACCACAGCTGGATAAAATGTATACAATTTTTGATGCCACAGTTTCAAACCACAATATAGCATTACTCTGCGATGATCAGGTTTTTATAGGATTTAGCGGATTATTCCATTACAGCATTAGTAAATGATCTGGAGGATTGGGGGGGGGCGGAAGTTTGATTTTGGAAAGACCGAAATAAGAGCAAATTTGGAAAGAAAAAAGTAAGATACATTTCCGATTATCATATAAAAGACGGTTAAGTATGAAATTTATGCCAGTCGACGAGTTGTTTTTTAAATTGTTCGGAAATGACTGGATATGAACCAGTGTAATATCGAGTACACATCAAAATCAATTGATCAAAAATGTTTATTGACCCGAGAGCATTCTTTGATCATGACAGACAGATTACCAATGGGTGTTTTTATTTTGTTTTGTTTTGTTTTTTAATCTGTTCTTTATTACTATTTTCTCACTTTGAAAAGATTTTCGTTCAGACATTATTATAACCGTTCATTAATAATTGCATCTAACAAACGCCACAATGTAGACAAGTGACACTTATCGTTTTTAACTATTTTTTTTAACATTCTTCTGATCTCAGCATCGATTTTAGTAATTATTATCTTGATTATCAAAAGAAGAATCGGTTCCGTATCTTGAATTAGAAAACACTCTCAAAAAAACACCTAAATGAAATTAGCTTTTAAGAGATATTTTTGTAACGGGTTTACGATTGAAATTTACGCTTCTTGAATATCTTTACAAATTTTTATCGACTGCCACAAAAACAGATGGCGGCTTCTTTACTTGTTAAAATGGAATCAAATATCAAATCTACCTCAATGCCGTCCAAGACCACATTTCAAGCGTCATATTTTTAGGTACAGGAGTGCACAAGAGAAACAAATTCTTCTCTTCAAGTAATTTAGTGCACCTTCCATACTATCTCTCACTCTCTCTCTCTCTCTCTCTATATATATATATATATATATATATGTGTGTGTGTGTGTGTGTGTGTGTGTGTGTGTGTGTGTGTGTGGTTTGGTTTTATGAAATATCAATCATTGTTACTTATTTAATACCAAATCCTGTTTTTCCATACACATTAAATATATGATTCGTAAACATTTTTATATAAACACAGTTAAAGGATCAAACAGTTCTATTTCTAACATTTCAATTTAGCATGAGTCAACAAATTTTAATGGTCCCAAGTATTACTATGTATCACTAACAGTTCAATTAGACATCAATGATTTGTTTATACTCAGTTAATGAATCAAACAGTTCTACTTCTTACAATTGAATTTATTCAAGTTATTTGCTTGCGCTCAGTTTAAATGTCAAACAGTTCTATTTGACCATTAAATAAGACCCTATCAGCTGCTACCACTCCGGGTCAGAATGAACCAGAGAGAAATTGCAGTGAAGGGGTACTTCACATTCCCCAAAGCTCCAACATTACTGGGGCCAGACCATCAGATTGTTTAGTGCCGTATCCAGGACACTCTTTGAGGTGTCTTACCCCATTTGCAGAATGCAGTCGGTGTATTCTACAGCCCCAACCAACTGGGCTAATGTATGTATGTGTATATATGTGTGTGTCTATGTGTGTGTGCGTGCGTGTGTGTGTGTGTGTGTGTGTGTGCGTGCGGAGGGTCCTCGAGTGGAGTGATTGTTAGATGGCTCAGCTAGAAGAAAATTCTACAGAGTACATCATACTATTGGCGTTGTTCTATACTAATCTTTGCGTAGTAAATAACTATATAAGCATATATATATATGTGTGTGTGTGTGTGTGTGTGTGTGTGTGTGTGTGTGTGTGAAGGTTTTTTCAAAAGAATAACTTATAAAATGGATATATTTGTGAGAAAGACTTTTCGTAAATCTCTGCCTTCTTATCTTTCTTTTTCTCTCCTTCACTCACTCTTTAGTGATCGACTCACGTGTTGTAAGGATTAAAAAGCTTGGAAACCAGCCCATTATCAATGTTTTTGCCATTGTTCTGATATTACATTGCAAGTAAAGCTTCCAAACCATTAACAGCGAATTTAATTTTTACCGGGTGCCTCACCATCCAGGCCCTGTGTCACAACTAAGCTAAGATTAAAAAGTAACAATGAAATAAGTTTATTGTTTCCTTTATCAAGAAGTAAAAATGAAACCTTTTTCTTATGTATATATATATATATATATATGAGGAAAGGGCATTATTTGTATCCTATTTCATTTATATATATATATATATATATATATATATATATATGAAATAGAATATATAAATAATTACTCTTTCAGAAGTGCACGTATGGTAATATTTACTGTCGTAAGAAATAGACACAAGGACTTGTGTTCGAATCCTGGACGATACTGTTTGCATTTCCCATACCACTAATACAATTAGGAAAGGTGTGAACCCCGCAATTCTCCCAGCAGCTATCGATAAATGGCCGACAGTGTTTGGTACGGTGACTGGTCTGTAAAAAAAAAACACTCAAAACTGTTAAATGCCGCTAAAAGTTTGACAATGTGTTTCATCTTGCTCTTTCGGAGGGGGTTTAGCATATATATATATATATATATATATATATATATATATATATATATATATATATATGTACTCGAACTGTTCACTCACCCGATGGTTACACAGATTTCTTTGATATTGTCGCTGGAATCTTGCAAAGAGATACATTAAATATATATTTATAACTTACTACGTACTACGAACTTCAATAGGTATGATGAAAAAATTGTTCCCGCATTAAAAATGGTCAGAAGCAGACAATAAACCGTAGAAAACTATTACAAATCCTGACTATGCAGATGATCTGGTGCTTTTCACAAATACTCTTGCCCAAGTCGAATGTCAGCTACAAAGTCTGAAACAGACATTGGCCTCCACGTGAACTTAGAGAGCATAGAGTTCATCATGTGCTGACAAGGACAGATGGCGAGAGAGACAGACAGACAGACAGACAGATAGATAAACAGACTGATAGAGACTGAGAGCCAAGAGGATTCGTGCCATCAATACATCTTGATGATGAATATAAATGTTGGCTTCTTTGTTTAATGGCATATCAACCTTTTTAGGTTATTTAATGCCAAAGCCATTATCCTAGAAGAACAGTAGTGGTACTATTTAACCCATAGCTGGGATGATAAGGGGGTTCATACCTTTCCCAAGGGTATTTGCCCGAAAGTGAACGTAATAGTGCGACTGGAATTCGAACTCGCTTACTACGATTCCGCAGTCCATCGCTTTAATCATTACACCACGAGGACCCCCCCCCCGGTGATGAATATAGTTAATGATGCATTATTAATACTTCAAAATACTAGTGAAGAAAAATTAGTGGAGAAAAACATATCTCCATTTATAATCAAATTAATATTAAGACAAAATGAAATATTAATAAATAGAAATTAAATTCATTGAATTAAAACTGTCTGAGTGAGTACAATATTTCCATTATCGTGGTATCTGAAGAAGCTGTTTAAATGAAAGATGTGATATGAATAACTTGTTAGATTCAGCAAGTTAGCTTTCATTTTTAAGTCATATTTTTAATCATAATGTCAGTCGGTTGGTTGTTTATTTGGTTTTAATTGCATATCAATCCTAGTGGACTATTTAATGCTGAATCTTATTTAAGTATATATACAATTCATGTGTATCAACATGCAAATAGAAATAATTTTCTTTAATTTCATCTGTATTAAGTAAATGGTTGAATAATCTTATTAACTGTTTCTGTCGACCTGTCTAACCCTTACCTACTGCCTTCCAGCACCTATAAAATAAAAAGGCTGAGTGTTTGTTTGCCATTACAGAAATTTGTTGGACATATTCAGGACTTAATCATGTAGGGGCTTAGGCTTAACATGATCAACCGATTGAGAGAATCGGGCCTCTCCAACCGCCCGTCTTGCCCAAATAAGGTCCAAAATGTAATATTGTAGTTTATTGACCACTTTGTCACGGACCAGTCAGCCACCACGATCTCTTCTTCAGGCATTATTATGTGACGTAATTAGTGTTCGAAATCTATTTTAGTGAGTAACGTATTTGTTAAAAACAAAAAGATTTTTTCATATTTTCATTCAAAGTTTTAAAGCGGAAAGCTTCCAACTGTAAAAGAATGCTAAGATTTTTCTCTTTTTTTTTCATTTGATTTTAAAATTGAAAATAACTGAGAAGGTACATCACATTAACATTGCCCAGGTGATGGTTTAAAATAAAAGTGATACATTTTACGTTTGTATGTAATTCAACTCTAAATAAAATTATCGTCTGTTCATATATATATATATATATATATATATATATATAGTGATCTTAATATATAAGTTGATTGTTACTGAAAACTATTGAGAAGTTATTCAGTAAAACCTAAACGAAAGCCATTTATTCAGAAAAATGTTCACATCTTGATTCTTACTTCCTTTATTGTTTTCTAATACGTTGTTGCAAAGTCACAATGTCACTTCTCATAGTTCTTTTATTCTAGATTTTTAAAAAAACACGAAAGGAGGGGAAAAGTTCATACAATACCAAATCCTCTCGTGCGGAATTGTGGCCAAACCATTCGAGCGTAACGATGAATGTCTTGTGAGTGCAGTCGAGACTAGTTTTGTAAAGTCTGTGGAACGATTTACTAACACATCGTAGGAGTTGCAGGTATTTTAACTGTTGTTTTCGTGATTCTGGTTGTAGCAAAAGGAAAATAAAATCTCATTTTTAAAGAGATAGAAAGAAAAGAAAAGAAAAGGAAACAGAGAGAGGAGGAGAAAAAAGAATGTGAAAGAGAAGATTTTAAAAATCGTAAAAAAAAAAAACGGAAAGAAGCCTTGATAATCAGAAATACAGATTAAGATACGTATAATCCGGGGACACTGGATGGAAATTAGACAAACGTAGCCTGAAAAAAAGGACATAAAGGAAAAAAATAAACTATCTAAGAGCAAAAATATTTTTGCAGTCGAAGGAAGAAATAAATTAGCAGAGAAGGAAAAATGAAAAATACCTAAGGTAGATGTGAAATGACGCAACCACACATTATAATCAAGCACATATATTCCGCACAATACTGTCTCAGTCTTTATCTCAGTCTGTTTATATCTGGTTTGTTTCCTTCGTTTAATAGCACTCAACGTCCGAGAGTTATTTAATTTGGTTCGGCTAGGTTTTTATGGCATATCAACCATTTTAGGTTATTTAATGCCAGATCCTCTTTATATATATATATATATATATATATATATATATATATATATATATATATATATATATATATTATTTGGTTTGGTTAGGTTTTATTGCATATCAACCATTGTAGGTTATTTAATGTCAAATCCTTTTTAGTACCAAATCCTCTTTATACATATATATTAAATGTATATGATTTGGTTTAGTTAGGTTTTATGGCATATCAACCATTGTAGGTTATTTAATGTCAAATCCTTTTTATACATATATTAAATATATATAATTTGGTTTGGCTAGGTTTTATGGCATTTCAACCATCGTAGGTTATTTAATATATCTTTTATAAATATATATAAAATATGATTTCTAAACGCATTTCGTAGATAAGATTTTCAAACAAGCCTGGGCTCATTTTTTTGCACACAGTTAAATGGTTTAATTATTGCTAAGTATCCCTAACAATTCAATTAAACATCAGTCTTTTTTATGTACACTTAAATGATCAAGCAGTTCTATTTATAACAATTCAATTTACCATAAGTCATCAAAGTTAAACGGTTCAATGTATTGCTATGTATCACTAACAATTCAATTAAGCATCAGTCATTTGTTTCACATAGTTGATTAAACAGTTCTATTTCAAACAATTCAATTTAGCTTGTGTCATTTGTTTGCACTCCGTTTATCCTACAGCCCCAGCCGACTGGGCCAGTCTTATTTAATACCCAAGCCAATCTGGTAGAAGGTTAGTAGACGTACTATTTAACCCATAGATGGAATGATAAAAGAGTTCATATTCTCTCCAAGTTTCTGAGTCCGTAAGTAAATGTAATAGCGTGACTGAAGTTCGAATATGCTTACTACGTTCCCTAGCGACTACAACTTTGATGCACCTCCTCTTTATACCCATCTATCTGGGTAGGTCGATGGTTGCTTTGATGACGACATTTCTAGTCTTAACTCCCCAGATTTAAGGAGAAAAGGGGCTTGTATTGAAAAATGGTTGGTGTATAAAATAAATGCATCGTACATCATTAGGCCACTAATATGCCGACGAACTTACGCGTGTATATATATCATCAACATTATCGTGTCGAAACCGATAGCATGAATTCCTGTGATTCTCTCTCTCTCTCTCTCTCACACACACACACACACACACACACACACACCATCCGTTCCTATCGGCCATCGATTTTGGGTCTTCAACACAGCATCCAATGTTCAGACAGATCAGATACCTATAAGTTTTTGTAGGTCAGCCAACACAAGTGTGTCCACTTGTCTAGAACAGATTTTATTTTATTCGTCCTCGTGGTGTAATGGTTAAAGCGCTGGACTGCGAAATCGTAGTAAGCGAGTTCGAACTCCAGGCGCGCTATTACATTCACTTTCACACAAATATATTTGGGAAAGTCATGAACCCTCTTATCCTCCTAGCTATGGGTTAAATAGTACCACTATTGTTCTTCTAGAAGGATAGCTTTGGCATTAAATAACCTACAACGGTTGATATACCCTGAATCAAAGAAAAGTAAATGCACTATCTTGTTTAAAACTAATGAACTCTCTTGTAACTGAGCTAACGTAGATACCGGTGCCGTTTATTGCATGTTCAAGGCTATTAGTAGACATTTGGCTTGGGCAGCCGTATTTGTGAGAAGCTCTGGATCATCTCCATCGTCTGCATCTGAGATAGTTTCTTCGGGATATCGCCTGTTTCTCGCCATTTTTAGCTGGTGACCTTTTTTTTCATTAGATCTATTGACATTTTTAGTAATTTCGAGAAATATTAAACAGAAATGGTGTATCCTCCAGCAACAATATCAAAGAAATCTCCAAACATCGGGTGGATGATCCATTGCTTTCATATTATTGTACAGCATTTTTATGGCAGCTACCATTTCTTTGCGAAAACCCTATGCTAGAAGTATTTGTCCCACCTTTCCTCTATGTAAAAAGCCAAAAGCTTCAGAGTGCACGTACCCTTCGATGATTCGATAAATAAATAGAATCAGAAAAGTTGGTTTACCAAGCATACAATTGAGCAGCAGAGCATTATAAACCTTAGCAGTAATGGCCCAATGAGTTATATCTCTGTAGTTCTTAATGATTCCGAGGCCGACATTCTTCGGGAAAAGAAGGGAAGGATATAGCTTTTTGTCCATTTTACAATTGAGTTTTGGGTATACACATCGTTGCATAATTGAAGAAGTAGTTCGTCAAATGTCCTTATCTTCTCTACTTCAGTGGGTATTTCGTCGATCCTTGCAGTTTCTCTGCTTTTGACTTTTTTTTTTCAGAATAACGTCTACTTCTTACTACGTAAAGTGTCCAAGTTTGATTTCGAGATGGTCATTAATAATTTCTTCACTGAGTTTATCTATGATTTCGGGAAGGTACCCAAGCAAATTCTTGTGTTATTTCCAATCCTGGCGTCTTTCTTTTTGGCTGGCAACTTTTAGTTTTGCTCTCGTCCAGCTTTTCTTTTCGCTAAATTCATAGACAGTCTACTACGCTAATTGTAATTGTTTTTCTTCAACTGAATTTCTGATTACATTGATCAAAAACGGGGATATTCTGTAGTTGTTCTTTTCGCTTCTCTCTGCACATTAGTATTTCTAAGGTTTCTTTTGTCAAACATGAAAAAAAGCATATATACTTTATCCTTACTTAATTAACTATATTAATCTTCAAAAATAATCATTATGGTAATAATAGTAATCGCAAAAAGACTTTCAATAATTTTTCAAACAACTAACGTTTATCATCTGTTACCATTACAATTATGACAACAAATTCCGTTGAGATTTTAAAAAGAAAGCTTTGTATTTACTGATGAAACTGTATGTATTTACGCGACCCCTCAACTAGGGGCTTTTGATATTACACGACTGACTTGTAGAGGTGTCGTTGTGTAATGGTTACCATTCCAAGAAATGAACACAGCGACAAGAGTTTAAATCCGAAACGAGACTACATTTCACATAGTACTAATAGCCGACAGAAATGAATGATTCCAACTATCCTCCCTCTAGTTATGGGTGAATTGTATGGCAGACTGGACTCTTTAGCCTTGGTTAGGCAGCCAGTCTAGGAGAATGAAAACACTGAATTTAAACCTGTGAGACTCCGTTTAGAAAATTGATCTTGTGCATATATATATATATACATGTATATAGTTTGAATTCTGATTGTTTCTTCTAGACTGGTCGTCTTATCCAGGCTAAAGTATTAAATAATTAGGGATCCCGAGTTAAAAAAAAAAAAAAAGAAAGAAAGAAACGTATCAGCGGCCAATCGAAGATGAGTTCTGATTGGCGGAAGAAACTCGAATGAAAACGCCGTCAGAGCAGTGGGTGCTGGATAGAAAACAAGAAAGAATTAGTTTGACAGTCAGTTGAAGACCAGATACGGCAATGTGTAGACAGCCGAAAGTTACGGCCCACATTTTGAGATGAGCTCCGAAAAGAGGTCTCACACCAGACGCGTAGCTGTGGAGACGAAACCAGCGAACAAGTACGATAGAATAACAATAGAAAACCAGAAAGAAAATTTGAGGTTTGTCTCTGCTCTCTTTCTCCTTACGACATTTTGCTTCTTTTTCTCTAGCTAGCACGGTCGACTCAGTTTTCATACGCTGTTTTTTTCTTCCCGGCGACTATTCAAACAATGTATTTGTGAGTAACCTTTTGTGTTAGTGAACCAGACTGGGTTTTTGTGTGTTCGTCACTTTTTCCCACGGCAAGATTAAAAAGGGTCCGAGTAACCCTTAAGACGTAGCTCTGCACGCATAAAGCCGTTCGCCACATCATGGTATAAATGGCTATGAGTGTAATATATAGCACCACTGGACAAACAACGAATGACTCGTAGATATGTAAAAATATCATTTATATTTTTATTCTTCGACGGTCATGATTGTGTGTAATAGAAATACAGTCAGAGAGAGTCTGCACATACCTTTCTTCTGTGGCGGTGACCCATTTTGTGAAGTAGTGCGACGGCCGAAGAACACATACGGGGAGCTGACAGGTCTTCTTGAGTGACCAGCGGGTCTTCCCCTTTCGCTTGATCGACCAGCGGATCTCTGCCTTCAGTCCAACATTACAGACCCTTTATTGTCTTTTCAAATCCCATGCGGAAGTATGAACATCCTCTTCGCTTCACGTATTGGCTGGTTATCGGAACTTTCATACTTCCGGTTTTTTTCTCCGGTAATTTGTTGATCTTACCTGCGAATGGAAATATCTGTCACTCTATCCATGGGCAATAAACTATATTCTTCGCCATCCTCCTCTATCCTCTTTTTCCTGTGACCCACTTCGTTAATGTTATCAGCTAAGCTAGTATATTACATGAGCAGTAACAGTAGTAGTAGTAATTCAAATATCTCTTAGAACAGCACCAGCACGAACTTCTATTTGAACACCGTCGCGTTGCAAGCGTCTATTTATGCCGTGTAATGTTACAACCGTACATTTGGTGTGTAACAGTGCGGTAGTGCTATTTACCATTAGTTTAGAGATTGGACAGAAAAGATTGATTCATGCCTTTGTCAAGAATATTAGTAAACAGCCTTGTCCAGCTGTAGGAGGGATACATAGTTTAAGAATAAATAGTTAATCTCAACTGTTATTCCTATACGCATATACATGCACGTGTGTTTACGAACGCTTTTGCAAAGAATTAAAAACCTGGCTGCAATACTGACTAATAAGAAATTTGATTATGTTAACATTTTTATTCCATGTGTACAGATATTACATTCTATAATCTTGTCTCTTTGATTTTTTGTTCAGACACGTATGTGGACATACGATCACACATACACATACAGAGACACACACACAAACAGACGCATAAACGAACACACATAAGTATAACAGAATTATTATCATCAAGCTGCCCGAACAGCATAAAGTTCCCAGACGTTCCTTTTCTCGTTTTTCTCTCTCTCTCTCATTCTCTGTCCCCTCTCTCTCTCTCTCATTCTCTGTCCCCCCTCTCTCTCTCTTTCTCTCTCTCTCTCTCTCTCTCTCTCCATCTCTCTCTTTCTTTTCTTCCTGTCTCTCGTTGTCTACCTCTCTCTTTTTTCTCCCTCTCTCTCTATCTCCCTCACGCTATCTCTGTCTCTGCCTCTGTCTCTGTCTCTGTCTCTCTCTCTCTATTCCTCTTTCTTTTCTCCCTCTCTCTCTTCCTCTCAATCACTTTTCTTCTCTCTCTCTCTCTCTCTCTCTCTCGTAATCCATTTCTATCATCCCTAACTCCAGGTAGGTCTTTCAAGTTGTATCCTGTGTCCCCATAGAGCTGATGTAAGTATTTGCTGTTCGGTCAATACTGGCACGTTTGTTTGTGAGTCTATATGAAAATGTTACTTATGAGTTCGTCCCTGCTTCTTCAGCATGTCTTGTTCGTCTTGTATGGTTTGTGAGATAGGAAGTAGATGTCCGTACAGCTGCTGTTTTGTTGAGAGTTGCTTCCAGGATTTGTTGTAGACAGCAAGCAGCTATCATGCGTCGATCATAGATAGCGTTTTCTTTCTTTGTTTTGTTAGTATCTATGTGGTGCATCTATATAGTAGTTACATAGTTACAGCTAAGAAAAAATTCCTGATTTATTTTATCGGATATGTCCCATTTCAATATGATCAAGAACCTGTCAATAGCATTTTACATCTTCAGTAAGCGTTCGTTTAAATCCTTTTTCAGATGATGAGATGTTGTTGCTGAGGTGTGTAAACTGGTCTACTAATTTTGCTGACTTGGCACTTTCGTTTAAAACCCGTTTACTCTGTTTTATTTGCCACTTTTATTTAAAACCTGTGTACTCTGTTTTATTTGGCCCTTTTATAAAAACGCGTGTAGTTTGTTTTATTTGCCACTTTTATTTAAAACGCGTGTACTCAGTTTTATTTGCCTTTACGTAGAATCCGATGCTTCGCACTCTCCGCTCTAGACTATGCAGTAGGGATTCAACTTGCGAGAAGAACCAGGTCATCTGCGTTGTCTGCGTGTGCTCGTGTGTGTTTGTCCACTCGACATATAAACGTTTGTAAATAACTTCTAATAATCTATTATCAATCAAAACTTGTTTCAAATTTAAGTCCTCGTTTGCCAATGTTAGTTTACATCATCATCAGCTTCATTATTATCAAGTTATGCTAGTTGCACAGATTACCTTGACACTCTCCCTCCCTCCCAGTGTGGCAATCCGTACATATCGTCAATCACTCTTGTCCTCATAGAGCTGATAAATATAAGCTGGCCGGCAAACAATGGTATAAGCATACGCAGAGGAAGATTGCTTTCGAGTTCGTGGCTGCTTCTAAAGCAGAACCCAGCATGTCTATTTCACCTTACTTGGATTGTGTGTGAGATGGGAGGTAAGGAGCTCCACAGATGTTGTCTTATAGGATGCTGCTTCAAAGATTTGTTCAAAACACTATGCAGTATCCATCTAGTTTTTTCTTCGAGTGCGCCATCAAAGTACAGGTGGTGCAGCCATACAATAGTACTGACATGGCTACAGCCTGGAAGAATTTCAGTTTTATTTCATCAGAGACCGGATTTCTATAGAAAAAAGATTATATAATACATAATACATAATAATATCCATTTTGATTGAAACATTCTCTATAAGAAGTCAAATGATTGTATCATTGCTTTAAAAGAAAATTAATGTTTTTGTTTAAAAATGACTATGGTGTACTTAGTTATTGGCGATATATTGTTTATATTAGAGAAGTAAATATGTGTATTTTTGGTGTGTATATATGTCTAATATGTGTGTGTATGTGTGTGTGTGTGTGTGTGTGTGTGTGTGTGTGTGTGTGTGTGTGTGTGTGTGTGTGTTTACTACGTATAAAAATAAGAAAGTAAATGAGAAACCCATTGGTTTGAACCCGTCTTTTCGGTACAAACAAATCTAAAACGGCTATTTCATGCGTACAGGCTTCCTTAAAGATATTGATCATATTCATTGTTTGAGAAATTTACAATGTTAGGTATGAACATTGAATAACAAAGACTTTAATATTTGTTGAATTATTGTAAAACATATTTGCATGTATTCTTTTATTTACTTGCCCAGTTTGCTGGGGGCAGTAGAATACACCGACTGCACCACTGCAGAGGGGTAAACGAGATTCCTGGATACGACACTAAACAATCTGATGCTGAGGCTCCAGTTATGCTGTAGCTTTGGGGAATCTGGAGGACCCCATTATTGCCATAACTCTCAGGTCCACTCCGGCCCGGAGAGGTAGCACCTGACAGGGTCCTATCGATGACTCAAATAGAAGTAAATTGCGTATTCATGCTAAACTGAATTACTTGAAATAGAACTGTTTTTGAGATTGAAACTGTACTTACTCTAAACTGAATTATTTGAAATAGAACTGTTTTGACACTTAACTGAGTGTAAACCAAACCTATACTTATACTAAACTGAATTGGTTGAATTAGAACTGTTTGACCAAACTGAATAACTTGAAATAGAAATTTTTTAACAATTAAACTGCGTACTCATGCTAAACGGAAGTGCTTGAAATAGAACGGATTATTAGTATAAAATGGATTTGGCTTTATATAACCTACAAAGGTTGATATGCCATAAAACCTAAACAACCAACCAACCAACCAACCAATCTTTTATTTACGTTGATCCCTATAACAAGAAAATCATAAATGATAGATTGTTAGACAAAAAAAAACCGGAAGCATTGATCCCCGTCAATATGAAATTGCATCCTAGTAGAAGTTCTATGTGAGGGTCGGATGAAAAGTTAACTGACCAAGATACTTTTGTTATATAATTAAGAATAGTAATTAATAATATAAGTTAATAATTTTATATGTAGTGATAAATTGTAAGAGAACAAAAATCTTTGAATGGAGTGTAAGTCGTATGCGAAGTTCAAATAGTGCACTTGTCACACGTATGGCAGGATATCAAGTTGATAGGTTGTTTTGGAAATCAACTCGGACGACATATTGAAGATTTGTTTAGTAATCGTTATTGTAGGCTGAATATGAAAAAGTAAACATCATGAATTGTTCAGCCAATCAACTTTGTAGCCAAATGTCAATAACCATATTATTATTATTTCATCCACTTCATTTGAAAAGATGTATGCAAAACTCGTTTCGCATTCAGAAACTATTCTTTGTTCAAAAGCGAAATAAATCGATGTATGAATTTTCTATAATGACAATGAAAATAATTATAATATTGATCAAATGCTTATAACTGATACATATATGAATGATCGTATTAGTAATAACCTTGTTTCATGTAAAGATTACAGATTTAAAATGACTCTAGAATCCGAATATTTCGATTGGTGAGTGACAAATGGAATGAATTGTTACATTGCTTGGTTAGTTTTATTTTTATTTGAAATCAAAAAGCAATCAAGAAAACTGGATTATGGAAATGAAGTCGATGACAACTATTTCGTTTCTTTGATTTTTTACTTTTTGAAAATCTTCAAAAATTAATTTTTAGTTTTATTCAGGACTTGGTTTTGGTCTCCAACATTTATTTTTCTATTTACATATTCATAAAATTCTAATCACCCTTATACAGGACACAAAAGCAAAATTAGGAATATTCTAGTATGATAGTAAATCACTCTATTATTAAACAAGATTAATTATAATCTTAAAAAATAAACAACAAAAAAAGAAAATAGACTTAAAACAGTAAATTAACTCAATGTGGCTGCCATTTTTTAAATCATAGTATCAACACGCTTTCGAAACGATTTGCATGTATTCAAAATAAATTTTTCAGAATTTTTTTCCATTCCTCCTCAATAGCGGTCTTAAACGAACCAATATTTGGATGGGAAGTTGCATTTGTTTTGTTTTCTAAAACTCTCCATATAGCGTAATCAAGGGGGTTAAAATCAGGCCTTTATGGAGGCCATAAAGAAACTGCAATTATTTTGGAAATTTTTTTGGTTTGGTTTCAGCGTTAAGCAAATCATAGATTCTTTGTCGTTTCTTTTCTTGCTCAGTCATATTGGGTTGAATTTTAATGAAAAAGTGCTTGAATAATAGAGATAAACATGAAAATTAGGATTTATCGCTTTTTTTTCAAAAACTGGATGAATCAGACGACAGAAACTTTTAAAAAATCATTCCATATTCATACTTCCGTACCCTGTATATATATATATATATTTATGTGTGTGTGTGTGTGTGTGTGTGTGCAACGATAACACTAAAAATTCAATATAATAGCAAAAGATTGATTAGGATTCTTTGTTTAATAGCATATCAACCTTTGTAGATTATTTAATACGAAACCCATACTTGTATAAAAACAGTAAATGGAATTTTCTAACCAACAGCTTGGTTCATACCATTTCCAAGGGTATTAATTAGAAAGTGGACGTAATAGCACGACTGGAGATCGATCGATCTCGTTTACAACGATGTCGAAGTCTAGTGTGTTAACCACTACGCCACGGGATCTCCCACCCCTCCGTAAATATTCATTGAACCCATACGCTTAAAATCTAAGGGAAATTAATCTTTTTGATCTTCATTTGTTTCTACCCGTTTGCTTATATGTAACCGTTACTCACTGGAAATAGGACATCATAATGAGATGTTGTATCGGAGCTATTCTCTAATTTGCTATTGAATGTTAATTTTTTACTGGTCTGTATTAGCGCTGAACTTCATTTTTAATTATGCAAATTCTCCATATGACATATATAACTATAAATCGCTAATTAGTTTCCTTCACTTCTTCTTAAATAGAAACACCAATATCCCCATGGATTCCTGTTTCAACGGAATCCCAACGGGTTCAGGAGTCATAAGAATATGAAATTTACTGAGTGCGAAAGAATACGTACAAAACAATTTTCTTTTTCTTCGGGTCTCTTTTACTTCGTTGACATACAAGCATGAATACATACGTAAGCACTTATTAGCATCAATAAAAATAGAAAAATATCATATTTACTCGGGTATGAGTCTTAAGACCAAATCATTTGGTAAAACTTGGCGTCGATTTTTTTCTTGGGTCATATTTTTCAAATTTGGAATAAAAAAAAAATAAAATAGTGGGCAACCCTTACCTCTGAAAATCAATTTTAATGTTTTCATTAACAGAAATTAAGGGCAGTCCTATACATGAGTATGTGGACTAAGCCCTGCGCTCCTACAAACACACACACACAAACACACAGGTAAGTACACACACAATCAAACACGCACACACACACATACACACAAGCACACACACACACACACACACACACACACATACCTGTGCATATAAACATAAGTGTCAACACACACAGAGGCGTGAATAAAATCACGTCTCTTAACTAATTATGCATGAACACACAGACACACTCCTTTGTTCACCTTGAGCATCAAATTCTTAATTTCTACAATATTCAAAACAATTAAGACTCCTCGTTAAAACTCTAATTAGAAATTACATCGACAGGCAATTTCTTCTTTAAATACAACTGCTGGGAAATTAACAAGCAAATTCAATTATTTCTTTAGAAGTGCATTTTCTTTTCTTTTCTTGACTTTTTTTATAGTTGCAATATTTCAAGAACCCTAACGCTTATAAAAGCTGAATTTCCATATCTTCCTTTAAGTGCTTGAAAGCAATAACATATGAGAAAAGTCATTCATTGAACAGTATGAAAGTACTCTCTTTCTATCAAGACGTTGATTATAAGTTTGTTCCAGCAACCTGACTTTCATTCCCATTTAACATAAACTGTTCTGCGAGCTGTATTGAACAAGTCCTGGAGGCAACACACCACAAAACAGCAACTGCGTAGCCACCTACCACTCATCAAGAAAACTATTCTAGTTAGACGAACCAAACATGATGGACAATGCTGGAGAAGTAAGGACGAGCTCACAAGCGATGCACTCCAGTGGACCTCTTCCCATGGACGGGCAAAGTTAGAAGGACCAGCTAGAACCTATATATAAGAGGATGTAGCCTGGAAAACCTCCCGGGAGCGATGGATGATAGAGACGGGTGGTGACCGAGAGTCTGGGAGATCCGTGCAAGCTGTGCGATATGAAGATGATGAATGTGTCGAAAAATCAGAACCAGCAATCCAATAACGTGTAGCTCCTATCTTAACCTGAATATCGGTGGCTAGACATGACATTGAATCTATTAGTTTACTGGAAATGAAGTAGATGTATATATTCGGGCACAATGCTGGATATACCTGAGTCATCGGGGAAAAGTCATGAAATTTTAGTTGCGTCACAAGGTCAGAAATGCAACTAACAGACAAAACACTTTTAGTGAATTATACATATTTACCAACCCCTCCGCAGGATACGTCCCAAGGTCAATTTTTAAGCGGAGTTTAACAGGTTTGAATTCAGAGTTTTCCTTCTCCTAGACTAGTTGTCTCACCAAGGCTGAAGAACCCAGTCTGCCTACTATTTACCCATAGCTGGAGGGAGAATAATTGGATTTTATTTTTCCCAATGTGAAATGCAATCAGTCTCGTCGAGGATTTGAATTCATGTCGCCGTGTCCCTTTCCTACGACGATAACCATTACACCACGGTGAATTATAAGTTGATTAGTCTTTAACTCTCGACCAAAATTGTCTTATTGGTGTCGTTAAAATCCGATAATAGCAAATGTCCATATATCGCATATCCACCCACCTCAAAAATTAAGTATAGCCCAGTCGGCTGGAGCTGTAGAATACGCCGACTTCATCTTTTCAGAGGGGTTAGACCCCCAACAACGAGTATCCTAGATATGACACTAAACTATCTGATAGTGAGGTTCCAGTCCTGGATCTTTGGTGATAGTGGAGTACCCCTTCATTGCCATTACTCCCAAGTACACTCTGGCTTGGAGTGGTTGTACTCGTTATGTTCCCATCTAGGGATCAAGTAAAACTGTTAAACCATTTAAGTGACTGTAACCAAATCACTGATCTTAAATTAGATTATTAGCAACATTTGAAACCATTTAACTGTATGGAAATAAACCACTGATATTAGATTGCGGTACTTTAAGCCGTTTACGTGTGTGCGAACAAATGATAAACATCAAAAAATGCTTTGAACTTTTTAACTTTGAACAAAATGGAATTATTGGAATTATTGGAACCATTTGACTGTGTGCGAATGAATAAATAGTGTTGAATAGAATTATTAGTGTTAAATAGCAATACTTGAAAACACTTCTCTCTCTACACACAAATGATTAATATCAAATAGAATTATTTGTGTTTGATAGCAAAACTTGAAACCATTTAAACCTGTGCAAACAAATTCGCTCTAACATTTTCTAAAAATTGCCAGCAAACTATTTACTTTCAAATCATACGTATGTAACCATTTAACTGTGCGCAAACAAATTTGAGAAATTAAATTATGAGTGTAACACAGCAATACTTGAAATGATTTAACTGTGTGTAAACAAATGAATAGTTTGTTTTTTTTCATCATACAACGTGTGAAAGCACGTGCGATACCCTAGCCTCACCAGCCGCCAACCAGGGTGATAACACAGTTTCGGTAGCTCAAGGCGGTACAGCCACTCCTGGCGCTACCGAGCAGCTTTTGCCACCGGATAGGGTATTTAACAGAAATATATATCTATGTATACACAAGATCAACTAAAAGCGGACATTAAATTTGGACGTTCGTTCAACTTCATTTTGGTGCAGTTTGTGATTTAAAAAAGCGTTTACTTACGGCCGTTAGATGTCATAGCAACCGTTTCTTGATTTTGCGTAATTACACGAGAAAGGTGGCTCTGCGTGTATAACATTCGTGTTGAAATCCTTTCTATAACCGTTATCTATTCGGTTCGTTTTCTTTCATTTGTGCGTTACTGCCCAAAAGCACTCGAGACAAACGTCATGTATAATTCCGCTAAAAGATTTTATTTGTTGATCAATGGGCCCTCAAGATGGGTGGTGAGTAAAAAGAAAGCTCCTGGTCTAAGTTTGTCCAGGTAGCTATCTGATTACCCTTGGGCCACTAAATTCTTGGCTTGCAAAAAAATGTCTCCAGGACGCTGATGGTCAGAAATGGGCTCGTGAATACTGTGGGGGTAAACCTGATTCATAGGCCCATCATTCGATTTACATTCTCCGGCAGGGGAATTACGTTCTTCGCACCAGCACGCCTTGTGGATTCGTGATCCTCACAAGCTGTTGAATTTTCTGCCGCAATCACACGTTGTAGCCGGGTACATATCCAGATCGTTACCGTATGAGCAAGTAAGATGGGTGATATATTCTCCCTCCCCGCTACAGACACCCTGATTTAACTGTGTGTAAACAAATGAATAATATTAGATAGAATTAACAGAGTTTGATAGAAATACTTGAAACCATTTAACTATGTGCAAATAAATGAGCTCTGACTTGTTTCAAAATATTATTCACAAGCTATGGATTTACAAATCATATATATCAAATAAACAGGATTTAACATTGAATAACCCACAAGGGTTGATATGCCATAAAATCCAACC
Organism: Sepioteuthis lessoniana; assembly: GCA_963585895.1. Taxonomy (NCBI): domain Eukaryota; kingdom Metazoa; phylum Mollusca; class Cephalopoda; order Myopsida; family Loliginidae; genus Sepioteuthis; species Sepioteuthis lessoniana. The sequence continues at coordinate 68,473,523 of OY757911.1, read as the reverse complement.
AACCTAACAAAAGTAAAGTATTGTTTACCTCTTCATATCTTAGCTGCAATTCTTTTCACACTCCTGATGAAAGTAAGGATTATTTGATTACCTATAAATTCCTAAATGGATTTACTTATGCTTAACTAAGCTAATCAGTGTCCTTGCTGTAGATAATATAGCAATCATTTGTATATGGAGGGAAATTTTTCGTGATATGAATAACTTCCTGTTTTCTCCAGCTAATGCATTAAATGTGTCTGCGTTTTCGATTTGGAATATTATAAATAACTGAAACAAACTCTCTTTGGATGGACAAAAATCAGAAACCGCATCAGTAAATTGATGCACAAGTGCATCATCTGCACCCAGTTAAAGATGCTAGTTTCAGCGTTAGATCACGGATAATAACCGACTTTTTATAACCTGAACATCAAGGCAAATAAATAGGCAAAACATACTTACTAAGAAAAGTAGTGCAACACATTCTTTCTTTTTTTTTTTTCTTTCTTTTAATGACACGTCAACTTTCCAAGGTTATTTAATGTCAGAGCTATCCTTTTAGAAGAACTGCGGTGATGCTATTTGACCCCTACCAGAGTGGATGAGGGTTTGATACCTTTCCCAAGGGTATTAATCTAAAAGTGAATGTATTAACGCGACTCCCCACTCCACAATCTTTCTCTGCTCCTTATCACTATTTTGTTTTAACCCATTTGAATAAAGTAAATATTTTAAAGTTTCTCACTAGCAATATAACTAACAAATTACGGGGATTATTAATACTAAAGTGGGGGGAGTCTCCGTGGTGCAGTGGTTAACGTGCTTGAATGTGACATCGTAGTAAGCAAGATTGAAATCCAGCCGCGCTATTCCGTTCACTTTCGGATTAATACCCTGGTGAAAGGCATGAACTCCCTTCTCAATTTCCACCTATGGGTTGAATAGTCCCACTACAAGGATGGCTTTTGATTTAAATAACTAATGCCATTAAACAAAGAAAGCCTTCTAAAGTGAGTTCTATCCTCACTACTCTCTACTTGAAGCTTATACCAGATTATACTTAGTCAAGTATTTTTAACAGATTAAGATGTATATCGCCTTAGACTAGTGATCAGTAAACTCATTGTGCATACCACTTATAATTCCGCGAGTTTGATCCCCACTGGGTGGTACTTGTGACCTTGTATAATAAAGTAAGCTCAGAAAATATCAGGAGATGGGAATAGATTGGTAGTTATACGCAAAAATAGATATATTTATTGAATCAACAATGAAGACAGAAAGAAATACAGAAAGACATAAAATAAAAAGGTGATTGCATCAATAAGGTGAAATATTGTCTAAGTATTTGGCAATAGGAAGCACAATTTACAGTTTCACCTTTTTTAAAGAAAGCAATAGTGGTGGATCCTTCCATATTACAGAAAACTTTTTTTTTTACTAAAACATGCTTTTCCGAACTCATCACAAATTTCACATGGTTTGCACGTCTCGCTTAACAAAAATTTGTTAACAGACCTCTGTTCAAGCCTGGAAAAGAATTTAGAAAAAAAAAGGTGGCTTGATTTTTTTTTATTTTAATTTATCTTATTCATTAAATAACCTACGTTGATATGATAATTTAGATATTTAAACATGGTCTTGGTTTATAGATTTGAGATTAAATTTTATAGGTTGAATATCCGATTTAATAATTTCTGTAAATAATAATTGTACCGTAGCCATAACAATGAAAATAATAAAATAACCAAACGTATCACATTAACGCTGGTCTGTCTAATAAAATCTGATTGAAGTAAATGTGAGAAAAATTTATGATTGCGAAACCATATATGTATTCGAAACAAGTGAAGTCAACTGGATGTTAAAGAGTTTGCAGACATCTCTAATGTTTCATGCGCTATACTTAATGGAAGCTGTCAGTAATTGGAATCAAATACCTAGCATAACCATTATATTATATCTCATTAATGACACTAGTCAGATACAAGTGTCTAGACACAGTAAAGTGTTTCATTCACCATTAAAGACAGTAAAGATTACTGTTCTTGGAGAATTAGCGTTATCAAATGTCAGAGCCTGTACACGTATATCTACATTGAAGCAGAGTTCGCTATGATTGATATTTTGTCACAGTTTATCATCTATTTAAAATTAATGATAGCCATTTCTACAAGAATTTGTAATTTTTATAAATCTATGTGAATAATTCAAAATTCTGTCTGTCTTCTACAGTTGCGCAAACGGTTTCATATCGAGAAACTAAATTTGCCATACCCACTATTTGCACCCAAAGAGAGACTTCTACCAAAAATATTTCTGTTCCTCAAACATTCCCAGAAAAAACTGTTTAGCTTATCATTATTCCCGTCCAATGAAACATTAATAGGGTTTTAGCCTGAATGTGTAGCATTACTGCTTAGTTAAGACAAAAAATAAAATAAAAATATCAAATAAATAAATCACTTTAATGTTATTCTCTTATATTAAAACATTTTACATAAGATTTTTCGCAGAAATATATAAACTTCATAGAATTATTTCAAAAAAATCACTGGTAAATATCTTCTTTTTGGTGGATTTATCTTTTAAAAAGTAGTAAACGTTTTTAATCGTTTTCCTCCTGTAACGCTACGGCTCTCAAGTAGACGTATGTAGTACTATAACACCAAGTATACACTTGCACCACCACGGTTCAAACGGGTCTATGTTTTAGTCAAAACTTCATGTAACCTCACCATAAGAAAAATTGACGAACACACATAAGACCGTCTTTATTCGCTTATACAAAATTCTATTTGCTACTACACCTCTTGGTAGTCGTCGAGAAGAGAGAAACAAAGTATAAAAAATGAGTCAACTACTTTATGGTAAGCAGACTGAAACAAACCAACGTAAGAAGAGAGAGAAAGAGAAAGAGAGAGAGAGTAGACACAAACCTTGATCTTATCTTTCTCGTTTTCTGTCGCACTTGATCGGAATTCTGTCTTCACATCTTCGCAGCAGGAGAGGGTCCCCTTCGTGGAGCTCACCCAAAATGGGTACCGTAATTTTAGGACGTTTTTACATCGTTGCGTCTAGAGTACAACTAACTTTCTTTTCTTGTTTTCTATCCCACGTCTAGTCCATGGTTCTTCCGCTTGGGCTTCTTTTACCCAATAAGAATCCGTCTTGCAACTGATACGTTCTATTCTTAATCCAGGCGTCTGCTTCTTTCCCGACCGAAACTTTGGGGACCTCTGAGTCTAGCTAGGAAACAGCTTACTATGGTAATAATTAACGGGAATCCCTAATTATATTACACTTCTTTAAACCAGTTGTAAATATCTCCTCCTTTAAACCAGCGGTAAATATTTACGCCTTTAAACCAATGGTAAATATTAAGTCGATAGATTATACATTTTCTTGTAAAACTTCGAATGAATTATAAATGTCGGCTTCGAACTAACTCACCATCGAACAGGTACACACACAAACGCAAACATATTACGTTCATAGTGGAATGGATATCGTCGTCGGAAATAGATACAGCGAACTAAGTTCAAATCCCTGAATGGCTGTTTGGATTTCACATAGTAGTAATAGCCCAGGGAAAGGTATGGATCCAATTATCCACCCTCCAGCTATGAGCAAATAGTAGGCCAGACGGGGTTCTTTAGCCTTGGTATATCAACCGGTCTTGGAGAAGGAAAATTTTGAATTCAAACCAGTAAAACTCCACATAAAATGACTTAGTATTACATCCTGCTTGAGCAGAGAAGTTGGTAATTACATAAACATATTACTGCTCATAATTATTTGAACAAAAAGACTATTTGGTTTTAATTTTTAATTTTTAGGAGTTAAAACCTGAACATGATGCAAGTAGAACTAAATGTTATTGCAATCAATATGATAAGGAATTTTGTCTCGTCTTCTATTTCTAAATGCTGAATTTTGTCAAGTCTTTTATTTTTAAAGGCTGAATTTTATCAACTCTTCTGTTTCTAAATGCTGAATTTTATCAAGTATTCTGTTTCTAGTCAAGTCTTCTGTTTCCAAATGCTGAATTTTATCAAGTCTTCTGTTTCCAACTCCTGAATTTTATCAAGTCTTCTGTTTCTAAATGATGGATTTATGAAAATGTTTTCTATTGAATGAAATTGTTAAATAAAAGTAGTAAGAGTTTCTATCCTTCTGTAACCTTATGCTGTTTCGATCAAAACGATTACAAATGCATACACATATTGGCATTTGTAAACGTTGCCGGGCGAGTATGTTATTTTATATCTAATTCTAAGTCAAAATCTAAAAGAGATATTGTTCTGTTGGAAATATTTTTGACAAGTCGATACAATAATTTTTGTAATTGCTACAGAAAGTATTGCATTCAAACCACAAAACACAAAACATTACTAAATTCATTCTTTGTTATGTTGATTACAAGAAAATAAAATTTTTTTCTTGCATAGTGTTTTTGTTTTTAGCTCTCAAAACTACACAATTAAAAGCAAAGTGCCATCTTTTTCAAACACTTATGAGTTTTAGTATGCATATGTGGAAGCAATAAAGCTTTTATAAATCGCTTGGTGTCTTTGTTTATTGGTATATCAACCATCGAGTGTTATTTAATGCCAAAGTCATACCTTTAGAACAGCAGTATGCTATTTAACCAATAGCTGTTGGAATATGAGGTTTCATAGGTTTCCCAGGGATATTAGTTCAAAAAGGAACATGATAGCGCAAGTGGAGTCCGAATGCACCTAATTCGCAGCTGCAGTCAAGCGCTTTAACCATTACTCTCCGTCACTATAATCATTATATAACTAATTTTACAGGATTTTATTATTTTAACTTTTAAAAAATTGATTATTATTATTTTACTGAGAGTTGTATTCCATATTATTACTTTTAATTTTTATTTGAAGCATCTCCACGTGGGTTCTTTACACCAGAGTTAGCTGGTGATATTTTACTAGATTCTGAGTGACAACATGTCTCCCCGGATCCCCATGGCTCTTCTGAATATTCTAGCCGATCTTAATAATGCTGTACTCTGGATAGTCTCGATCCGTACTCCGATTTCCAACTCTTCCAGGTTTCTTTTCAAGCCTTTGGGGACCGTTCCAAGTGCGCAAATTACAATTGGTATCACCGTCACCCTAATGTTTCAAAGCTTTTTGACTTGGTCTAAGTACTTCTATCTTTTTTCTCTTTCTTTCACTTTCACTTTGTTGTCAACTAGAAGGGCAAAATCCAGTCTAGGGCAACGTTTCTTTTTTCTCTTTTTTTTTGTTCATTATCACTAGGTCTAATCTTCTGGCGGAGATCAAGTGATCTGTCTGAATATCAAAATCCAAAAGAATGTTATGCATCTCATTCTCCAGGACAAATTCTGGTTTGTGCATATAGCATTTTGTAGTATGGTCAAATTTCAATTTCTTCCACAATTCCAAGTGGATCACCTTTCTTACCCAATCGTGTCTAGATTTATAGTCCTTTTGTACTAGTTAGTTATATTTGCTTATTATGTGATTAATCATTTCATCTTTGTCATTACATAATCTACCCATCTATCTTGTTGCGTATTATCGACTTTCGCTTTAATAAAATTATTCCTTACGGCGTTGTTTTGTGCCGTTATGAAAAGAGATTCAGTTTATCTCAAAAGGATTCTCTTTCGCAACCATTTTGAAGTCTTTTCGTGTGAGATTTCGCCAATTTGTCCCTTGAAATATCCATACAACTGTTTTTCTTCCTACTTCTGTATCCTAATTTTGATTGTTGTTCAGTTTGTCTTCATGTTCTTAAGTCTGTTATTGACTGCTTTAATTATATTTTCTTTACTCTTTTTAATGTGGTCTTTGACTCCACGTATTGATGCAACTACGCTCTATTCAATGCTGGTGAGTCCTCTTCCTCCTTCAATGCTTGAAACATATAATCTGTCTATGTCATCTCTTGGGTAAAAGGTCTTGTGCATTGTCATCGTGTTTCTTCTCATCTGATTCATTAGTCTGAGTTCTTCCCTTATCCATTTCAAGAGTGGTCCCGTGTATCTTACAAGGGAAACTGCTCAGATGTTCAATCCTTTGATAATATTTCTGCTGCCGAGCTTGTTTTCGAGAAGCTTTCTCGTTCCTCTGTGGTTCTCTTGTTTCTTGTCTTTTATCTATGCTTCCAATACTTCCAAATACTTGTAAGTTTCATTTTCGGCAAGCGTTCTGATACTTTCGTTATTTGGTAGTTGTCTTGCTCCCGTTATTTATCTTTTTCCATTTTTCATTATCAGTAAATAGTACGGGCGAATCGCCTTTATGTTTCCATTCTTATTTACTCCTTGAGAGTTTTTCACATCAATTTTAGCTTCCATCAATTTGGTCTTTCACTGGAGTTTGAGAGACAGCAAATCTCCTCAGGTCTCAAGGATTCTTCTCAGTATTCTGGCCGTTCTCAATAATCTAGTTGTTTGGATGGCCTCCACTTGTCCTCTTATTTCCAAGTCACCTAGTCCTTTCAATAATTTTTTGGTGCCAGTTGAACAAAATCAATACCTCCCTGTCGATTGAATAAAGTATTTAATTCGAAATTAGTAGGTTATCCACTACGACAGACACCTAAAGAAGTCTAATTAATATTTTGACTTTACCAACCAAGTTAACACTAATTCAAGGACTTTAGCAAATAATAACCGTTCATTTTTAATATGCAAATTTTACTGTTTTCAACAATATTGTATTATGAATAGAAGGCCGAAGATTGAACATTTTTACAACAAAAGAACTGGTTTAAATTTTGATAAACTGAAGTGAAAAGGAAAAATAAACAATACCCAAGTAAAACGTATTTTAGAAACTAACATATAAGATATTTTGTGAATGTTTAAGTGTGAAGCAAATATTGTAAAACTACGACAGTATACAAAATGGTAATTTAATTATTACTACAATAGTAAATAAACGAGAAATTAAAATGATTTGTAATGTCATAGAAATATACATTGAAATAATATATGATAAATATTCATCTTTACTATATAACACAAATTTTGTCTCTTGATTGAGTTATTTCCTAATTCTATTGTATGACTATTATCGTTTTAAATATTGCTAATCAAGAGCTGAAGTAAATTGTTTCATAAGAGCTGTTGTATCGTTGAGGTGAAGTATTTACAGGGAAGAATGAGTGCTTAATAAATTCATTCAACACCAGTATCCGGTGCTAACAGATACATGCAAAGACAGAACTATAAGTTACAGACGTTTAACAAGACAATTTACAAGGAATAGAGGAGGGTGAAAATGCTGTATAATCAAACGAAGTAAGATTAGTTTGAATATTAATCAGCTTAATATCAACTTATTAATCAACTACTGAAGTCTTTAATTGTAGGCTATTTATGGCTATGAGTCAGGCCATCTGGTAGGGTGCTGAAGGGGTGCTAGCTACTTTACAACAAGAATTCAACCTTACGTGCAGTTTTTATAACCACATCTTCAGACCACTCGTAACTCCTACTTAACATTGTGCCTCTCCACAGAGAATTGTTGGAGCTATGTCTTCTTGTCTTGCGTAGTTGTGTCCCTGCTGTAACAAAGGCAAAATAACAGGTAAACGTGGAAAAGCCTCTTTAGAAACCCATCAGAATATCTCGACTTTTAAGTCTCCTATAAACTCAAGTCTTCTAGCAAGGTCTTGATACTGATGAAGTCCTCTTTGAGATGCATCGAATGGGCCAGGGAAAGAGACACATACTCATTCGCGTTATGAAGCAGCACAGCTTTGAAACTTCTAGATGAGCCATCAATGAAAGAGAGCTACTTGTTCTAATTATAGGCAATTCCAATGGCTCAACACTGAATGAATACATTGCGTCAGAAACAGAACCCATCTTGAGTGATAAAACTAGAAAAATGACAGCTCCTCTTATTTGTGTCTGGCATACTTTCATCTAAAATATTCCGCTCCTAGGGCCAATATATCTCAAACTGAGCACTCTAATCAAATCATTGATTGTCCAGTCGGCTGGGGCTGTAGAATACATTCTGCTTCTCTGCAGAGGGGTGAGACGAGTGTCCTGGATATGACACGAAACAATCTGATGGTGAGGTCCCAGTAATGCTGGAGCTTTGGAGGATGCGGAGTACCCCTTCACTGCCATTGCTTCCAGGCACACTCTGGTCCAGAATGGTAGCACCTGATAGATGTGTCAAATAGAAGTAGACTATGTACTTATGCTAAACTGAATTGCTTGAAATAGTACTGTTTTGGACATTGAAACTGTGTACTTATTCTAAACTGAATTGTTTGTGAAATAGAACTATTATTGATATTGAAATTGTCTGCTAATGCTAAAGTGAATTGTTTGAAACAGAACAATTCAAAAATTGTCCGTCCTGTTTTCTATTTATTTATTAGGGTAGTGTGGTTTCTCTCACCTGCTACTCCTCAAAAAGCTGAATTTGCGATTTGTCTGATATCTCACCGTGTCAGAATATGGTTCAAGGCCATTTTATGATTGGGACCGCGAACGATTCGAGATTCATGCGCGACAGGTGCAAAAATACTTGACCCTGTCAGTATTCCTCTAATGGGATGCCTCAGGCACCAAGCAATAAAAGCAGTTGTGTCAAGGCAGGAAAATACCTAGAGACAGCCCCCTGAGGTTAATGTATCATAGTTAGCAAACAACTGCCCGGCACGAATGCCAGGCAATCAGCCCAAAGGCGCATCGTGAACAAAACTCTTCAACTTTTTCTTGATCAGTTGATGTCTTTCATTCTGGTATAGTGTGTAAATAACACTTAGGGTAGTAAGACAATGAAGAAATGGATAATGGAAGGTCCGGTTAAATGATAGCTGATGCTCTCCTGGCCCTTATAAGTATTTACAACGCAAAAGAAAAATTGCTCGACTGATCAGTGGGTTCACGCCAACTTCAAGGCTCTCATTTCTTATCTGTAATATCTGGGAAAATAGCAAAATTAAATTATCATGAAGAATAAATTTACAACTAATGTGTGAGAGGTTCATGCAAAATATTTCATAATACGATATTTGCTATACTCACAGGAATTTTTGAAATTAAATTAGGTGTTTTAAAACTTGTATGTCATAAAATCTTACAATTCAAAAATTGTCCGTCATGTTTTCTATTTATTTATTTATTTATTTTTTTTTTTTTTTTGTTTCTTTTGTTTTTTTTTATTGGGATGGTTTAGTGCATGTAAGTAAAATGAGAAGGTTATGGTTTATTTCGATGTCTGCAGATACACTGAAATATGCTTTGTAGGCCTCATGCTTTAGCAGATGTTGTAACAGAGAACTTTAATGATATTTTCTCTAGTTTTGGCAATAATATAATAGAATGCGTCTTGAGAATGCTTACCGTTTCTTGATGTGGTCTTTAAATTCAGGTCTATGCGTTCACTAAGGCAGCGAGAAATAAATTGAAGTGGTGTATGTTGAACCCCAGTGTATATATATATATATATATATATATATATCATCAAGTCGCTTTGACTGCACAGATTTTCCTCTCTCTCTCTCTCTCTCTCTCTCTCTCTCTCTCTCTCTCTCAACTATCGCTCCTTGCAGTTCATTCAAATTGCATCCTAAGCTGATAAAAATAAGTTGTTGCTTGTCAGCCAACACTGACCGTTCATGTGTTGCGTTCAATAAAAGAAGAACGTCATTTATGAGTTCGTTTTTGCTTCTCTAGCAGTGTATTGCATATTTTTTTGTTTTACGTGGTGGTTTGTGAGATGGGAGGTAAGTGTCCGTACAGCTGTGGTTTCGTTGGGTGTTGCTTCTAGGATTTCTACAAGATTGCTCTTAGCATTCTTCTGTAGTTCCCATCTAGCTATTTCTCTATGCGTTTTTTAAGTGTCCAGCTGGTGCATCCATACAGTAGTATTAATACAACCACAGCTTGAAAGAAATCCCGTTTTTTTTAATCCGATAGATCCGACGTCCATACAATCGATAGCCAATCGATAGCATTCCATGCTTTTTCTATGCGTATATTAATACCACATTCAGTTGATAAGATGCCGCTGCCTATATACATATGTGTGTGTATATATAGGAAGAAATGAGTTGAATCTGATAGAATGTACGAAGAAAAAGTAAAAAGGAAGAAAAATATGTTTGATGGTTTGTTTATTTGCCAACGCGTTTCAACTTCAATCTTTTTTTTTTAATACAAATGTGTTTTATCGGAATTATTTTAGCATGAGAAATAATTATGATAGATAAATTTTGATTCAATTAGAAGTCTTCATCAAGGCTTGTAGATTTTGCTATGTGAAGAAAACGGATCAATACTGGTTGATACGTTCAGATAGTCATGTGATGGAATTTTTTTTTTTTTTTGAAAAGTAAATGGCGTTTTGCTTTGCACTGAATCTACCACAAATGTTCTGAGTAAGGAGTTAATCTAAAGTAATTAGGAAGTTACACGTTCTCTCCAGGAAAAAAGAAAAAAAAATTGGTACAATGGTATCTCCTAAATTAACATTACTAAATTTTCTATTCGATTTATTTTCATCTTAAATATTTACTTGCAATACGTTTTAAAGATCACTTTGTCAATGTCTTTACATTAACTTTTCAAACCAAATTCTGGGGTTAGTTTGATTTTTTTTCCGATTCAATTTTATCGAATTCTAAATTGGATGAGAACCAATTCTGAAAGAAGACATAACTATATGCCTTATAATAAGCATAACATTTACACAGTGAAATTGGACAGCATTCAATTTTGCACTTTCAAAAATACCAAAATTAAAATCAGCCTAACCCGTAAATGACTCATATATTTATTTTATATCAAAGCGCTAGAGTTATTTTTCCATATTATCACTTCATATGTTTTTGCATTTGTTTCCATCTTTATTTAAGTGAGTTTGTCAATATGGATACATGCGAACTGTTGCCACATGTGTACACACAAAAACAGGCACACAAACTTATATATATATATATATATATATATATATATTCATATATATATATATATTTATATTTATATATATATATATATATATTCATATATATATATATATATATATATATATATATGTGTGTGTGTGTGTGTGTGTGTGTGTGTGTGTGTGTGTGTGTGTGTGTGTGTGTGTGTGTGTGTGTGTGTGTGTGTGTGTGTGTGTGTGTTCAGAGATGTATTGCTATCAAAATTGGTTAATATGTAAAAAAGAAAAGATTCGCAATTCAATGAAAATTTGAAAATTTAATTCATTTTTTTTTTCCTATTTTGCCAAGCTTTCCGACTTCAGCATACGTATAATACGGATCGCATGCCATGAACCTTCTCTACACTGAAATCAATAAAAGCAAAAGAAACGTTGTTTTCGTTTTTACTTAATAAAGATCAGCCTATTGTCTAACCAGGATTTTTATTTTATTTTTTGCTTTAATTTGAAGCAAATAGCATGGACTTAGATTAAGAAAAGTTGTATTCAGATACATTTACAACATATCAAAAATTACTTTAATGTTCTCTAGTTTCCATTCAGTAAACTTGCTCTAGCATTATTTGGTGTGCGCTTTGATGTATATATTTGACGTTGTCACTTGCACACTATGTTTTCCAGACAACTTGAAAGAAAACTGACAAACTCTTATTTATATTTTTATAGCTTTCCATTTTTATTGTCATGTTTCTTAAGTATTAAGGCTACCATTTCTTAGTTGGGTTTCTGTTTTGAAATGACGTTTAGGGAGAGAAGAAATTTTCCTTAGCAATCTTTAATTAGTTACCTCAAAAGGACTAAGAAGGAGCTAGTCCCATCCCTCACAAATACGACTATTCAATTTATATCTCAGCCAAGAAATCTAGCTGAAAGTCCAGTTTTGTTTTTGTGTATGTATTTCTTTTAACCAACGAAAATCTATACTTTCATTAAGTTTTCTTTTTAGCATTGGCTTCAATCTTGGCTGATGTCACACCTGCTACAATCAATAAGATATATCAATCATTTAAGCACCTGTCGAAATGGGACAACTGCAATGAATGTCTTCACTCACAATTTTACACGACAATATATTCTAATAAAAAAATCAATATTTTAAATCATGTAAAAGATGAAATCTCTGTTATAGTTTTAATTGAAAGAAAATAGAAAAACGTTGGGAAAAGAGTAAAAAATAAAAAAATACATCCACAACATTTTAAAAAATTTTGCGATATTTTTTTTTCATTTTTTAAAACAGTTTGAGTTTTTATTTCGGTTGAAGTTTTAATTTTGCTTTTAATAGCAGCAAAATAGGAAAAAAAATGTTGAAACAAAATTTATTTGACAAAGATTTTTTAAACAAATTTTATTTGATATTGTTATCTTAAATCTTCGTGAATTCAAGATTGAATAATTGGTTTGCTGGGTTTTATGTCATATTGACTCTTGAAGGTAACTTAGTGCCAAATCCTGTTTATACTTAGATTAATATATATGGTTTGTAAACAGATATTTGCTGATCATATTTTTATGCACAATGATATCAATAATAACAGTAATACAAATGCAGGCGGATTCTGTCGTTTCAGATACAAAAGGGTTTATTAATTTCTGGCTTCTGTCCTTGACGACACGAGGAGAGAGACACAATTCTTAAAAGCCTATGCTAACCATACTATGCTGACCCCATCCGCAACACGCGGTGCATTTACGATCGCAATTCATCTCTGCCGGTTGAGATCCAAAAAACTACCATCAACGGTCGACCTCAACTACTGTCTTTCCAAAATCCTCAAATTCTCAGGACCATCTCTTCTGAGCATGACGTCATCCCCACTCCAGCCCCATTTCCTGTCTGTGGGCTTATTATGACATATGATGATTATCGTATCCTTTCCGCGCGGGTGTAGGACTGCACCATCTGACTAGGTACCTTGACTAAGAGACTCGAGTAGTCCAAAGCCTTACCAAACTAAATAAAATATAATTAACGAAAAATTATTAATATAAAAATATCATTACCTTAACTATATAACAAAATGAGCCAGCACTCATTTGGTTGTACTCAGTTAAATTGTATCAAGTACTGCCATGTATCAGGAACAGTTTAGTTTTACATCAGTCAATTATTTGCATTCAGTTATATAGCTTCAACTATTGTTATCTAACACCAATAAATTTATTTTCGCACTGTTAAATGGTTTCAAACATCTTTATGTAACACTAAGAATTCAATTTAATACCAGTTATTTGTTAGCAGACAGTTAAATGCTTAAACAATTCTATTTGGTCTGCAGGTGGTATCCTATCAGATACTACCATCACGGTCAGAGTGGATCTGTGAGTAATGACAATAAAGATGTACTCCATATTTCCCAAAGCTCTTAAACTGGAGTCTCACCATCATTAATGGTAGAGGTCTTACTCCGCTACAGAGATGCCTTTGGTATATTCTACAACCCGAGTCAACTGGACTGGAGATTAAATGAGTACTACAAAGAAGCGGTATGAAGTGCATATGAAATAGGAACATTAACCACAACTATCATCATCATCATCATCATGTCGTGCCGCCAGCACGGATCTCCCTGATCCTCTCTCGCCACCCGTCTCTATCGACCATCGCTCCCAGGAGGTCTTCAAGGCTATATTCTGTATCGGCAACCACAACTATACTTTTTTAAAACTCTACAAGTAAAGGCTTCTCTTTTTTTCTTCTGTCTTCTCTCCTTTTTACCTTGCCTTCTCTTCCATTTTCTTCTAATTTGTTATCTTTACACTTTTTTGTATTTCCCTCTCTTCACTTTTATTCTTCTGTCTTCTCTTTTCTTCGGTTTTCTTTTCCTGTCTTCTCTTTTTTCCGTATTTACTATGTGGCTAAATATTAGACAACTTTTTTCCATTATACGAAACGTAATAAACTGCCAGGAAAATCTGTGATAAAAATAAGGACGTACTTATATTACAATTATATTGTAAATTTTGAGAATATATTTGCACGCTAAAATCTCTATTTTTTTTTCATTGATATTTCTTACAGTTTCCCAAAGATAATAAAAAAGATAAGGTGATGTTTTGTGTGTGAGAGTTTAAATAATGTAAAAATATTGACAAGATTTAAGCAATGTTCTTCCCTGTTAAAAACTAAAGTTTCAATACATTTTTCTCTTCTTTCGATGTAACGAACATTCTTTAGGTTTGCTAAAAGAATAAAATAATTATTTAATTCTTATATATATATATATATATATATATATATATATATATATATAAGGGTAATTCAATATTTAAAGATAATTTTGCGTAAGGATATAGCAATGGAAAGTACCGTTTTCAAGGATATCAGTTGTGATGGGTTTATTTTTTTTACCCAGAAGACAGTCAGCATCACTTTTTTACTGACGGCTGCGTCCGAAGCATTTTCTTTACTGGAGTGTCGGTGTGTTTCCACTCCGTGGGCTGTCTTTCCATTGAGCAAACCCATCAGTAAATATTTTTTTCTTATTCACATACATGACACATTATTCGGTAAATTTCACCAGTTTTGCACTTCTCAGCAACCAAAAACTTCATGACAGACCACTGTTCAATGCTGAAGCACCCGTTTTGATTTTTAGCGATTTTAGATAGTCTCAAAACATTTTTTCGAGATTAAAATAACTTTTGTCCAATTCCAAATAATGCGGAATTTATATTTATAGAAAAAATTCTAAAATAAAAATAATTTTAGCTTTTTTTTTAAATTCTTATTTATAGAATGGAGGTGGCAATGGCCTAATTCGATACGGCGATACGAGTTCAAATCCCGGACAAGGCTGATTGCATTTCACATGGCACTAATGACCTTGGGAATACTATGAATTTAATTATCCTCCCTCCAGCTTTGTATAAATAGATTGGGCTCTTTAACCTTGGTCAGGCCACCAGAAGGAAAACTTTGAATCCAAAACTGTTATACTCCGCTTAAAAATTGACCTTGTGTCACATCCTGCCCGTGTTGGCAAATTCATATATATATATATATATATATATATATATATCACCGGCCACGCCACGTATCCTGACAGCAATCAGTAAGATAGTTGAGAAAAGAATATTAGTCTTACAGTTTGTGGTGGGTGTTCAAATTTCACTGAGTGACACGAAAAAATATCAACAAAGTCTTGATGGTAGAAAAAAGACAGAGAAATTGAAACACAGATAAAAGGAGAAAGCGGTTACCTTGCGACTGGAATATTCTTTTTAGTCAAAAACGCGTCACAGAATCTTTTTTCTGTAAAGTAATGAGACATTTTTCGGGTTGAGAATCCAGATGAAAAATCATTTGATCAATGTTAATTCATCATCAATTATTCTCGCCATCAAGCGTCGATCAGATCTAACGACAGTGGCACATTTCTCAGTTTGAAATGTGACCAGTTGACAATAATATTGTTCATTTTCAGCAGCTTCTCAGCAATCCAAAATGTCCTCTGCTAACTAAAAATTTGTGCCAGGTATAGAATTTAATCTCAATAGACTGTAATTTTCCTAGTGGGGATGCCCGTGGTGTAATGGTTAACGTCGTAGGAAATGGACACGGCGACACGAGTTCAAATCCTGGATGAGACTGATAGCATTTCACATAGTACTAATACCCTTGGAAAAGGTATGAATCCAATTATTCTCCATCCAGCTATAGGTAAATAGTAGGGCAGACTATGTTCTTCAGCGTTAGTGAGGAAACTAGTCTAGGAGAAAGAAAACTCTGAATTCAAACCTGTTAAACTCTGCTTAATAATCGACCTTGTGTCATATCCTGCCCTAGTGGAGGGGTTGGTAAAATTTTAAACAAAACTGGGTCTAGTTTTCCACTTTCGTAGCACACACACGCATACACACACACATACACACACACACACACAGTCCATTAGCTGGGGCTATAGAATGTACCGACTGCATCTCTGCAGAGGGGCAAGATTCCTCCAACGAGTATAACACGAAACCATCCTATAGTCAGGCTTCAGTATTGGAGCTTTGGTGTTGTGGAGTACCCCTCCATTGCCGTTACTCCCAGATTGACTCTAACCTGGAGTGATAGCACTTGATAGGGTCCAATCTATGGGATCAAATAGACGTCCTGGACGTCCTGACTTTGCTCGTTCATGTGAAGGATCCACAGGAGTACATCACTTACGAGCTCGTCCCTAATTCTCCAGCAGTGTCCCGCATGTCTGGTTCGTCTCATATATATTTAATATATATGTATAAACAGGATTTTACATTGAATGACCTACCACGGTTGATAGGCTATAATACCAAATTATATATATTCATATATGTATAAACAGCATCTGGAATTATATAACCTGGAAAGATTGATATGTCATGAAACCCAACCAACACACACGCAAAATATATATATATATATATATATATATATATATATATATATATATATATATATATATATATATATTGGGATGGATTGGTTGAGTTTAAGGCATTGTATCCATTTAATACCAAATAATCAGTTTCAAGCAATTCAGTTTCGTCCAATAGATCTAAATCAAACAATTCATTTTAGCGTAAGTATGCCGTTTAATTTTATTTAACCCACAGATAGGGCCCAATCAGGTGCTACCATTCTGGGCCAGAATGTAGTGGGGAGTAATGGTAATGAAGGGGTGATCTGCATTCCCCAAAGAAATGGAACCTCATCATCAGATTGTTTAGCGTCATATCCAGGTCACTCGTTGACGGGTCTTACCTCTCTGTAGAGGTGCAGTCAATGTATTCAACAGCTCCAGCCGACAGGGCAATATATATTGGGGTTTGTTCAAATAGTATCGAGATTTAAAGCTGTATTTATTAAGAAAGAAATAAGAAATAAATGAAACATTAATTTTCTCCGAAATAATCCTCGTGCGACCGAATATACTTCTTCCAAGGAGTTTTCCATTGGTGGACATACCAGTGAATACCTGCTTTGCATAAAATGTGAAACAATTGTGTGTCTTTTAATATGATCAATGCCCTCAAATTTTCCCCAGATATGGATCATCAGTTGAGAAAAAATTGATGGAACCAAAATGTCTTGTGTTTATGAAGGGATGCAAAATGTATCTAAACTGGCTTTACATTTTTCAAACTAGCAGTCTAGTTTAGATTTTAGCTGCAAATTATATACGTTGCTTAGATGCATATATGTTTTCATGTAAATTTTAAGAATTGAAATTTTTAAGATATAAACCTTGTACAATGATACTTTTATGTCTATGTATATATGTATGTATCTATGTATGTATGTATGGTGAGTTTTCCAAATATCACAGTATTCTTTTCGGACCACTTCATCGTCAATCCGTTCAGAAATAGAATACTTCCGGCAGCGTATTTTCATATCAGTGATTTTGTCTTTGTTTGTGAGGATCAGTTAACAAAAATTTAAAAGGCTTGTGATAAATGTCAGGTAATACTTAGATTTCGCCTGACATATGTAAAAATAAAGTAGCTGACCTAAGTCGAGGGTGAACCGTAAGCTCCATTTTCAATAGCTACTACACTGAAGTATTGTAGAGGGCGCTACTCTATTCCCTGGATTGCTCCACTTTACACTTGATCCTTACGTTATAATGCTGAGTGTTAAGCAAGGCGGCATCAAGTAACATTTTTGAGTCTTTGATATGACTCGACCTAGGATTGAACTCCGTTCTCCCGGACTATTGGCGAACAATCTACGCATTAGGCCAATAAAAGATGAAAATCAACTCAGACAATGAGAAATGCTTTTTATAAACAAAAATTTCCAGTGATCTCAAATTTATCTCCGAATTTAAAACCAGAAAAATATAAAAAATGAATGTTTTATTAGAATTAACGTGTTACATTATCCTCTATTATCCTCCGGTTATTTAAGTTTCATGATACCATTTAATTACAAGAAATTTTAGGGACTGGAAGGTAGAGAGGATACTTTCCTCGTTCTTCATTTTTTAAGATCGAGTCGATCAAGATAGTTCTTTAAACTTTGGAACGGGTGGTCATCAGATGGAACAAAATCGGGAGTATAAGGTAAGTGTGAACTTTTTTTCAACTGATTTCTCAAGGATTTTTGCCTTTAAAAATAGACTTTATTTTGTTTAAACGTTGAAAATTGATGTATACTGTAAAGACACCTGTAACTGATGACAATTCAAAATAAATCAGCAACAATCACTTTAAAAACTTGCCTTGAATTGTGCCAGTTTTGCTTCAGTCAGTCATTTTTTACGTCACTTAAAATACTTAGTTCGTCACTTGTCACGAATCATTTTTTTTGGTTTGTTTTCTTTTTTCAGTGGTATATCAACGTTTGTGGGTTATTCAATGTCAAAGCCATTCTTACTGAACTGTAATTGTTCTATTATACCCATATCTGGGTGAATAAAGGGGTTCATCCTTTTTTCAAGGTTATTAATCTGAAATTAAATGTAATATCGTGACTGGATTTCGAACTCACGTTCTACGATGTGACAATCCAGCAACTAGTCTATCAAAAAATGGTAGGACGCATTGATGATAGTTCAAATTTCCTGTATTACTTTTCAGTTGGCATTTGTCAAATCAGGAACTAATTTTTCAAGTTACTGGAAATGATAGTGAATGGTCTGAATTCAGTTTTTGTTTCTGTCATGTTTGGACTAAATCAAGCCATCTTTAAACTCTACTTAGAGTGGACTGGGATTTCATACAATCGAGTAATGTCCGAAGTCTCCAAGTACGAACGAGGCCAACAAGGAAAAATTTCATTCTTACAGGGATCACAAACGTGTAATAAACTAAAATAGTTTTGTTAATATAACTCACAAGATATGTTTGTAAATTCTGTTGCACTAGATATTACTCCCAATATATTATGCTATATCTTTTAGACAAGCAGATTTGTAAACGAGGGTCTGCTATCTGTATGGAATAAATAGTAGTACAGGATAGGATAGGTCAAGTGACCAATGACTATTTGCCAAGAGCTCAGATCACGGTCGGTTCGTTCCTGGTTCAATTTTTTTATTATCCTCCAATGATAATGTTCTGTCTCTCTTGTAGTGACTTACATACTTACAGAAATATTTAATGACCATTTATTAATGTTGACTGTTTTCAATATGATCAGATTCGAATAGATATCAACGCATAATCGTTCCATCAAATCATCTTCAATGAAATGTTTCTCTTAAAACAAAAATAAAAATAAATATGGGCAGAAATAAAATATTCAGTCCACTCACTTATTTATCGCAAAATCTCTTAATCCAGTGTTAACTATGCGCAGCAAATAAGGTATTATTAATTCATCGCAACTAATCTAAAAAAATCTTGCCCAGAAAAGTTATTCATAGAGCCAGTGAAAATCCCGCACATGAAAACTCGGTGACGTCTGAAATGGGGCTAGTGATAAAGTAACGAAGAAAAATTATCTTAAGCAGACGCTGTCTCAATTTCAACGTAACTGAATGGAACTACAAGTAGCAGTCAACAGAAAGTCTATTCACCAAAGAAAATGGGCTGAAAATTTCATTTGCTTAAAAGTTTATGGGCTGGGAGGTTCATAGGCTGAAAAGTTCATATAATGACTACATATCAGAAGATGATGATTCTTCTTGCCATTGGGATTCAAGTACTGCAACGCTAATGGAAGAAGCGTGTTGATCGCAAGAAAACTATGTTGAAAAATAAACTACATTTGGTCACATTCCATCAGAGTATCTTGGTCAGCCAATGAACTTTTCAGCTGACCCTCGTATATCAAAAGAAAAAAGAAGGATCTATCCAAAATTAAATATTACATGTACATCATTAAACTGCTAATAAATCTACTGCTCCTACTCTCCTATTTTTCAACTTTGTTGTTTTTGTTGTTGCTATTATTTTGCTTCTTGAGAGTTTATCACATCAGCGTTGGCAGATGGTGGTGCACTGAAGTTTGAGTGTCGACCAGTCTCTTCAAGTCCTCAGTACTCTTCTCAGTATTCTAGTCAATCTTATCAATGCTGTATATTTATTGGTTTCGATTCGTTCTCTGATTTTTAACTCTTCAAGTCCCCTTTCCAAGCCATTGTAAACCTTTTCCTGCGCGCCAATTGCAATTTGTCTCACCATTACTCATATATTCCATAGCTTTTTTGTTCTCTGGCAAGGTCCAAGTACTTATCTTTCTTTTCTCTTTCTTTGACTTTTACTCAATGGTCCACTGGGACGACAATGTCCATTAGATGACAAGTTTTGTTTATCTAGGAAATTAACTCGATGGTCTTCTGGTCGGGATTAGGTGAACTGTTTATATATCAAAATCCCAGAAATTTTACACGTTTCATTCTCCAGGACGGATTCTGATTTGTGCATGTACCAATTGGTAATATGGTCAATTTTCAGTTTCATGCACAATTCCCAGTGGATCACCTTCCTTCACCAAGTCGTTCTAGTCTTATAATCCTTTTTGCGCAAATTTTCTACCTTCGCTTATGTGATTAATCATTTTGTCTCTCACCACATAACCTACACTTTCTGTTACGTCCTACCTGTTTTCGCTTTAATGTAGTTGATCCTTATGGCGTTGCTTTCTGTTGCTATCAGAAGAAATTCGGTTTCTCTCATAACGTTTCCTCTTCTTAGCCATGTTCATGTCTTTTGTCTGAGATTTCTCTAATTTGTAATTGTAAACATCCATACATTTGTTTTCTTCCATTTTTGCCTCCTGGCTATTGTTGTTCTTTTTATCATTATGTTATCAGTATCGTTTCTGGTCGCTGTAATTAGTCTTTCTTTGTTATTCTAAACGTAGTCCTCGGGTCGTCTTATTGATGCATCCACGTTATCTTCGATATCGTGCAGTCCTCTTCCTTTTTCTTTTCTTGACACATATAGTCTATGTCATCTCTGGAATATAAGGCCTTGAGAATCACTATCACCTTTCTTGTCATCTGATCGATTCCGCAAAGTTTTTCCCTTGTCTATTTTAAGGATGACGCCGAGTATCTTACAACATGGACAACCTAGGTGTTTATTTGTTTGATGAGATTTCTGCAGCAGAGATGGTTTCATGAAGCTCACTTGTTCGTCTGCTGTACACTTTTTTATTTTTCTTTCATTTCCAATATGCTCCAGTACTTGTAATGTTGGTATTCTCCAAGCTTTCAGGGTTTTTTCTTAATTTTGGCAGTTCTATTTCTTCCCTTATTTGTTTTGTTCACGACTGATCAGGAGTGAAGCATATTCTTCAATACCAAATTACATTCACATATCCGGACTGTATATTTTTATTGTTTGTATAAGAGTCTCTAATTCTCTCTCATATGGTTAGATGTCGTCTATTTATACGATGTGATTGATCTTTTCTTATGATTTTGTAAATTTGTAGCTCCCAGTTCATTATCTAAGTATCAATTGAGTGGCATCATTGCTATTACAAATAGGAATAGTGAAAACGCATTTCCCTGGTAGATGCCTCTCAGGATTTTCACCCCGCTAAAGTTTTTCCTCCAGCTGTCAATTCCACTTTCCAGTTTTTGATGGCTTTCCTTAGGAAGTTTAAGACTTAGTCGGATTTCTTCTACATTTTTCGACAGTCTACCATCCAGCATTGCGGGACCATATCATTAGCGTTTTGTTGTCACTCCATGCCATGGTTACATTTTCCTGCATTGTATTGCTCTCTTTGAGGATGCGCAATTGATCACATGTTCCTCTTATTCCCTTGTGACATCTTATCAGTTTTTCCGGAAAAAGTCCATGGTTACTCAGCGATTAATAGATTTTTCTGATCTATGGTGCAAGGATTTTCAACATCATAGGCAGACATGTTATCGGTCTGTAGTTGCTGGGGAGGTTTCTTTTGGGGTATCATTCCAAATCTGGGTGGTATTCTCCTTAGTCATGCATTCTTTATAGCATCTACTCTGTTCAAGAAACAGTTTGTCGTTGATGGATGTGAATCTTTAAGCAAGAATCTGTGTATGTCTTCATGGCTTGTCGTTTTCTAATTCGGTACTTTTTTTAAGTATTGCTCTGAGATTTTCCAGGCGTATGTACACTTCAGGTCCATCTTCGCGTCCTTGTAATTCTTTTTCCATGTTATTTATCCATTCGAAATTTCTGTTATGCTCTTCCTCCATATACCTTTGTTTTTTTTTTACATCCGGTTGTTGGTATATCCTCGTGTATTTTCCACCTACTTGTTGGTTGAATTTTTTTTTTTTTTTCAATTTTGAAAGCCTTTTTTTATTACTTGACACTGTCTCGGTAACTTTTAAGTCTCCATTCTTTCACCAGTATCTTGATTTATTTCTTCAAGTTGTAGTTTCAGACTTGTCTGCCGTTTTGTTTTGCTCTTTTCATCCTACTATATATATATATTGTTTTTTTCTTTCTTCAGAAATATCGCTTTAGTGTGACAGTTTCTTTACCCGTCCTTCTACCCTAATTTCTAATCATATTCTTTTATCTGAGTCTAATTCGTTCCTTTAATTTAGCTCGTTAAATTCAGTGATGTTGTGTGTTAGGATATTTTATAATAATTTGTTTAACTTTTCGGTTTCTACCTAAATTTTTTCCGCTTTTGTTTCCTGGGGAATGATTATGTAGTTTTCTTTTCAATTATTATTTTCTTTATTAAATCTTCATTAATTTTGTCTTCTTGTGTTAACATTTATTTTGTGGTGATGAGGTGTGTGTTGCTTCGGTTTCAGTATTTTCAATTCGGTTAGGGGTTCTTGCATTTTAGTATTTAACGTTTCGGTTCGGGTAGAGGGGTCTTATTAACTTTCTTCCCAGCTTACTTGTTAATAAATTTCAAGTATCTCAAATTAGATTTGGATTTGTTATTTTTCATGGGTAATATAATGTGGTTATTAGCCCAGTGGGTAGAGTGCTCGCCAATGGTCCCGGAGACCTGGGTTCAATCCCAGGTCGAGTCATACCAAAGACTTTAAAAATGTTACTTGATACCTTCTTGCTTAACACTCAGCAATATAAGGTACGTATCAAGGGTAAAGTGAAGCAATCCAGGGAAAGGAGTAGCACCCTCCCTTATATCTCGGTGTAGTAGCTATTGAAAAGAGAGCCTTCTTTTCGCCCTCGACTGACGTCGCCGACTTTACTTATTTCACTTTCATAATCTGGTTATACCCGACCATGGGTTGTTTATTATCTCTGCACCGCTCATAGATGTGAGCAGGTACTCTTAATATTAAAACGACATTTAAGAGAGTCACCAAAAAATAATTAAAACTGTCTTAAGTTTTAACTTAGTTAAAGTTCAACAATCATCTATTTTTTTCGGGAACAATTCGTTTTATATATTCGATTGTTATGGTGCTTAGATTGACTAATATCTGATATTCTTTAGTTGTTTAAATCCCAATAATTTTGTGGTATTCGTTTATTATGATGTTTGCTCAGCGTTTTCTCAGTTTTTCACATCAGCGTTAGCTATTGGTCTTTCACTGGAGTTTGACAGAAAATCTCCTCAAGTCTCCAGGACTCTTCTCAGTATTCTGACCGTTGTCAATAATGCAATAGTTTAGATAGTCTCCACTCGTCCGCCAACTTCCAAGTCCTCCAGTCACTTTAATAATCCTTTAGTTACGGTACCAAAAGCACCAATCACAATTGGTATAATTGTCACCATCATGTTTCACACTTTTTTCAATTCCCTAGTAAGATCGAGTCATTATTATTATTATTATTATTATTATTATTATTATTATTTCCACTGACCGGGAGTTATTTACAACAGTTTTAACGGGAGTTTTTTCACTGAATTTTCATTGGTTTTGGTTTGGCTTTATGGCATATCAACGATTGTAGATTATTTAATGCCAAATTCTCTTTATACATATATAAATTAAATATATATGATTTGTAAACACATTTTGTTGATAACATTTTTATATTAGCCTAAAACTCATTCTTTCGAACAAAGTTAAATGGTTCTAAGTATTGCTATGTATTACTAACAATTCAATCAAACATTATTCGTTTACAGAGTTGAAAGAGTTCTATTTCTAACAATTCAATTTAGTATAAGTCACTTGCTTGCACCCAGTTTAGAGGTCAAACAGTTATTGAGACCCATATATAGGACCCTATCAGGCGCTACCACCCCGAGCCAGAATGGATTTGGCAGCACATTCCCCCCAAAACTCCGGAATTACTGGAGTCTCATTATCAGATTGTTTAGTGTCAAATCCGAGACTCTAGTTGGCGGGGGGTCTTACCCCTCTGCAGAGATGCAGTTGGTGTATTCTATAGCAGCAGCCGACTGAGCTGACTAAAGTCTGAGCAGACAGCAAGTTTTCTAAGGTCTCCAGGTTACTTTATAGTATTCTAGCTGATCTTGAACATCCTATGGACTGAATAGTCTCGAGTTTTCCTCTAGTCTTTTGTTTTATCAGATTCTTTTCTAGGCTTTTGAAAATCGTTCTGATAGCTCTATAATCGGCGGTAGTATTCCTTCTCTTGTTCCTTTTCCACTTTCTTCATTATGTCCATGACAAATTTTCCAACTCCAAGTTCTATTCCAATATCTTAGCTGTAGATTCTGATAGATTGATAAGAATTTCTAATTCTTTTTCATTCTTGGCAAATAATCTAATTTCATCCATGTATATGAGGTGCTTTTTCTTTGACTTTTCCTGTGACTTTGTAAATCCTTTTAACTGGATCCACGTAAGTGGGAGCGTCCAGTAAGAACCCGTTTTGCTTTCTTGTGAGAAGCGTCTGCCCTTTCTGAATTTTCTCAACACCAGGCTCATGGGCCATTCCAAAAGCTTACTAACTGAAACATTTTCGCTGTATCAAACTCCCATGGGCATGTTTTCCTTCTTGCTACAAACCTGAACATTCTAAGATCAGGTTTATTAAGTGCTTTTTTACTCTTAATTTGGATTTTTACTTTTTTGTCCTTTCATAATACACTTTTTAATATCCCTATCCTTCATCTGTAACTTTTTTTGCCTATCTTGGCCAATTGGCTTTAGAATGACTTTGAGTATATGAACGAATTCTTCCTAGAAATTCTTGCTATCATTCTAACTCTGTTTTTTGAATGGACCCAATTCTTTCAGTAATTTATATTTTATCTATTCTATTGTGTCGGTACATTTTGAAATGCAAGAAATATCATGGGAATGACTGCAAACTTCATGCTTCTTTTCACCGTTAAAGTTCAACTAAATCTTCAGTTTTTTGCATCCTTTCGTCTTTTGAAACGCCCTCTTGATGATTTTTTCTGTTGTACCAATTGTTACATACACAGTATTTTGTACAGCTTTTTGGTTGATGTATTCTATTTTCTTGTCTTTTTTCTTTTTTTTTTTTCTTTTCTTTCATCTTCAATTTGAATCCACTAGAAGAGCTCGGGACATGGTTATTACTATTGTTATTATTTAATCCTTAAGAGTTTTTCACATCAGTATTAGCTAATGTTTTTTCATTAGAGTTTGAGTGACAGCAAGTCTCAAGTCTCAAGTCTCCAGGACTCTTCTCAGTATTCTAGCCGATCTCAATACAGTAGTCAAAATGGTCTCCACATGTCCTCTTATTTCCAAGTCATCCAGTCCCTTCATTAAGTATCTGGGGGATTGTTCCAAGTGCACCAGTTATAATTGGTATCACTATCACCTTCATGTTCCATAGTCTTTTTCTGTTCTCTTGTAAGGTCTAGAAATTTATCTTTCAATTCGCTTTCTTTTAATTTTATCGTATGGTCTGCCAGAACGGCAAGTTCTCTTTTTATTTCTTTTATTTTTTTTTTCACTACCACAAGGTTGGGTGGTATGGCTGAGATTAGATGATCCATTTGTATCTCAAAATCCCAGACCAGTTCGTGCGTCTCATTCTCCTGAATGGATTCCGGGTTGTTCGTAAGTTCAAATTTAATTTTTTTGTACAATTTCCAGCAGATCACCTTTCCTACGAAGTTCTTTCTAGTCTTATATTCTTTATGCACTAAATTGCTGCATTCGCTTTTTATATGATTGATCATTTCGTATCTATCAACACATAACCGTGATGTAATGGTTATCGTCGCAGGATATGGACACGGTGACACGAGTTCAAATCCTGGACGAGTCTGATTGCATTTCACATGGGAAAGGTATGAATCCAATTATTCTCCCTCCAGCTATGGGTAAATAGTAGGGCAGACTAGGTTCTTCAGCCTTGATGAGGCAACTAGTCTAGGAGAAGGAAAACACTGAATTCAAACCTGTTAAACTCCGCTTTAAAATTGACCTTGTGTCATATCATGCCCGATCGGAGGGGTTGGTAAATATGATCAACACATAACTTACATTTACTCTTTTGTTGAATCTTTTCTATTTTTTTTTAACATAGTTTGTTTTGTACTGCTATTAAAAGAGATTCAGTTTCTCTCTTACGGTTTCCCTTTCTTAGCCGCGTCGAAGTCTTCTCATATAAGATTTCGCTTTTTTTGTCCCTTGAAATGCCCATTAAGTTTATTTTCTTCCTCTTTTTTGTTTTTTAGTTATTGTCGTACTGTTGATCCTTGTGTTCATTGTGTTGTTTCTGGTCGCTGTAATTTGATCTTTTTTATCGCTTGTACGCACTCTTCGAGTCGTTATAGCAATGTATCAACACTGTTTTCAATGTCTCCTTACTTCTTTTCTTCACACATATATTCTGACTATGTCATCTTTGGGATGTCGGGTCTTATGCATCGTCTTTCGTTCTACTCTTCACCACTCCATTTGCTGAAGTTCTTCATTCGTTCACTTCAAGAATGATTTTGAGTATCTTTTGAGGGGAGAGCCCAGGTGTTTATCACTTCGTTAAGATTTTTGCTGCAGAGCTTAGTTTCGAGTAGTTTTCTAATTCTCCTGTGATACACTTTTTAATTTTTTTCTTTCATACTCGCTTGTTTGATGGTGTCCGCTTTCAATATTCCCTAGTACTTGTAATTTCCTTTTCTCCGGGCGTTCTGACTTTTTCTTGATTTGGTAGTTCTATTCCTTCTATCATTTGTCGCTTTCCACTTTTCATTATTATTATAATAATTATTATCGTCATTTACATTCTCAAATTAGATCTTTCTTGTATTTATCGCTAGCTGAAAGTCTCTTCACATTTTAAACTTTCAATCTAATAGTCTTGCTGCTGATTTTAAAAACATTTTTGTATTAAAATCTCCTCCAAATATATTTTTAAAAGTCTTTACGAGCTCACTAATGATTATTAATCCAACTTTGATTCAGTCATGTCTGTTATTTTATTTCCTTTTGTTCAGTTTCCTTCATTCAACTAATGCATGATTCTGTACTTGTTTTTTGGGGTTTTTTTACAATACTTAGTCGATTTTCCTTTATAGAATTTTTCTGAACGATTTTTACTATTGCTAACTATGGTTCTGATTCTTCTTTCATATGTCCTTTCCTCATCCACATCCAGGCAGTTTTTTCTTTCATATGCCCATCCCTCATCCAGACAATTTTTCTGAATTATTAATATTGTTGTTCCTCTTCAATTTTTTTATTCAGATTTTCGTTGAAGATGTATTTTTATGAATCTTTGTCATTCTTTTGTCAGTTTTGCATTTTCAAGATGTCATCGTGATTTTTTCTGCGTTGCATCTCGGTTAGATCTCTTAATACTGTATTAAAATAGTTCACATCATATAATACTGAGTTAACAGTCTTCCAAGCTGAAGATTTCTCTTCCTTCATTTATTCTCTCTTCATAAAAACCTGTCAATCATCATTTTGGTTTCGTGTCTCGCACATGGTCAGTAATTTTCTTGTCCGTTGATCCATTTCTAATCCAATTTAAGAAAAGTCTGGAATATCTTACGATGGATACTCACTGTGTATTATTATAATTATATCAATCGTAATTTATTATCTTTCGTCTTTTCCTTTCTTTACCTCCTCTTTTCCTCTACATACTTTTTTCATCGCTATCCCTTTTCTTCTTCTCGTTGGGTTTTCAAAGTAACTAGGAGGTTTTACTGGAGACAAAGTGAGAGCAGGTTTTCTCAATTCTCCAACATTGTGCAGAAAAATAAAAGGGGAAAATAGCTATAAAATAGCTAGAAAACAAATCTGGGAAAGAATTAGGATAAAAAGAAAAAATAGTTGATGGAAAATAATAGGGAAACTAATAATAGTAATGTGAATTGTTTACTGATGATTTGAAAGAAAGAAAGAAAGAAAGAAAGAAAGAAAGAAAGAAAGAAAGAAAGAAAGAAAGGGAAACGAATTAAAAAAAGAAATGGAAGAGAATCAAAGAAACAAATAGAACAGAATGAGTAAATAGTAGACATTTAAAGAAGAAAAAGAAAAGAAAATTAAGGTAGATTTGAAAAGGGGAAAGAAGAAAATAGAAAAAAAAAGAAAAAGGGGAAATGGTAGAATGGAAATAAAAGATGGAATGGAAAGAAGAAAAAGGAAAGAGAAGAAAGCAGAATAAGAGAGAAGAAAATGAAAAAGAAAGAGAAAAGAGAAGGAATGATAAAAATTACTTAAAATAAAGAACAAAAAAGATGAAAGATGAGAGAATTAAAAAAAGGAAATAAAGAGAAAAAAGGATGCCATACAAGGAGAGAGAAGAAAAATAAAAGGAGGAAAAAGATAAAGACAAAAAATAATAAAAACAGAATCGATAGAAATAAAGGAAGAACGAAATCTACGAAAGAAAGAAGCAATAGAGGAAGGTGGAATGATACAAAAGAAAGAGAGAAAGAAAAGAAAAAAGTAAAGGAAAGAAACAGAAAGACGTAAAAGAGGAGAATAATAAAAGATGAAGAATTGAAACAAAAAGAAAATAGAAGAGAAAAAAAAAAAGAATATAAAACGAGAAGACAGAAGAAAAAAAGCTGCAACGAAAAAACTGATTATGTTCTTTTCAAAAGGTTTCCAAAATACATTTTGACCAAGAGATTCAATTTCTTCCATGTCATTTTCTCAGAGTAGACATAGAAAAATACATAGGTTATATTGGATCTAACAGTCTAAGTTACTTGACATGATAATCTGGTCTCATTTCCCATCTAACTTTTACTTCTCTGTTTCTATTTGTGTTCTATTTGAGGATGTTTAGTTTCTCACTGACAACGTTTGCTCATATACAAATTAGATTATTCAATCCGCTGATCTTTTCTGTTGAGATATTTTCATACGAATTTATTTATATTTTCCTTTTGACTTTGTTCCTTTGATACTTCCTTCTCTTCTGTCAGGATTTTCTTTATTCTGTTCCTTGTGTTCTTGTCCTTTTCTGTTAAGTGTGTTGTAATGATGATTGTGCTGAGTTCGGTTTTGTTGTTGCTTTACACTCGTCCTCTTATTTCCAAGTTCTCTTGTCCCTGCAACAATCCGTTGGTGATTATACCGAGCGTGCCAGTTACAATTGATATCACCGCCACTTTCATTTTCTATAGTTTTTTTTTTTTCTGTTCGCTTGTAAGGTCAAGGTATTTCTCTTTTCGCTTTCCTTCAGTTTTATCCTCTGATCAGCTGGAACGATAAATCCACTATTCGGCAAGTTCTCTTTCTCTCTCTCTCTCTCTCTCTCTCTCTCTTTTTTTTTTTTTTTTTTTTTTTACTATCACTAGGTCTGGTCTTCTGGCCGAGATTAGGTGATCTGTTTCTATCTCAAAATCCCAATGAATTTTGTGCGTCTCATTTTCTAGGACGAATTCTGGGTTGTGCATATACCACTTGTTCGTATTGTCAAATTTAAACTTCTTGAACAATTCCCACTGGAACACCATGCCCATCCAGTCAGTATACTCTCTTTACCGTAATCTACTGCTTTTGCTTATGTGATTGATCATTTCGCCTCGATCACCACACAATCTACATTTGATGTTTTGTTGCGCCTTGTCTATTCTTGCTTTGACATATTTAATCCTTATGACGTTCTGTGCTGTTATCAGATGAGAATCAGTTTCTCTCAAAAGGTTTCTCTTTCATAGCCATGTACAAGTTTTCTCTTGTGAGATTTTGCTTGTTTGATGTTGGAAATGTCCATACAATTATTTTTCGTCCCATTTTTGTTTTCTGGTTATTTTCTCTTCTGTTGATGCTTGTGTCGTTTGCATTGTATCTGGTCTCTGTTAAGTCTTCTTCCGCGCTTTTTAGTAAAGTATAGTCTTCTAGTCGTTGTCTTAATGCATCGATACTACCCTGAATGCTGGCAAGTTCTTTTCCTCCTTCGTTTCTTGTCACATGTAGTCTGTCTACGTCATATCTGGGATGTAAGGCTTTATGTATCGTAAGTTTTCTTGTTCTCTGGTCCATTTGATGAAGTTCTCTCATCCATTTTAAGAATGCTCCCAAGTATCTTTTGAGGGAGACAACTCAGGTATTCATCCCTTTGATGAGATTTCTGCTATGTAGTTTGGTTTCGAGTAGTTTTCTCGATCTCATGAGGTATTCCTTTTTTTTAATTTTTTCTTTCATCTCTGCATGTTTAATGGTGTCTGCTACTAATATTCTCGAGTATTTGTAAGATTTCATTTCTCCGGGCGTTCTGATTTTATCTTGATTTGGTAGTTTTATTCCTTCCGTCCTATGTCGTTTTCCGCTTTTCATCATTTGCATGACACGTTTTTCTATGCCAAATTCCATACCTATATCTTCAATGTATATCCTCACTACCTGTATTTATGTTTCAAATTCTTTTTCATTTTTAGTAAGCAGTTTGATATCGTCCGTGTATATTAGGTAGTTGATTTCTTTCTTGCGATTTATAAAAGTTGTATCCGCCTTTGCATTTTTTTAAGTATGCGATTGAGTGGTATCATCGCTTTCAAAAATAGTACTGGTAATAGCACATCTCTCTGGAAGATTCCTCTCAGGTGTTTTACTTCGGTTAAGCTTTTTCCTCTGGCAGTCAGTTCGACTGTCCAGTGGTATTTTCGATAAACTTAATGACTTCGTCGGATATCTTGTACATTTTTATACTGTCTATAATCAAGCTTTGCGGGACCAAATCGTAGCCTTCTTGTGGTCAATCCACGTATTTGCTACATTTTTTCCGTCTTGATTTGCTCTCCTTGGAGATGAGTTGATCAATATATAGTACCTGTCCTGTATCTCTGGTTCCCTTGCAGCATCCTTTTTGTTCCTGTTGTCTGGGTCCACGTTGCGTTATGTTTCGATCTGACATTTTTATCATGGGCTGTATATTTTTGCTATACCAGACCCAGAGCTTTAAAATATGTGTATGTGTCAGAGATGTGATCAAATACTCTTTAAATGAAACAACTCATAAGAGGGTCGCAAAATATGTATAGTCTGGTTGTTTTTCCCTTATCAATAGATGCCATACTTATTGATGTGCTGCAGTAGTTAACTTAGTGAACTATTTGACCCTGGCCGTTGAACTTTGACGTTCTTCCGCCGAGCATATGGTGAGGCTCACCGTTGACCCAACGTTGGATTCATCCGCCTTACTTTACATCGACCTGGCTGCTTCCCATGTGATATGTATTCAGTGAATTTTTTCTTCGTTTTCCTTTTCCCTCTCTCTCCCTTTTTTTATTTTATTGGTTTTTAACTTTGTTAAATCATTATTTTATTTTATATTTTCTTTTTCCTTCTTTCAACCCTAGAGCAATTATGCGCTGTGAGTTATAATTAGATTTAGCTCTTCCATATTATTTCATAGTGATCATTACCTTTAACAGGAACATGTTAAACATTAAATTAACCGGCTCTACATTTATGTATCAAAACAGCCAAAACTTACAGACGAAGAAAAAAAGCAAGTGACAAAATTAAACACGAATTTTCTTCCAAATAGATAAGCAAGGACAAATTCGAAAGGCTATACATGCAAATTTTGTCGCGTTCTTTGGGACAGTAGACCGTATTTATTTTGTTTTTTCGCTTCTTATCTGTTGCTGAATAAACGAACTTCTGTTTTGAACGCTGAACACCTATTACTCTTATTTATCCTAAGTTTTGATAACATGACAAAATGTCTCTTTTTCTTTCTTTTTTCCCTATTTTTCATATTAAACATATACCCAAATAATCTCCCTCATCCTCTTACTTTCTGCTTCTTTTCCTGACGGCATTTTCAACCTTATTATTATTATTATTATGGTGAGTTTTTCACATCTGCGCTAGTTGATACTCCTTTTATGAGTGACAGTAAGTCTTCTCAGGTCTCCAGGACAGTATTCAGGCCGATCTCAGCTGTGCAGTCATCTGGAGGGTCTCTGCTCGTTCTTCGATTTCCAACTCTTCTGGTCCCCTTTTCCAGCCTTTAGAGACCATTCTAAGCGCGCCATTTACAATTGATATCAATGCTATCCTCATTTTTCACAGTTTTGTTAGTTCTCTGGCAAAGTACTTGTCTCTCTTTTTGCTTTCTTTGATCTTCACTCAGCGGTCTGATGGGCAGCAAAATCCACCAAAAGTAATTTCATTTTTTTTTGTCGATTATAATCAGGTCAGGTCTTATATCAGGGATTAGTTAATCGCTTTTTATATCAGAATCCCAGTGAATTTTTTGTTTCTCATTCTCCAGAAGAGAATCTGGTTTGTACACATACCATTTGGTAACTTAGTCAAATTTCAATTTTTACACAATTCCCAGTCGATCACCTTCCTCACTCTGTCGTGTCTAGTCTGGCACTCTTTTTGAATTAGTTTGCTATATTCACTTAATTGTTTCGTTTTTGTCACCACGTAACCAACACTTTCGATTCTGTCGTGGATAATCGATTTTCGCTTTAATATAATTGGTCCCCATGGCGTTATTTTAAGCTGCTATTAAAAGTGATTTAAATTCTCTCTTAAGGTTTCCTTTTTGTATGTATGGACAGGTCTTCTCGCAGAAATATCCATAGAGTTGTTTTCTACCTTTTTTAATCCTAGTTTTTGTTGTTATTCTATTTGTCTTTATGTTGTCAGTGCTGTTACTGACCGCTGTAATTAGACTTTATTTGTTCTTTTTAATGAAGTCTTAAAGTCCTCGTATTCCCATCCATGCTATCTTCAATTCTGGCAAATCCTTTTACACCTACATTTCTTTATACGAATAGAATGTCTCTGTCATCTCTCAGATGGAAAGCTTAGTTCATAGTCATCAAACTTTATGATTTCTGGTTCATTTGTCTGAGTTCCTCCAATATCTATTTAAAGAATGGTCCAAAATGTCATATGAAGGGAAATGACCTAGTTTTTATCCCTTTGATAAGATTTCTGCAGCAGAGTTTGGCTTCAAGCAGTTTTCGCAATCGTTTGATGTACTCTTTTGTCATTTTTCTTTCATCTCTACTTGTTTGATGGTGTCCGCTTCCAGTATTTCCAAGTACTTGTAAACTTCCTTTTCTCCAAGACTTCTGATTCTTCTCGATTTGGTAGTTCTATCCTTCCATTATTTTTCTTTTTTTACTTTTCCTTATCAGCATGGCGCATTTTCAAAACCAAATTTTATCCCCCAAAACTGGCTGTATATTCTTATTGCTTGAATCAAAATGTTACAATTCTTTTTCATCTCGTACGGACAAATTCTTGCCGTCCATGTACATAAGGTGATTAAACTTTTCTTGGGACCATACCATTAAACTTTCTGAAGTCAATCCAAGCTATGGCTACACTTTTCTGTCTCGCTTTGCTCTCTTTGAGAAAGTTCTGATCAATGTACGGTAAATCACCCATTCCTCTTACTACCCTGTTGCATCCTTTCGGTTTTTCGGGAAACAGTTCACGGCATACAAGTGAATAATAGATCCCCTTTCTAATCTGTGCTCTTAGGGTTTTTCACATCATAGGTAGACATGTTATTGGTCGTTAGTTGTTGGTGATGATTCCTTTTTTGGTAATCTTCATGGGTCAGAGCAGTTTTTCCTTTTGTCATCCATTTGAGTATTCTTCATTTGTAATAAACTAACTTAGTTGGCGACGATGAACTTAGCAGAATCAATGCGGTCGCAAGATAACACCAACAAAGTGGTCTCACAGGAAAGAGAAAAATAAAAGATGATGGCGAGAATATAATTTATCGCCTATGGATAGAGTGACAGATAAGATCGCAGATAAGATCAACAAATTACCGAAAAAAAACGTAAGTATGTAAGTTCCGATAACCAGCCATAAACAGAAAAATACGTGGGCGAAGAGGCGTGTTCATGGGACTTGAAAGACAATATAAGATCTGTAATTTTGGGAAGGGAGAGATCCACTAGTCACTCAAGCGAAGGGGAGAGATCTGCTAGTCTCTCAATCGAAGGGAGAGACCTGCGGGTCACTCAAGCAAACATGTCGTGTGTGTTCTCCGGCCGTCGCACTACTTCACAAAAAGGGTCCCCGCCACAGAAGAAAGATATGTGTGAACTCTCTCTGACTGTATTCCTACTACACACAATCGTCGCCGTTGAAGAATAGATATATAAATTCTATTTTTATATATCTACGAGTCCTTCGTTGTTTGTCTAGCGGTGCATTATGAAACACCTTTTTTTAGGCGTCTACTCATTGGAAGAGAGTCAATCTGTCATGGATGGACGGGATTTTTTTATAATCAGAATCAATGGATGCTATCATGGTCTGTCGTTTTCCAATTCAATATTTTCTTGAGTGATGCTCTTAGGAATTCAAGAAATATGTTCACCTCTGGGCCTACTTCGAGTCCATGCAATTCTTTTTTCCGTGATATTTATCCATTCGGTATTTCTGTTACGTTCTTTCAATTCCCATATTTTACTTCCAAATGCTTTCGCTTCCTTTGAATCAAGTCTTGGAGGATTTCCTTTTGTTTTTGTTATTTTCTTGAAAGTCCTTTTTTGTTTATATTGCTTGACACTGTCTCAGCGTCATTTAAGTCTCGCTTCTCTCGACAATATCTTTTTATTTATCTCTTCCAGTTGCATTATCATACTTGTCTGCTGTTTTGTTTTATTTTGCTTTTACTTCTTTCTTTAGCAATTTTGATTAGTGTCGCAATTTCTTTACCTGTCCTTAAAGCACAAATTCCCATCCAAGTTTCATATTTCTGTTCAAGTTCCTTAAAAGGAGCAACGATTTTATTGCAGGCTAATTTCGCTCCTGCATATATTAGCACATTTATTACAGTTGTGCTGCTCGTTGGAATATTTGGAAATAATGTTTACTTTTTCAGTTGCTGTAATAACTTTTTTACAATTTTGTTTCCAGAGAAATGGTTGTATAGTCTTCTTTTCAGGTATGGTTTTCTCTGATAAGTTTATATCTATTATGTCTTCTTGTATTAACATTTTGTTTTGTGGTGTTGGGGTCTCTATTGTTTCTAATTTCAATATTTTGCGTTTTGATTTAGTAATGGGTTTCTTAGTTTCCATGATTTTTCTTTTCGATTCGCGTAGGGGTGCCTTGCTCAGATTCTTTACAATTCACGAGTCCACATATCTCTAGTATATCAATGTCAGAAAATCAACCTTTCTTTAAAACCATTCTTGTAATTCTTTGGGGTTTTTTAATTAAATCTTGAGGATTTTACCCAAATTTCTATCTTTTTTTTTCAATATTCTCTCTATGTAAGATTGATCAGAAAATATCAAGGGAAAACATTTTTTGTGTCTTCTCTAGTCCATTTTTTTCCGATGGTAGCTCTCTTATTTTGGTCGTTGTTTGTCCACCTGAAGTTTTAACTACCAACATCCACAGGATGCTGATAGGATCCGTATGTTGGCTATAATGGGAGCACCTGACTATCATTACACTCAGTTATTTAATATGAGTTTAACGTTGATATGTATTTAGATTTGTTATTTTTCATAGGTAATACAATGTGGCTATACCAGACCTTAACAAGCACTTTGACATGAAAGAAACACTTAAGTGAGCCACAAAAAATTTAAATGCTTCGGTTTTGATTCTTTACTTACTTAAGCTGATTCTTTACTTACTTACTTTTTACGTTTATTGGCTTATAACTGATACTACAATTTAGTTATTTAAACGTAAACCATTTTGTGGTATTCCACAAAGTCCGATCTTTGTTTTCCGTTCGATTTATATAACAAACTAATCTAATCAACTCTGGCCGTCGCTTTTGGCTTAACAGCTTTTTGTAAAAAAAGTATCAGTCACATTACTTGAAAAGGGGGAACAGGAAGGTGTTACAAAAATATTATTTGGTCTTTTTGCTCGTTTGCTACTTATAAGATTTTCAAGCATTTTTGGTGGATGAGTTCCACACACACACACACACACACACATATATATATATATATATATATATATATATATATATATATATATATTCAGCCTATCAACGAACATAACATATTTTGTCAGATCAACAAGATAGCAAATTTAGAAAGTTGAAACTATATGGTTACCATAATATCCGCTTTCGTGTCTTCTTCCACCATTTCTCTTGTATTCCAAAGGAATTTAATCATATCTATCAGTTGGTTTTAATCAATTTTTCCAGTCACGTGACTGGGTGAGGGAAAAAGAAATATGCAGCTACTAAAATTTCTTTGCTCTTCATGTTTTTTTACAACTTATCATCGGTATTATTATTATTTCACTCAGTGAAAAGTTTTTTACACCAATGTTAAACCAAAGTCTACGTGAGAAGAAGTCTTCTCAGGTCTCCAGGATTCTTCAAAGTATTCCAGCCGATTTTAACAGTGCTCTGACCTTGATGATCTCGATTCTTTCTCCAATTTCCTGTCTTTCTATTCTTTTTCCAAGTCTTTAGGGACAGATTCAAGTGCACCAACTACAATTGTTACCACCGTCACCATCCAGCTCCTAAATAAGATCCAAGTATTTTTCAATGTTTTCATTTTCCTTTCTTTTCACCTGGAACCTCAAAATCAACTAGATGGCAAGTTCTTTTTTTTCTGTTTATTAACACTAGGTCTGATTGTCTGTCTGGGATGAGGGGATTTATTTGTTTCCCAGAGAGTTTTATTTATCTCGTTCTTTAGAACACATTATGGTTTGTGCATATATCATTTAGTAGAGCGGTCAAATTTCAATTTCTTCCACTATTCCCAGTGAATCAGCTTTCTCATCCGATTGTGCTTAGTCTGGTATTCCTTTTGTACAAGTTTGATGCATTCGTTTAAGTAATAAACTGTTCCATCATTTTCTCCACTGAGCCATTTCCTGTTATCCTGTGACGTATAACCAATTTTTGCTTTAATATATTTGATCCTTATGGTTTTCACTGCTATTGAAAGAGATTCAGTTTCTCTCTTCAAGTTTCCTTTTCTTAGCCATGTCCAGTTCCTCTCATGTGTCATCTTGCCACTTTGATGTAGCTATACGGTTCGTTTTTTTCTTTCCATTTCTGTTTACTAGTCTTTATCCTTTTTTTTTTTTTGTTTATTTTTGTTTGTTGCCATTGTTGTTATTAGAAATCTTTCTTTGATATTTTAGTATATTCCTCGAGTCCTCGTTTTAATACTTTTCTGATATACTCCTCGAGTCTTCGTATTAATGCTGTTTTAATATATCCCTCGAGTCCTTGTATTAATTTTTTAAATATATTTTTCGTAGTCCTCGTAGTAATACTTTTTAAATATATCCCGCTAGTCTTTGTATAAATACTTTTAATATATTCCTCGAGTCCTTGTATTAGTGCTTTTTAATATATTCATCGAGTCCTCGTCTTGATATTTTTTAATATATTCATCTAGTCCTTGCATTAATGTTTTTAATATATTTTCGAGTCCTCGTATTAATAGTTTTTTTAATATATTCATCGAGTCCTCGTATTCTTGCTTTTTTAAATATATTCCTCAAGTCCTTGTATTAATGATTTTTTTATATATTCCTCGAGTCATCGTATTAATACTTTTTTAATATATTCATCGAGTCCTAGTATTCTTGCTTTTTTAAATATATTTCTCAAGTCCTTGTATTAATCCATCTACGCAGTCCCCAATGTTGGTGAGTCCTCTTTATCTTTCTTTACTTGATACATATAGTTTGTTCATATCATCTCTCGGGTGTAAAGCCTTGTACATCGTTATCAGTTTCCTTACCCTTTTTTCTGCCGATAATATCAATTTCTCCCCAAATTAGAAAACGAATAATATAGTTACACCTCTTTTCTCCGACTCCGACCGACATTGACTTGCTTCTCTTTCTTACACTAAACAGTTATTGCCTTCAGTTCCGCCAGTTCTTTCTATATATCCCCCTAAATCATTCTTCCGAGGAGAGATTTACTTCCACTGACATTACGTCACGGACTTTACCAACTTTTAGAAAATTTCAAATTTTCAGGTAAAATTTGTTTTTTTCTGGCCGACGCACGTTTCGTCCTTGAACTACCGATCCCTCTGCGGAAATTATTCGTCACCAGTTTTCTCCCAGCCAAAACAAACCACCTCAGAACAATTGATTCTATAAATATTAATATTTCTCATTTAAAAAGATATTCTTATATTTCATCCAATCACTTTGGCAAATACACTGTTCTTTCTGATTTAATTTTTTTTCCAATTTATTCTTTCATTGATTAGTCGACTTGTTTAGGACCTACTGGGTAACTGTTGAATATTGTTTTGTTTTTATCAGGGTTTTCAGTTCTTTTCATTTTAGCCAACTATCTTGATATCATCTAAGTACAAGAAGTGATTAATCTTTTCTTGAGATTTTGTAAATTTGTAACCCCCAGATCACATCCAATGTAATCAAGTGGCGCCATTATCATAACGAATAGCAGTGATGAGGGCAAATCTTCATGCAAGATGGCTCTTTGGGTTTTTATCTTTGCTAAGGTTTGTCCTCTTGCGGTCATTTCTGCTTTTCAGTTTTTCATGGCTTTCGTAATGAAGTTTATGACTTTGTCGAGTATTTTGTACATTTTCAGAGAAACTATGATCCAAATTTACTGGATCCATTATCATTATTATTATTATTATTTACTCCGTGAGAGTTTTTCACAACGGTGTTAGCTGATGGTCTTTCGCAAAAGTTTGAGTGACAGCAAGTCTCCTTAAGTCTCCAGGACTCTTCTCAATATTTTGGCCGTTCTCAATAATGTAGTAGTTTGGATAGTCTCCACTCATCCTCTTATTTCCAAGCCCTTCAGTCCCTTTAATAATCCTTTGGTATTATTTCAGTTATTCTGGTATAATAATATCCTAAAACATCTTTATCTTTCCATCAATAACAATGATATGTGTTTTATAGATAAAGAAATGTGAAAAGTATGACAGTTGAGGACAAAACAATAAAAAAATTCATCTGCTTTAAGGAAATAGATATTCTATTTTCTTTCGAAGCAGTCGGGCCACTCAATATAAAATATTTACTTTTAAAAGAATCTCGAACGAGGAGAAATATGTTCAAGACTAAATAAATAGGCTTAGATCTTGCAATTATTCATCTGATTGAAAGTAATGTTCTCTCTCCGAAGTTATCTTTTTATATTTTTTTTCAAGCGTTGTACATTTGAAGCAGGTTTTACTAATTCATTCATTTTGTTCGTTCGTTTTTTTATTGTCATTATTTTTATTCTATTCAAGTACAAAATTTGATTTCCCTCTGTTTAAGTATTTGTTTTTTGTTATTATTTAGTAAAAATACAATTTACCTGTGTATTTTTCAGAAATTGTTGTCGAACATAATAGTTCTTTTATTAAAGACACTCATCGAATGTTTCTCAGACAAAAGAAAAGACGGAAATTATTCCAACTGATTTAATTTTTTAAATACTTCGGCTTATTTTGAAATATTTATTGTATTGTCAATTAAGCTAAATTGTTACTACGAATGAGGAAATTTAGATGATTGCAATGACGACGTCTCCCGACCTGACTCAGATCGACTAAGTAAGTTGAAATTCACAATTTTTATTTACCAAAAAAATAAAGCTAATATGACATATGTCTGAAATACACAATGACGGCAATTTATTTTCAATATGGAAACTTAGGATATATTATTTGTCTAAATGTCTAGAAAACATGAACAAATAATGACCTAAGCCGAGCGTGTCTAGATTTATTTAAAGCAACATGTACGTTAGTTTTATGTTTGTTTTCTTTTTTAATTTTATTTTTTCTAATCTTTTTCTTTTCATTGATTTATTTTGTATCATTTGAGTAGTCTAGAGGATTTGTTTTATGGAGAATGATTGGAAAAGATTTTTTGGTCACCTCATATGACAATAGGTTATATATCTGAGGTACATTCTCAATGACATTTATTGCAAATCTGCCCGTT
The DNA here is from genome assembly GCA_963585895.1 of Sepioteuthis lessoniana. Taxonomy (NCBI): domain Eukaryota; kingdom Metazoa; phylum Mollusca; class Cephalopoda; order Myopsida; family Loliginidae; genus Sepioteuthis; species Sepioteuthis lessoniana. Next base: position 68,433,430 of record OY757911.1, on the reverse strand, counting down.
TGTCTCTGTGTCTGTCTACCTCTCTCTTTCTCTCTCTCTCTCTCTCTCTCTATATATATATATATATATATATATATATATATATCTGTATATATATATATATATATAATAATGAAAAAGTCTCCAAATAATTTTAGTTTGAATAATTGTTTGTTTGGGGTTTTTTTTTCGATTTATTTTGTATATTTATATATTTGCTACACGTATTTCGAGTATCTAAAGACCGGCCTCAAGAGTCAGTTTACGACCTTCTTTGTCTCATTTCTCTCTTCTCTTGTATTGTAAGCACACGTATTTGTTTGCTTTTTGTTACTATTGTGTGTGTGTGTGTGTGTGTGTGTGTGTGTGTGTGTGTGTGTGTGTGTGTGTGTGTGTGTGTGTGTGTGTGTGTGTGTGTGTGTGTGTGTGTGTGTGTGAAGGAATCCAATGGATCTGTGTATATTTACTTAAATTAGTGTATGTTTTGGTAACTGGTCTATGTTCGTACACACAAATATTCACGTATGTACACTCATGTATTCATTTACCTACCCCTCCGCACTAGCAGGATGTGACACAAGGTCAATTTTAAGCGGTGTTTAACAGGTTTGAATTAATGGTTTTCTTTTTCCTAGACTTGTTGCTTAACCAAATTTAAAAAATCCAGTCTGTTCTACTATTTACTCATAACTGGAGGGAAAAGGATTGGATTCATACCTTTTTCAATGGTATTATGGCTGATGATGATGATGGCTATGTGAAATGCAATCAGCTACGTCCAAGATTTAAACTTGCAAATTCGTGTTCATTACTTGCAACAATATCCATTACACAACGGATACCTCTACTTATATAAAAATACTCACGCACACATAAAAAATATATTTCTTTGGGTATTAAGTGAACATAATCTATGGAAAGATATAGCTATCTCTATATCAACATGTATATTTGAAATTGAGGAAATTGAGATCAGAGGAAACTGAGATCAGAGGACATCTTTATTGAATATATATATAGGGTCGAGTTCTCTAGCGAAAAAGTAATTGTGTTGCCATTAACGCCTTTGCAAGTCTCTTCGTATTTGAATTGAGATCTCGGCGGCCGTTGAACGGATGTATGCAAACAATAGTAATTGTGATTCATAACCGTTTAAAATGTACATCGTAGCTAATACCTCCTCGTGGCTGAATGGTTAGAAGCTTTGGCTTGGCGTTTGAGTCAACCGGGTTTCGATCTCAGCTGCGGGGAGATACTGTTTAGCCACAATGATGAGTTCTGATAGAACGAAACTGATATGTCTGTGGATGACTATATGTATGTGTGCAATTATCTTGCTCTCTCATATGTACGTATAAGGGCGTATTTTATGTCTTTTGTGTATGAAATTATGATTTCTTTTGTGATTGTATTTTTTCTATGAAGTCTTTTTCTTTGATTTGAAGCAATGAGTAATTATCAGTCATGTAGATAGGAGTTATGTAAAAATTTCCGTTTCTAAAGAAGAGTTCTGTTATCTGATAATTTAATGTTGCTTTTTTGCAGTGAAACTCTCTTGGTTAGAGATCAGATGCATCTTACATGAATTTGTTTGAAGTTCGTGCACTAAATTATGTAAACAACATCTGGGAAATTACAGCTTAGAATTCTTTTTATTATGAATGTTATTTTAGGTATTCTGAAGGTATTGAATTTTGCTTCTATAATTATAAACTATATACCACATCTCTTATTTTATGCATTTTGAGACCCCAAACTAAGATGAAGTTCATGCAAGTTTAAAATTCTTTAGCTGTCATTTACTTTTAGATATTTTTCTTGTGTCCCATATGTTTTTGATATATCGTTCTTTTTACGTCGATCCAAGTTTCACAGATGTAAACACACACACACACACACCAGTAAGCTGAAAATACATGTCGGTATGGGAATAGCTACATACTTACACTCATAAGATCCTCATAACAACCTCTGGAATGTATGTATATATGCTTGTGGGTGTTAACATACGCATACATACAGATATATAAATATGCATGCACATCCACTGGATACCCGTACTCACAAACATTTGAGTACTAGACATAAAGAGTGGAGAGAAATACACACACACACACACACACACACATATATATATATATATATACAAAATTAAAATTTAAAAAACACAAATACGAGAACTGAAATGACTTGCGCTCTATTTCTATATAAAATATTTTCTCGCGTTAGATTTACATTAACCTCTCTCTCTCTCTCTCTCTCTATATATATATATATATATATATATATATATATATAATCTCTATTCAATTAATAAACCGAATTTTGCCAAAGAAGTTGGATATAGGAAGCACTTTTTACAGTTGTTCCATTTTCTAGGAAATCAATTGCAATGGGACTTTTCATACGCCAAAAGATTACAAGCATCATCTTCTTTATTGACCGCCGCGCCTTAAACGTTTATCTTTACCGGAGAATCAGTAAGTTTCCACTCCATGGACTGTCCTTTCAACTAAGGTTTGCATTGGCAAAATCATGTTTAGCCAATTCGTAAAGTTTTTTGTTCACTTAAACCTGCTTCTCCGTAAACATTTCGCATTCTTCTTCAAGTTTCACATTATTTATACTTCTCAGCCATCAGGAATTTATTGAAAGACCTCTGTTGAAGTTTGAATCACTCTGGGGTTTTTTTTGCCGCCATGACCTCATAACAAGTATTTCCGTGATATTCAATGAGTTTTTGCTGTAAACCAATTCCAAACAATGCAGAGTTTACATTTATGGAAAAAATTCTGCAAAAAATGTATTTTGCATTTTTTTTAAATTGCTATTATTTATAAATGACCATCAAGTATATATATATATATATATATATATATACAGAGAGAGAGAGAGAGAGGGAGAGAGAGAGAGAGAGAGAAAGACAGACTGAAACACTGAGAAAATTGTAAACATATTTGAAATAATAATAATAATAATAATAATAATAATAATAATAATAATAATAATAAGAAGAAGAAGAAGAAGAAGAAGAAGAAGAAGAAGAAGAAGAAGAAGAAGAAGAAGAAGAAGAAGAAGAAGAAGATAACTTGCAAAATTGTCGATTTTGCTGTCCCGGCTGACCACGAAATAAAACTGAAAGAGTGTGAAAAGAAGGATAAGTACCTGGGCCTTGCTCGAGAATTGAAAAAACTATGGAACATGAAGGCACCTCGTATACCAATTGTAATTGGTGCGTTTAGAAAAATAACTAAATGATTTCTAAAGGGATTGGAGGACTTGGAAGTGAGCGGACGAGTGGAGACCATCCAAACTACTAAATTTTTGAGAACGGCCAGAATACTGAGAAGAGTCCTGGAGAGTTGAGGAGACTTGCTGTCACTCAAACTCCAGGGAAAACCATCAGCTAACGCTGATGTGAAAAACTCTAATAAGTAAATAATGATAATAATAATAATAATGGTGCATTTTATACTGGTGAAAATATGCCTGTAAGATAGTTTTCACCAAAATGTTTACCCTTGAAATTGAGTTTTTACGCTTAGAAAGTATATCTAGATTGGTAGTCTTTTCACAAAAGCATGGAGTTTCATTTGTTTTAAGCGAGCAAGCTAGCTCGAAAGTTACATACGTAATACTTCCTTTCTGAAATAGTCGCAAATTTCCCACTATTGCCAGATTTAGAATTTACACCAAACGCCCACAAATTTATGAAGAATAAAACCCCATAAGGGTTAAGAGATTAAGCATTCATTATTTATTATCATCTTACGTTGTGAATGTGTATCTGTAAAATATTTTCACGATGAGAAAGGCATGTTATGGTTCATCTTTCTGTAGGAAAAAGGATTGAAAAGTTTATTGGCTGAAATTTTCATCTGGTGACGACTTATCTGCTGTTGATCACACTTTTGATCAATGAAAACCAATCAATACAATACCGATGGGACCTTTTCCAAGGTTATTGGCGCTATGTTAAATGCAAACACCCTACACATATATCATTGACTCCTGGCTGAATTTTTCTGTGGGCAGCGTAGATAACAAGGACGAACATACTTTAATTTATTGTTTCCATACTAATGATCTCATAGGACTTCGTCTTTATACAAAGACCTTGTTGTTTCATATCTTTTGCACCTATCATAGCAAGATTGACTATTTGAGGGTTATTTCCAAAAAAAAAAAAATGCCGGTGCAAGACAGAAATAGAATTCGTGTTTTCTAATTTAAGAACACAAAATGCCTTCTCAACAGCTATAGCTGTTAGCGCCCCGAGTGACATTGGAACACGTCGAACAACCGAAAGACGTAATAATAGACTCTAAATGTTTCTATAAATTTTTAGAAAAAGAATTTTAGAATTATTTCTTTTGCAGACGCTATTTATTATATTTTTGAAATCGAAGTCTAATTTGAATTTACTATTTCATGTCCTAAATTTATTTTTATTTTTATTTTAGCCTTTTCTTTGATTTTTTTGTTCTCTCTTTTATTTCCCATGTCAAAAACATAAGTATATAATCTGGTAAGACTTGAACAAATGAAAGTTAACGGAATAAACATTTTTGTTTTGTTTTTTGTTGTACTTCTTTTTTAAATTTCCAATGAGTTTTTATTGATTATTTTTATTCCTTTTAACATCTTTCCGCTGGGATTAACTTTAAAATTTTTCCAACTTTTAAATGAAATAAAATAATTTTGAAAGAAACGAACAGACTAAACTATTTCCCATAAGACAGATTTTCGTAAGCATAAAAACGAATGAAACTAAAAATCATTCAGAGAGAGAGTGTGTGTGTGTGTGTGTGAAAGAGAGAGAGTGAAAGAGATTTATATTTACATAAATATTACTATTTCTGGTAGAGATTAATGTATATTATCAAGTCGTACTGATTATATGGATTCCCTCAACTCTCTCTCTCTCTCTCTCTCTCTCTCTCTCTCTCTCTTTCCCTGTCTCTGTCTCGCTCTTTCTCTCTCTCTCACTTTGTCTATCTTTCTCTATATATCTCTATCTCTCTCTTCATCTATCTCTATTTCAAAACGCATTCGGCAGCTCCTCTAAACGGCATATAGTTGATGGATGTTAGCTTTTGCTAAACAGCCAACACTGGTGTGTCCATGTGTAGGAGTCCACAGGAGAACAACCCTTATGAATTTTTCATTGCTTCTCCAGCAGTGCCCAGATATCTTGTTCGTTTTACATGGACGGTTTGTGCGATGGAAAGTAAGTGGCCGTAGAGCTGCTGCTTTGTGTGACGTTGCTTCCAGAATTCTTGTGTAGTTCCTATCTAGATTTTCCTCAAAGCGTTTCGTTAAAGTCTATGTGGTGCAACCAAACCGTAGTATTGATACGGTTACAACTTTGATAAGTTCCGTTTTTTATTTTTTCAGAGAGATCAGATTTCTATATTATCGATAACTTGTCAATGACGTGAAATAATTAAAATCCATCCAATATCTATATATATATATATATATATATATATATATGTATATATATATATATGTTTCGTATTGCTGTTCATACTCACTTGAAGGCCGGTGTAGGTGAGCAATAAATTCGATGTTAAATCCCTTATTATTCATAGACTTCAAATTCTAATTATCAAAACATAATTACAAAAAAAATTGAGCATTATCGAAGTAGAATTCTTAAAAATAGTAAAAGTTCATCAACATGAAAATCTAAAAAAAATAAAAAGATATAAGTTCATCTTACAATTTTACTGTATGACTCTATCAGTCTTGAACTATATATAAAAAATTTGTCTACGATTACTTATTAAATAATTTTTTTTCTATAAATTAATCTATGGATGAATATATAATTTTAAAGAATTATGCCATCGATTTTAATCAATAATCTAGTTTTTAAAGGAATATTTCATAAAGCTTGACGGTTCAGCTATTAAATAAAAATTGTTTTGCGTCTTATCTATCATTAGTTTATTTACTGCTAAGTATAAAACCAAGGTGGAAATCTTCTAACTGCGCTAATGCCATAGATAGATAGATAGATTGATAGATCCTTTTGTTCTTTTTCTTTTCTTCAGATAGCATCACCCTTGAATTTGAAGAATTTCAGGAGATCTTCGCATGAAAACTGATCATTGATTTCGTGAAAGAATTATACGATGTATCTGGTGTCTTCAGTCAAAATAAAGGTGGATTTATCTCTCCTCTTATTTGAAGCGTTATCAAATTTTGTAGAACTTATTACAAACATAAGGCAAATTTTGTTTAGATGAAAATAAACAAACTTAAGAGAAAAAATAATAATCTCCATAAAATGACGATGCCAATGGTAATAAGAATGACGTTAAAATTATAGGATACACATATTTTAGCCTTAAAATAACCAACCTCCAAAACATACATAAGAACATTCTAGAAATTTTGGATCAAAATCGCATTAACATTAAAGTTAGATTTTTGTATTTTTCAACTAATCAGCTAAAAACACAGAATAAGAACATTCGAGAAAATCCAGCTCAGAAACTAATTTAAAGAAAAATGTTTAGGCTCCAGAATAAATAAGTAAATATAAGAATCTGATTGGTCAAGAAATTTCTGCACGCTTGAATTTTAGGACCCGCAGTAAAACCTAACACTATCCTATTTTTTGATCCACTTAAGTGACCCCAAAAAGTATAAATAACGAAGAATTTAATTAACGAGGTCATTCTTCCACTACCAAAAAGACTTTCCTCAACGGTAGGCTAGGACAGACAGCAAAGAGCCACGCCATAATACTCAAATGGAAAAGGCATGCAACCTTCTTTTACCGATTAGCACATGTGACACGTTGTCGCCAAAGATAATAAAAAACGCTCGTGTGGACTTAAGAAAACAAAAGGCATTACTTACGGTCCATCACTTATATACGCATACACGCATACACATGTATGTAAATAAAGTCACCTTTTTTTCCTCTTTACTTCGGTTAACTATGGACGCATTGTTTCAATAGACTTTATTTACATGTAAACATAGACACACAGGCGAACAATCCTATTTTCATTCAACAGGGCACAGCTGTATTTTCAACAAAGGCCGCTCGTACATAACATGAACATTGTATTTCTAATTATTTTTAACCTGTGTGTTATGATTATTAAATTGTTTGTTTCTTAATGTTCGTTGTTGTCATATTCCATTTGTTTACGTGCTTGTAAAATTTGTGTTGTATTTATGGTGGAACTAAACCTGAAAGTAACTCCCGTAAATTACGGAAGCAACTCTCCCACTATAAAATAAATGTATCATTACTTAATGAAATAATTAGAAATATTCTTTATTGTCAATTTAAGTTTCTTTTCAGATTTTGATTACATAATTATTTAATTACATTATTTAGAGCGTTATACACTTACCTTCAAAACGTTGTTTTCACATAAGATTTATGGTCGCTCTTTGCTAGACTCCATACATTTTCCCATATTAACGACTAGGCATTCAATTCGGATGAAAATAAAACAATATAACTATACAAACATATATCTAAAAAATACCAAAGATAGGTTGCAAATTTAATGGCTTTGCGGCCAGACTTATCTGTTGAGGTCCATCTTGGAACTGGAGAAGTTGAATTGTCGTCCCCATGATTTCGCTTCCAGCGTACAAGTGATGTAAAATGAAAGGAGGCGCTAATCCACTCCAGTGCGCTGATCAGTCCCTTTACTGTTAAGGGTACATAATGAATCCTATATTTTCCAATAACTTTAAAATACGAAAACTCTGTAACTGAAAGTCAATATTCTAGTTAAATACATGCTACATTATTTTTTGGCCTAGTATTCAAACATATAGAAAACGATTCATTTTTGTGATGTGCGTGACACAGACTCCACATTATTATAATTATGTAGAAAGTGAGTAAGTAAAGTTGGCGAACGTAGTCGAGGGCGACCAGAAGGCTCCCTTTTCAATAGCTGCTACACTGCGGGGTAAGAGAGGACGCTAATCCTTTCCCTGAATTACTCCACTTTACCTGTGATACGTACCTTATATTGCTAAGTGTTAAGCAAGGAAGTATCAAGTACCATTTTTAAAGTCTTTGGTATGACGCTACCTGGGATTGAACCCAGGTCTCCAGGTCTCCGGGACCATTAGTGAATACTCTACCTACCTGCCAATGAGCCGGTTCATGTAGAAAACTGGACTGGAAATGGGTTTATTCCTTAAATCATGAGCATTAATATTTGCTCTAAAAATACCATCACTGTTTCATTTTACTTTGTAACAAACGTCATAAAAAACGTATCATTAAAATATATATATATATATATGTGTGTGTGTGTGTGTATGTGTGTGTTACATCTGAAAATCGAGCTTTGTCTATATATATATATATATATATATATTTATCATCATCAAGTGGTGCTGATAGTACAAATTACCTTGACTATCTTGTTTTCCATCCCTTTCGGCCTTCACTTCTTTAGAGAGCACTCTGAGTCAACACAGAGAAGATGGATGTAAGTTTTTACTGGTTGGCCGACGTTAGTGTGTCCATTTGTAGGTGTTGACGGGAAAAAGTCGCACGTGAGTTTGTCGCCGTTTCCTCAGCAGTGCCAAACATGTCTTGTTATATATATATATATATATGTGTGTGTGTGTGTGTGTGTGTGTGTGTGTGTGTGTGTGTGTGTAATGTTTTGTCCCTTTACCTTTTGGAGTTCATTGGCCACTATGCCAATGCACACAAAACTGAATATATGTGCTTTAATCAAACAGGTGACATTTCCACACTAGACGGAACCTCTCTGAAACTGGTCGACAAATTCACCTACCTAGGAAGCAGTGTCTCATTAACCGAAAATGACATCGACACACGGCTAACGAAGGCATGGACAGCTATCGATAAGCTATCGATCATATGGAAATCAGACCTGACCGATAAAATGAAGCGCAGTTTCTTCCAGGCAGCGGTCGTGTCGATACTGCTGTATAGATGCACTACATGGACGCTAACAAAACGGCTAGAGAAGAAGCTAGACGGCAATTACACAAGAATGCTGCGAGCAATATTGAACAAGTCCTGGCGGCAACATCCCACTTGCACCAACTATACGGCCACCTGCCTTCCATCACGAAAACTATAGAAGTTAGACGAACCATACATGCAGGACACTGCTGGAGAAGCAGAGACGAACTCATAAGTGATGTACTCCTATGGACCCCCAATATGGCCGAGCAAAAGCAGGACGACCAGCTCGAACATACATTCAGCAGCTATGTGAGGATACGGGATGTAGCCCTGAAGACCTGCCAGAGGCGATGAACGATAGGGAGAAGTGGCGAAAGAGGGCCAGGGATATCCGTGCTAGTGGCACGACATGATGATGACCTTTGGGAGAGAAATCAGTAGATCTCTCTCGACGACGGAATATTGCCATTCTTAAGTAAGTGTGGTAATTTGTACTCATGTGCGTGCGTCTGAGAATTAGGTTGTTTTGGTTGTTTGGGTCTTATGGCATATCAACCTTTGTAGGTTATCTAATGCCAAATCCATTTTTATACAAATAATCAGTTCTATTTCAAACAATTCAGTTTAGCTTAAGTCCAGTTTCAATGTCAAAAACAGTTCCATTCCAAACAATTCAGTTTAGCATACAAAAACAGTTCCATCTAAATAATTCAGTTTAACATCAGTACGCAATTTAAATGTAAGTACACAGTTTAGTTGTCAAAAACATTTCTATTTCTAACTATTCACTTTAGTCAAACAGTTCTTATTCTAATAATTCAGTTTAGTATGAGTATAGTTTTTGTTTACACACAGTTAAATGTCAAAAACAGGCTCTATTTCAAACAATCCAGTTTAGTATAAGAACACTGTTTAAATATCAAAACAGTTCTATTTCAAGTAATTCAGCTTAGCATGAGTACGCATTTTAGTTCTATTTGACCCATAGATAGGACCCTATCCAGAGTGGACCTGGGAGCGATGTCAACGAAGGCGTGCTCCGCATTACTCTAAGCTCCAGGCTTACTGAAAACTCACGATCAGATTTTCGTATCCAGGACACTCGTTTGGTTGGGTCTTACCTCTCTTCAGAGGTGTAGTCAGTGTATTCTACTGACCCTCCACCAGGCGACTAGGCAAGTCTGAGTGTAAGATCTATAACGGTGAATTTTAAATCCGTACAGAAAATGAATAAATGAACATTTTTCAGATGAAAACAAAGGATTCTTATCCAATGAAAAGTTAAACAATTTCGAGTAAATCGAAAATGCTTTTTGCTGTTTCTTTTGACGAATAGTTCACTGATTCAGCAGTCAAAGAATCTTAAGTAGTAATACGACAAAAGATATTTATGTGTTTATCAAGGATGATTGTTGAATGTGCAAATTGCATAAAACTTATTCATGAGAGCCATAATAGTACAGAGTGGAACGATAAAATTGTCGTCCTAAAGAAAACAACACTACAGCTTTATCTTAAAACTTTTATTGAAAAAATCAATTCCGGTAACTTGATTATGTACTTGAGCTGACATCTATTCAATATAGCCGCCTTCAGCCTCAATCAGCGCCTCGAACTGGGAGCATGCCTTTTCCACAAGCGCCGGCGGGAGCTTGGCGAATACTCGGCGGATGGCGGCGATCAGGCTGGCTTTGGTGTTGTGGGACGTCATGTTGGTGATTTTCTCGACGTATGACTAAACGAAGTAGTCCCGCGGGCTCAGGTCGGGGGAGGAGGGGAGCCTGTGAGAGAAGGGTACAAAGTCGTAACACTCCTTCTGAAACCAAGCCTGGGTCTCTTTGGACTTGTGGGCCGGCGCCGAGTCCTGCTGCCACATACAGGGTCTGCCACTGGCCACCTGATTGCACCAGGGGATTACCACACTCTTCAGCACATCCAGGTACACTCTGGTGTTGACTTTCAAGCCGACTTCGAAGATGTCAGGTGGTATGATGTGGCCCTCACTTGAAACCACACCGATGACCATAAACGTAACTGGAAACTTTGTTTTTATCACCCTGGGCATGTCCCTGTTATTCGTGGCAATCCAGATTTGTATTTTGAGGGTACTGGCAATGATTCTGTTGTCATAACTTGCATCGGTAGGGAGGATGAGTTGTACAGTGGCGTATCTCAGATCTCGCTCGCTATGTGAGGATACGGGATGTAGCCCTGAAGACCTGCCAGAGGCGATGAACGATAGGGAGAAGTGGCGAGAGAGGGTCAAGGATATCCGTGCAAGCGGCACGACATGATGATGATGATGATGATGATCTAAAAAAGCATCTCGGATCATATTTTTTGCTCTTATCGATAAAGAATTTGAATCTTAATGATGACCAACATTTTTAATATACATTATACACTGAGTACGAGTGTAAAACCAACGTTTAAATAGGCAAAGTCTTATTTCATAAAACCAGTAATCGGAGTCGAAACTGATATCAATTGTTCGGGAAACCTCAGCCACTGTATTTTCATTTATGCTCTATCTATTTATCTGTATCGTTATTCAATTAATAATCGAAACAGTTTTTATGTCTATACACATAGAAGTGTACAGAATAATCTCTATTAGAGAACGTTAATGTCTGCTTGTTTCTTTGTACATTTGTTCAACTTGCAATGAGGAAAATTAGTGGAAAAACTTTATCTCATTTTATTATAGTATATTGGATCTTTGAAGCAACTTGTTTTGATCTTAATATTCCATCACACGTTCCTGGTGGATTATCTACTTATTGGACGCTGACAGAGTTACAGGCTAATCTCATGCATTAGAATCTGTTATATAACTGAATAATGGTTCGCTTATCGTTGTTTTGCATTGTCACCGACATCTCTTCTGGAAACACGATTAGCAGACAGTTTCCATGCTTTCTACATTCGCTTTCCTTTTATCATTGAAAAATCATTACAACTACGAATATTTGTCTCGGATCTCGTTCATTACATCAAATTCCTAATTTCATCCAAATTAGTTATACATTAATTCGTAAAATCATCATCGCAGCATATATAGACATATTCATGCATAATAATGATACATCTATCAATCTATCTATCTATCTATTTATCTATTACAAAAATCTTCATTATGTTTGTATATACGAATTTTTCCAAAACAGAAAGAGCATAACACATTTCTGGGTCAATTTTCCCTAATAGCTTATCTCTATATAACAGCCTCACACATACACCCGATACATATATATATATATATATATATGTATCAACTAATTTCCTTGATTTAAAACAGTTTTAAGCTTTTATGCAAAATTAGGCTGTAATTTTTGTATTTGTATTCTTGCATTAATTAACCAATCGGTACCTTTCATTCAAACCTGTTAAACTCCGCTTAAAAAATTGACCTTGTGTCATATCCTGCCCGAGCGGAGGGGTTGGTAAATAGTACCTTTCATGTAGGGCTATCACATTTTTAATATCTTTGAGATTTACCGACGATAATATTTTGACTGGCCTGCGAAATTTTGAAGGTTCAAAACTCAGTATAATTTACGAAATCTTTTTCTTTCCTACATCATTAAAAATACATTCTTGACCTATTATAATCACATATAAATCAATCAGCTGTTTTATCTAATTTCGAGTCTACCTCAATCTTAGTAACAAAGTGATGAAATTGATAAATATTTAGTAGATATAAATTCTTTTCTCTGTCCAACTTAACTTTCGTCTTTATTTATCTTGAGTGAAAAATGTAACATTCTGTTCTTTCAAGATTGCATTTAATTTCGACTTCCATTAATCGTTTTAAATTGAACAAAAACCTTTTGTTTACCTCAATGTGTTTTTACTAACATTATCGTTTCCGGTCCCTGATATTAATAAATATACTTTGTACTACATAGTGATATACTCACCCAAAGATCTTTTACATACACCGAATATATCATCTAGATTTTAAGGCTAAACAAAATTGCTAAATTCAACATATTAACTTTTCTTTATTGTAATGTAAATATTGGAGAATATTTACCGTTTCGTTAATATTACTTTTCTTACAAGAAAAGACTTTGTCTCTTTTGCTTTTCAATAAACTTTTCGCTCAAGTTAAAGAAATAAAATCTATAACATTTGTTAATTTTTTTTATTCAATTGTTTAACGCATTTTTGTTACACACACACACACACACACACACACACATATAGAGAGAGAGAAGCTGTTATCGGTAATTTTCACCAGACTCTCTTTGATGTTCTTCCTGTTGCCTTTTTGTTGGAGTTCTACAAAAGTGAAATAAGCAATAACAGTAAGTAAAGTTGAAAATCTTAGTCGATAGTGATTCGAAGGCTCCCTTTTCAATAGCTACTACACAGACGTGTAGAGGAGGGAGCTACTCCATTCCCGAGATTGCTCCACTTTACTCTTGATCCTTTACCTTATAGCACTGAGTGTTAAATTAGGTGGCATCAAGTACCATTTTTGAGTCTTTTGGTATGACTCGACCTAGGATTGAAACCCAATTTCTCGGACCATTGGCGAACAGATAACACATAAAGAACAAGTTTGGGTGACCGTTAGATCTTCATCCCTTTTACTTAATAATGACAACGTTAGGCCTAAGGAGTTCGATAACAATTGTAGCAGTTCTTGGTGAGTGGGGTGTGAATAAAACATTTTCCAAGAAGCACGAACCTGACTACTTTAAAAATCAGCATTCAAAATTTTGCCATTTTAACGAAGCTCCAAAACAGACTCCACTCGCCCAGTACAAAATATGCGGTTATTTTTCCAACGAGAGAGACTATCAATTCAATGCATTGTAGGTTTTGTTTTATTGAGAAAATAATAAAAAATGGATATTTTGCGAGTTATTTAGATCACTATGAGAAAGAATTCAATGAATTGATTTTAGTTGAATTTCAAAGAAAATGTTTGGGAACGAAGAAAAAATAAAATTAATTCAAAAGAGAATTCCCACGACGAAATAATTCAGAAGAATTAATTGATACGTGATATTTCCTTGCAATGGGATGAGAACAGTCAACTCCCGTAGAGGGAATAAAAAGGGGTTAGCTTGAAATTCCTACAGCGTTAAATGATACGATAGAGACTTGAAATTGGTTGTTTTTCTCTTCTCGAATTTGTTTACAACATAACTTTATAGTTTTTCATGTACTGTTAATGCAAAAACTAAGATTACATTTATAACTTAATAGCTGTTTATGGCAAAAATATCCCAACATTATCAGATTGGATTAAGACCTTAGCATTCAATGGTATTCAGAAAAAAATAATTGCCGAAAGTAGAATACCTCGTGGCATGAATGGTTTGTATGAGAACAATACTGATTGAATTTCTCATGTTATATTTACGTTGGTGTAGATAAACAAACGATCATTCATTGGTTGGTTTAGTTTTATAGAATATCAATCTTTGTTGGTTATTTAATGCTAAATCCTCTTTATACAAATATAGTAAATATGATTTCTAAACACATTTTGAAAATACTATTTTTAAACGAGCCTGAGCATATATTCTCTTATTCCTATCTCATACAAATAATTATATTTTCCATCAATTATTTGTTTGCACACTGTTTAATGAAAAACAGTTCTATTTCAAACAATTTACTTTAGCATGAATACACAGTATAAATGTGAAACAGTTATATTTGACCAATTGATAGGACCCTATCAGGTACTACCACTCCGGTCCAGAGTAGACCAGGGAGCGATGGCAATGAAGGGTACTCCGCATTCCTCAAAGCTCCGGCATTACTAAAGCCTCACCATTGCATTGTTTAGAGTCATATCTGGACACTTGTTGGGGAGAGTCTTACCCTATTGCTGAGATGTAGTCGGTTTATTCAGCCGCCTCAGCCGAAAGGGCCAATTCAATGGATTGTTGAAATTATTAACATCTCCATAGTTACAACTATTCCATCATTATAATCGGGATAATTTTCAATAGACTTTTTAATCCTTATACATAGCAGAAAATCTGCAAAAAATTAGTATCTTTTTTTATCAACTTCAATACAATATATGTGTGTGTGTGTGTGTGTGTGTGTGTGTGTGTGTGTGTGTGTGTGTGTGTGTGTGTGTGTGTGTGTGTGTGATATAGTAGTTGATAAAAGAGATACTAATTTTATTATACTAATAAAGGAGATATTCTGAATAATTGCAACTTGTTCCGAGTGCACCAAAGGCAATTGGTATTACCGTCACCGTCATGTTCCATGTCTTTTTTTGTTCTCTAGATCTTAACGGAGAACAAAAAAAATATGAAACATGAAGGTGACGGTAATACAAATTGTGGTTAGTGCGGTCAGAACAATCTTCAAATACTTGTTAAAGTGACTAGAAGACTTAGAAATAAGAGGACAGGTGGAGAACATCCAGACTATAGTATCATTAAAATCGACTATAATACTGAGGAGAGTCCTGGAGTCTAGGGGAGACTTGCTGTCACTCAAATTCCATTGAAAAACCATTTGCTAACGCTGGTCTGAAAAACTCTCAAAGAAGTAAAATAATAATAATAAACCAGCATAAAAATACAAGATTCGGCATGAGTTGAAATTCTGTAAGAGATCAAAATTTGATCATGCTACCAAATGGTTTATGCACAAACCAGAATCATTCTTAGAAAATGAGATGCATGAAATTTCCTGGGATTTTGAAATACAAACGGATCACCTAATCCAAGTCAGAAAACCAGACCGACTATAGATCAACCAAAAAAAAAGAATTGTCATCTACTGGATTTTGCCGGTCCGACAGACCACAGATTTTAACGAGATTTCTGCTATAGTTTCGTTTCAAGAATCTTTCTCCGCCTTCTGAGTTATGCTTCCGTTATTTTTTCTTCCATCTTTATTTGTTTGATGGTGTCCGCTTCCAATATTTCCAAGAACTTTTAGTTTTCTTTTTCTCTCAGCGCTCAGATCCTTTCCTGATTGATCTCTCTTTTCCTATTTTTCATCATCAACATGGCACATTTTTCTATGCCAAATTCTTTTTTTCCAGGCTGTATAATCTTATTGCTTGTATTAGAGTCTCCAATTCGTTTTCAATTTTTGTAGACAACTTGCTGCCGTTCGTGTCCATGAAGCTATCTATCTTTTTCTTGAGATTTTGTAAATTTGCTGCCATTTGTGCTATTCCTAAGAATATAATTGTGTGGCATCATTGCTATTACAAATAGTAATGGCGAAAGTGTATCTTCCTGGAAGATGCCTCCCTGTATTTTCACCTCTTCTATTTCCCCCAGCAATTAATCCCATTTTCAAGTTTTTCATGGGTTCCGTGATAAAGTTCATGACTCGACTTTGTCGGATATCTGGTACATTTTCAAAGAATCTATTATCAAAGTTTCCATTACCATATCATGGACCTTTTTTGTCAATACACGCTTTGGTATTATTTTTCTTTCTCGTTTTGGTTTACTTAAGAATATGCTGATATGTTTATGGGAGATCACCAGTTCTTCTTGTTCCCTATAACTCCCTTTCTGTTCTTCCACAAATAATCCACCGCATATAGCAGAGTAATATATCTCTTTTAATCTGTGCGATCAGTATTTTTACATATAGTTTGACATGTTATCGGTCTCTTCTTGGTTGGGATGGGTCCTTTTGGGGGTCTTTCTGGATCAGGGTAGTCTTTACTTGGGTCATTCATTCGATTATACTTACTTCTTCTATGCTTTTACTCTGTTTATTGATGGACGTGATTTTTTTTAACCAGAATCCATATATGCCATTAAGGTTTGGTGTTTTCCAATTCTGTTCTTTCTTTAGTGTTGCACTAAGCGATCTCAGGGCTGTGTACACCTCTGGGCTTTCTTCGACTCCTTTAAATTCTTTTTTCATCTTATTTATTCATTTGACATATCCGTTTCTTTTGCTTTGTAACACTATGTAGGAGGTCCACCAAGCAGACGATTCCTTTGTCTGTTTTGGCGCGAAACCAGACATAGGGTTTTGAACTCGAGATCTCGGATGACCGGAAGTGAGGAAGGGAACGCCGGTCAGAGAGTTGGACAAAGGAGCGCGAGGAAGGAGTTGGCGAAGGGTGACGCGAGTGACCAGTCGACACGAGACAGCAGAGAGACCAGTCGGCATGAGATAGGGTCCAGCCACAGTGAAGAAAACCGGTCAGGATAGGTTGGCATTCCTAGTCGCGTTGTAGAATTTTCGCAAGAATCCACGCTAGTGTTAGTCTACATATGCACACAGGAAATGCAGTGTTGCATAACTCCCTTCTTGTGCTTGAATTGACCCAAGCATATTGTATCGGGACCACTAGTTGATCACCAGCCGTTAAGTGAAATGGTTCGAAGAAGTGATGTAATGTGGGGGCCGAGGGGGTAACGTCACAGCTTCGTTTTTATCCGGTTGTTAGTTTGTCCTTGTGTATTCTTCGTCGTCTTTCGATATTTTGGAAGGCCCTGTTATGTTTGTATTGTTTGAGCCTGTCCCGCTATCTTTTGAGTCTACCTTCCTTCGCCAATACCTTTTGATTTATCTCTTCAAGTTACATTTTCAGACTTGTCTGCTGTTTTGTTTTGCTCTTCTCATCCTAGTATATCCTTGCATGTTTATTGTTGTTATTATGATTATTATTATTTACTCATTGAGAGTTTTTCACATCAGCTAACGCTGATTTTCTTTCACAGGAGTTTGAGTAACAGCAATTCTCCTCCAGTCTCTAGGACTCTTTTCAGTATTATGTCCGTTCTCAATAATGCTGTAGTTTAGATGGTCTTCACTCGTCCTCCAACCTCCAATTCCTCTAGTCCCTTTAATAATCCTTTAGTTACTGTACCAAAAGCACCAATCACGATTGGTATAATTGTCACCTTCATGTTCCAAGTTTTTTTTGCAAGGTCGAGGTACCTTCTTTTCACATTCTTTCAATTTTATTCTGTGGTCAGCCGGGGTAGCAAAGTCGACAATTTTGCAAATTCTCTTTTTTATTGATTATTATAAGGTCTGGTCTTCTGGCCGAGATTAGGTGATCCATCTGTACGTCAAAGTCCCATAGGAGTTTATGTGTGTCATTCACTAAGACAGCTGCTGTGTTGTGCATATACCATTTATTCACATGGACCAATTTAAATTTCTTGCACAATTCCTAGTTGATCCCTTTGCCTACCTAGTTTTGTCTAGTCTTATACTCCTTTTTTGCTAATTTGCTGCATTCGCTTTATGATTATTATTGTTACTCCTTTTCGAGTTTTTCACACCAGCGTTAGTTGATAATTTCTCACTGGACAGAAAGTCTCCTCAAGGCTCCAGGATTCTTCCTAATATTCTGGCCGATCTTAACAATGCTGTCGTTTGGATGGTCTCCACTTATCCTCTTATTTCCAATTCCTCTAGCCACTTCATCAATCCTTTGGTGACTGTGCTGAGAGCACCAATTACAATTGTTATCACTGTCATTTTCATATTTCATAGTTTTTTCAGTTCTTTAGCAAGGTCTAGATTCTTATCTTTCGTTTCGCTTTCTTTCAGTTTTACCCTGTGGTCAGCCGGGACGGAAAAATCCTCTATTCTGCAGGTTCTCTTTTTATGTTGACAATCGCTAGGTTTGGTCGTTTGGCCGAGATTAGGTGATCTCTTTGTATCTCAAAATCTCCGAGAATTTTTCGTGCCCCATTTTCCAGGACGAATTCTGGATTGTGTATATACCATTTGTTAGTATGGTCAAATCTAAACTTCTTGCACAATTCCCAGTCGATCACCTTGCCTACCCAGTCACGTCAAGTCATATGCTCACTTTGTGCTAATTTACTGCATTCGCTCATTATGCAATTATCGTTTCGATTATTATTATTATTATTATTATTATTATCGAAAATATCACCTTTATTCATTGTGTAATTAAAATGCTAAAGGCTTATCTATCTTTATTCAATTAATCATATACTGACAGAGCCTCACATTATCAGCTGTTCAAGCACGAACAATAACAAGGAATACATCGATGAAGGCGAAAAGAATTAATTAATTGAATTAATTTTTTAAACTATTTACCAAAAGCAACCTGTTGTTTTCGTGAAAATATTTAATCTCAAAACACTGAAGATTCTGGGACAACGTATGAAACATATCGGAATATCCATTGCTTCAAGTAAGATATATCATCAGATATAATGCATGTACCAATACATATCTACTTGCATATATCTACAAGGTTTTACACGCGTCTGTAAATATTATATATGTGATTAAGTGTGTCTTTAGATATGATACAAGTGATTATATGTGTCTGTAAATATGATATAAGTGATTATATGCGTTAATATCCGAGGAATCCTTTCTATGTTTTGTACATTGCTTAAAAAATATTTGAAGTCTACCGAAATGTGCGTGTGTGTGAATTGGGGAAAATATATTCCATAGGCTTCCAGAAACGAATACAGATTTGCGTTTAAATCAGCTAAACTAGACATATTACTTTTTTTTTAGATAAACGTTTGTTGAACTTTTATGTAAAACAAGTATCATACTGCAAACTTGCCCCCAAAATATAACAGTGTTGAGGAAGTGTTGAATATTAACCGGAAAGAGGCCTTTGACATGCCGTGTGAGTTGCGTGGGTGACGTAACTGGATATGCACCTGTTTCCTAAAGTAAACCGAACGCTGGTATTTTCTCCCTGCGGCAGTCCCGTATAAGTTGCATGGGTAGTATGCTAGAAAGGAGATGCTTCCATGTGTGTGCGTATTTCAACCATCTTCAACTCCCTCTTACTCTACTCATACGTACATTTCGGATAATGAAAAAAAAAGAAAATAAGCAGATCATATTTTTATACATCAGCGTTGTTGTCTTTTTTGCTGTATACAACAGAAAGTGATCCACTGGAAATTGTGTTGGAGATTAAATTTGACCATGCAGACAAATGGTATATGCACTAACAAAAACATGTCCTAGAAAATGAAATGCATTGAATTATCTGGAAGATTGAGTGAAAAACGGATCACCAAGTTTTAATTAATGAGAAGAAAATAACTTGTCATCTGGTGAATTTTACCATTCCAGTAGACCAGAAAATGAAAAATAAAGAAAACGAATAACTGAGCAAATACGTAAACTTTTTAGAGAGCTAAAAAATTGTGAAATGTAAAGGTTACCGTTAGACCAATTGAAGTCGCTTCGACAGAGAACAGTTCTCAAGAACCTGGAAAAAAGACTGGGTGAAACAAAGATTTGGGGAATAATCGAGGTCATCGAGACCACATCACTTTTTAAATTAACTTGAATAATTCGAAGAGACTTGGAGATCAGAAGAGATTTGCTATCACTGAGACTTCTTTGAATATGTGTATAGATATAGATACGTGTGTGGGGTCTTATTGAAGTCAACGAGAAAGAAATTAAAGCAATTGGTTAAGAAATGAAACTATAAGCAGAGTTGAATTTTAGTTCTTTCCTCTCTTCCAATTCACTATACGCTGACAGGTTTTCTTATCACAACCCTTTGATATTCCCACTTTTCCATAACTTAGCTTTAATAATTTTCACTGTCGGTAAATTCACCGTGATAAATTAATCGTGCAGTTTCATGCTTTCAAATTTTTGTCTAAAGGAAGTTCAGCTTTTCCTTCGCTTGTAAATCGTAAGCAATTTATGTTGGAAGTGAAAACTTAGATATTCTAACAGTACTTTTAAAGCACAGATGCTTAAATAAAAAAATCTCCAAAGTTTTACTCACGTAAGATATTCCACAATAAAACAGCGTAACAATTTTCCCAGAACAATATCAATTTCTTAAAAAGATACATGAAATATTACAAGTCTATACCGTTTATGATTTTTTCTAGATTTAACTATTATATACATACATATATTCAACCCCTCCATACTTGCATGATGCGATACATGCTGATTTTTAAGCGGAGTTTAACAGGTCTAAATTCAGTTTTCTTTTTCCTTGACTCACTGCCATACTAACGTAAAGAATCTAATTTCCCCTACTATCTACCTATGACTGGAGAGGGAATACTTTCCCAAGGATTTTAGCAATATGTGAAATACCAACAGCTTCGTCCAGCATTTGAAACCGGTTTGCCAACTCCATTTCCTACGACGATACCCATCACTCTGCGAGGGCCCACAGGATTTTATTTTTATTATAATAAATAACCGTTTGGTTTAGATTTTTAATTGCCATCAAAGAATGTATGATATACAATGATACAAATTAGTTAAAAACTAAACGCAGTTTGAAGCGAACGTCACACCAAAAATGTGCCAAAAATAAAATTGCAAACGCAAATGACTGGTGTACAAAATCGAGAAAATTCACATTTCTCAGTAACAAAGAATGTCAAATACATTTGTGAATTTAACGTCTGATCTGGCAAATTCAAACGATGTTGTGATATTCAATCACGAACGTCCGCTGTTAATTAAAACTTGTCACTTATTGCTGAATTATCTTTTGTAAAAAGAAAATCATCACCTAAACAGACACTCCCACGGCTGAGCAAAGTAGAAAAAGAAAAAAAAATTAAAAGCACAAAAAGAAAAAGTTATATGAAAATTACTTACGATTTACAAGCGAAGGAAAAGCTGAACTTCTTTTAGACAAAAATTTGAAAGCATGAAACTGCACGATTAATTTATCACGGTGAATTTACCGGCGGTGAATTTACCGATCACCGTATTTGAACGCTCCACTTAGAATCAGAGTATCGCTGGGATTTAATTGTAAAATAAGTTCTTTCTCTGTCTTGTTCTTATTTTCAGACAGGACGCAAATTCAAATCAAGCCATGTTCCAATCTTGCTGCTGGAGCAGTTTCCCTATGTCACGAAATAGGAGAGGGAGTCAGGCATCAGCATGGCAATGGTTGCGGAGGTTCAACTTATATGCGGCCATACGTATCGGACCATTCGTTTAAATTGACTATGTATCATGTATTTCATCCTTGAAGATGCGGTTGGGAAAAAAACAGAGTTCAGCTCGTTGGTCTTTGTACTAGAATGTGTTGAATCTCTTCTCTCTATGTCGTGATATTGTATTAATTCAGGATGCTGAAAAGTTAAACAAGGCATGTTTGGGAATTCCAAGCCACTACAGCACCACCTTCATTGTGTGACCGTGGTCGCTGCTTTGTCTACATGCAGTAAACATTAGCATACAGACAATATTTAGTATTGCTTAACTAGAAACGAATATTTTACGAAACATAATACTTGAGTTGTACAAATACAAGAGATATTTGTTAGGTTAAGAACTTTGATACAATTTCATATCAACTGAGCCAAAAATTGAAGAATGATCAAACCAATAAAGATTTAGGAGACGACTAAAAGTTCATTACACAATAAAATATATAGTAAATAATTTTTGCTAATGGCCTCCGTTAAACTAGGAGCCAGTGGCATCACCGGAGGCATGGAAGATATGTCTGTTGCCTTGAGCGCTATTTAAATGAGGCGTTATTGAGCAGTTTCTATTAATGTCAGATAACTGTTACTCGGATAATTAAATAAAATAAAATAATTTTCATTAGTGCTGAACAAGATAAACACAGATCTCACATTATCTGAGCAAGCTGCCACTAAGACCATTATTCTACAAAGACTATAGATGTAGTTTAGAATTTGGTGCAAAATCTACGAAATTGAGTACAAATAAAAGATTTCACCGTGTCAGACTTTAGAACTGGGGCACATTATTTTGTTTCAAAATTATCCGATATTTCGTTAAAAACAGAATTTTTATAATCTTTTTGCTTTTTTGACGAAAAATAAACCAAAAATTTATATTATAAGCAAATAGATAATAATATAGATTATTTTTAGATCAATAGCAAAATTCTGAGCTTTTTATCCCGGCTATTTCAGAAATTAATCTTATTCAGACTTCTATTAGTGCTGACAATAGCAGCTGTTACTGAATCGGCAGGTAACTTTAAAAGATTGTTCTATTCTTTCAATTACATATTGCCCTTCTTTTCTTTATGTATCTTCGTGAATGTCATTGGCACGATCATAACGAGTGACAACATGAGAAAACTCCGAATTCACATTTATTTCCTTAGAAACAAATTTCAGTCAAAAATCGAACTCTATTCTTCGATCTCATTTTTAATAAGGATAAAAATCAATCCGCGTCGAAATTTATAGATAGCATATATTTTTGGACGGCTAACGGTTAGGTTACGCTGAAAGCGTTGGTTCTCGTTAGATCACCCAAGGTAAGCGGCAATGATTCTGTTCAATACTCAGATTAGTAACCACTTAGTGACGACAGGTGGTGTAAGCAGCCTAAAAACTATGTGCCAGAATAAGCAAAACTAAGCAAATATATATATATATATATATATATATATATATATATATATATATATATATGTTGCATTTTATATCGGGATTAATAGGACATATGTCTTAACTATTCAAATAGATGAAGAATATTTGTTTTTGTTGAATGTAAGATTTTAAATTAAGATTTCTTTCATAAAGTTCACACATTGAATTAAAAATGTTTTATATGGCATAAGGTTCCTTGAAGGCGTACGGGCAAAAACCTGCAGGCGAGAATACTATTTGTCGACTTTACCAAGGCCTTTGATTCCATTCACAGAAGGAAGATGGAACAAATTCTACTAGCATGCGGCATACCAAAAGAGACTGTCGCAGCAATAATGATTCTCTATAGAAATACCAAAGTGAAAGTACGTTCTCCAGATGGAGACACAGACTACTTCGACATTGAAGCAGGGGTACTGCAAGGGGACACACTAGCCCGATACCACTTTATCATCTGTCTAGATTACGTGGTTAGAACATAGATTGATAAAATCAAAGAAAACGGCTTCGAGCTGACAAAGAAAAAAAGCAGAAGGTACCCCGCAAAAACAATTACCGACGCCGACTACGCCGATGACAGCGATTCTAAAACCGAAACACTACGGTACAGTTTAGAACGAGCCGCTGCAGGCATTAGCCTCCATGCCAATGCACACAAAACGATATGCATGTGATTTAATCAAACAGGCAACATTTCCACACTAGGCGCTAGCTCTCTGAAACTAATTGACAAGTTCACCGACCACTTATCAGCTGAAAAAGTCATCGAGATGCGACTAATAAAAGCCTGGACAGCTATCGATAGACTATCGGTCATATGGAAGTCATAAAATGAAACGCAGTTTCTTCCAAGCAGCGGTCGTGTCGATACTGCTATATGGATGCACTACTTGGACGCTAACAAAACGTATGGAGAAAAAGCTTGACGGCAATTTCACAAGAATGCTGCGAGCAATACTGAACAAGTCCTGGAGGCAACACCCCACAAAGCACCAGCTGAACGGCCACCTATCTCCCATCACGAAAACTCTCCAAGTTAGACGAAGCAGACATGCAGGATACTGCTGGAGAAGCAGGGACGAGCTGATAAGTGATGTTCTCCCATGGACCCCCTCACATGGCCGAGCAAAAGCTGGATGAACAGCTCGAACCTACATACAGCAGCTCTGTGAGGATACGGGATGTAGCCCTGAGGACCTACCAGAAGTGATGAACGTTTAGTAGAAATGGCTAGAGAGGGTCAGGGATATCCGTGCTGGCGGCACGACATGATGATGATGATGATATGCCATAATACAGCGTGTTTTATATAGTGTGTGTATACTAAACTGAATTTTTTTAAAATAGAACTGTCTTGACATTTTACTGTATGTAAACAAAAATGTGTGCTTATAAAAACTGAATTGTTTGAACTTTTATCGAAATGAATTGATTCGGCATTAAATAACCCAAAGGGGTAGATACGCCGTAAAATAAAATAACCACTCAAACCAACCACGATGGGTAAGAAATACAAAGTGCTATATTCTTTTATAAATTGGGTGATTATGACTCTTCACAACAAATTTACCTTTATTGTTCTCGAGAGAAATAGTAAAGTGCTTTCTCATTGTTTTCTCCCTGGTTTAAATTCACAGTTGTCCTCCTCTGACACTGATGGTTAAATTTAATGTATAAAATGTCCAGTTTTTACTCATAGCTCACCAATATTTGAAAGTATAGGTAGGTTTATTCTTTTATGTCACCGACACGCACTAATAAAGAGGATGAAATTTGCTGAAAAAACTTTCTTCTAAGATTGTTTTATGGTGTTTTATAGCATGTCCACCCTGTTCGATTACTTATTGCCCAATCCTGTTCATACATATATATATTTAATATATATGATTTGAAGAAAAATTTTATAGATTACGTTTTTAAACGAGTCAGAATACTTTTTTTTTTTTTTTGCACACAGTTCAATGGTTTCAAGTATTGCTATGTAACAGTAACAATTTAATTTATCAGTCATTTGTTTGCACACATTTAAATGATTTGTTCGTGGATAATTTGTAAGCAGTTTTATTTCTAAATGAGTTATTTGCACTTAAGTATTGCTATTGTTTCTACACAGTTAAATGGTTTTAATTATTGCCATCTAAATCTAATATATCTATTTAACATTAAGGATTTGTTCGTACACAGTGAAGTAGTTACAAGTATTGCTATTTAACTTTAATTATTCTATTCAATGCTATTCATTCATTTGTATACTTTTAAATGTTATCAAGCAGTTAAATGTTTTCACAGTTAAATGTTTTTGTAGGTATGTAATATTGCTAATTCAATTTAGGTGCACAATTGAAGAGATTCAACTATTGTTATTCCTCACTACTCATTCATTTGCACATAATTAACTGTTTCCTAGTCTTGCCATGTATCTCAAACAATTCAATAAAACATCAGTCATTTTTCATGATGAGTTAGATGGTCTAACAGCTCTAGTTCTAACAATTCAATATAACATGTTTAAATTGTTAGTACAATGCTTAAATGTCAAAACAGTTGTATTTGATTCATAGATAGGACCCTATCAGGTAGTACCACTCCGAGTGGGCCTGGGACTAATGGCAGTGAAGGGATATTCCTCATTCCCAAAAGCTCCAAGATTAGACTTTCATCATCAAATAGTTTAATGTCATATCCAGGACACTCTTTTGAGGGGTCTTACCCCTCAGCAGAGATACAGTCGGTTTATTCTATAGCCCCGGCTGACTGGGCTTTCAGCTAAGTTAACAGAATCTGGTAAAACCAGCTGATTCATTATAAGCTTTTAACGTCTTTCAGTCGAGATTCCGAATGAAGATACCAGTAGTTACAATTTTAGAAATATAATTTGGAGATACACGTTTACAGTTAAATCAATCCAAAGAAAAAATGTGTTTGCTGTGAAATAAGGAAAAAGAAATCTTTCCTTTGTCTGGGTTTAAATACTAGAGCGATGCAAAAGTTTTGCATTATTTTGGTAACGTGAAGCACAATTTAACAGCACTGGATACTTTTAAAAAGGCCATAAAGGTAACGAACCAAACTGGAATGTGAGACACTGAGCTTGCTTGATTTACCCCTTGTGTTAATCTGGCCGAATGTGCCTCTATGAATTGGAGCACGGCCTCGGAATCCATGATCTTAGGTCTACCTGATCCTGCCAGATTTTCAACGTTCTTTTTACCAGAGCAAAATTTCTTCTATCATCTAGATACTGTAATGTGATCAACTGCACCATCACTATTTGTACAATAAATATTTTTTGTTGTTTCCGCGGTCTTATGACCCAGTTCGAAATCGTTTCTGAATAAGACTATGTTGCACGTTCATCTGTACGTCTTTCAAATTACACAAATATTGAAGTATTGCACAACGTGCCAACACAGTAACTACCGAGATACAACCAACCGCAGCGAGTACGTTCCATGCCTAGGACTACTTTGTTCATGTGATATATGAATGCCACAAACAAACATATGCTACCAAAATATTGCAAAACTTTTGACTCATCCAAGCATTAAATGGTTTTAGCACACAAGTCGACGAACCAGCGATAAACCTTCGAAAATTTACATACTTCATAGTGACCAGCGTGAGCTGGCATTATCGATGTTATATGGTCCTAAATTCATTTTGGATTTCCAAAATACACGCTTAAACGTTAAAAAAAACGAAATAAATCTATCAAAGGAAAATATTTTCTGGTCTTTCGACTTCACAGCAATATAATTACACCTCTTGGACAGGAATGATAATTGATCAATAAAAAGTAGTGTAAAATTATTCTCGATGCTCGAATGCATGAACGAGACTCGAGAGAATGAATCAATGACGTATTCAAGACTCAATTTAAAAAATAGATGACATAAAAGAATTGTGAGATCAATACACACTCAGATCTAGTGAACAGGAGAACATTTACATGGGTGTGATGAAGACGCCAATAATAATGATTGTAATAATAATGAACGTGACTACGCAGAGGAGATCTAAAGATAGAAACAGAATTATTATTAATAGCAGCACAGAATAATTTCATCATAAAAAGCTGAAATAGATAAGAATCAAAAGAATATGGAGTTTAGGCTATGCGAAGAGAGAGAGAGAGAGAGAGAGAGTAACTGATAGATAGATGAAACACTAAATAATGAAGGAATTCTGTGAAATGGCACAGAAAGAGTACAACTCCCGGTAAGGTGGTTAAAGAAAGTGGCCCACTGGGAATGGTGAAAGAGAATGAAGTTTGACCATGCACACAAAGGGAATAAGTACAAAGTAAAAATATCTGAAATTTTGGGCTTAAAACTGATCACCCAATCCAGGCTAGACCACCGAGCTAGTAGACTTCCCATTTCAAAAAGATTACAGAGTAAAAGTAAACAAAAATGAAACATTAGACAAATACATCGATCTTGCCAGAGAACCGAAAAGGTTTATGTAGCGTAAAGATGATTGAAATACTAAGCTCAAAGAACCTGGAAATTGAATTATGGAAAATGGAAATCTGAACAAGAACTGAGAATGAGAAATACTCCTGCGAGTTAAAGAGATATGCTGTCACCCGAATTTCAGTGAAAACCATAAATTACAACTGGTGTAAACACTCAAATAATAATAATAATAATAATAGTCACAGAATAAAACTGAAAGAATGTGAAAAGAAAGTTAAGTACATCGACCTTGCCAGGGAATTGAAAAAACTATGGAACATGAAGATAACAATTATACTAATTGTGATTGGTGCTTTTGGTACAGTAACTAAAGGATTATTAAAGAGCCTGGGGGACTTGGAATTTGGAGACCATCCAAACTACAGCATTATTGAGAACGGCTAGAATACTGGGAAGATTCCTGGAGACTTAAGAAGACTTGCTGTGACTCAAACTCCAGTGAAAGACCATCATCTAACGCTGATGTAAAAAACTCTAATGTGTAAATAATGGAATTATGTGACAAGACAAAGAAGAGGACGCGAAAGCACGGAGGACTGTGTTGATGGAGCAATACAAGAGTTCGAAATAAGAATAAACTGAGAATGATTAAAACAGGCAGTAACAGCAATAACAACAGAAAAATAAAAAAATAAAAAATCTAGAAAACAACTGTACAGATATTTTAAGCAACAAACGAAGGAAATTGCACATGAGGGGACCTGGATATGCTTATGAAGAGAGAAAATAAATGTCTAGTGACAGCAGTTCAAAACAATTTCATCTAGACAAATGATATCAAATCAATAATTGATAATTCATAAAATAGCAAGTGTAGGCTATATAAGTGAAAGCACCAAATAAGCAAAAGAACAGGCAGTCGACTGAGAAATATGTAAGAAAATGAAATGTCACCATATTAACAAATGATAAACCAGAAACTGTCGTTGAAAATGAAACGTATAGAATTTTCTGAGACTTTAAGATACCTAGCATTAATTAAAAAGAACTTGTGGATTTATCAGTTTGAGCTGTTCATAAAGTGAAAGTGAAAAAGGGCGAAATACTGTATAAATACCTGGACCTTGATAGAGAGCTAAAAAATTCGTAGATCAATAACAGTAATACTAATCATAATTGGGATGTTTGGAACAGTCTCCAAGAACCTGGAAAAGAGACTGGATGAACTGGAAATAAGAAAAAGAATCAAAACCATCCTGACGTCAGCACTGCCAAAATTGGCCAAAATCCTTTAAAGATTACTGGAAACCTAAGGAAATGCGTCGTTACCTTGACTCCGGCGAAAAAAACAATAGTTAGAGTTGGTATGATAAACTCACGAGGAGTATTTGAATTTTTTTTTAATTTTTTTTATTTTTGCATTCAGTTCCCCAAGGACAATGTTAATAGCCGCATCGTAAAAGGAAAGAGGCGAGACGGAGAAACTGTCAGTTTGTTGTGGACTTGACGGGTCAGAAATGAATAACACAAAGAGATGTAAGGTTTTCAATAGTATATATATTTACAGAAATACAGACAGTAGCGGTTATCTATAACTGCCTTGATTCGCTTGCTCGTTTATCGAGCCAGTCACTATTTATAGTGTCGGGGAGGGCCATGCAGTGACGTCATGATGTATATCACCATAATACAATTTTAATGACCTTGTCAACTCTTCAAGGGAAGAGAAGACTTTACAAGTCAGAATAATGAAAGGCTAATGATATTGGCCAAAATTCACTGTAGAAAGGTCAGGAAGACAAACAGAAAATTATAAAAAAGAAGTCAAAAATATGAAAATTAACTGCACGGAAATTTCAAGAAACAAACAAAAAAGATTACGGATGAGGTAAGATGACCACGATGGAAAAGAAAAATAGAATCACAATTAATGGTTGTTTGAAATAATTCCATAAGATAAAACTATATAAAGGCTAACATATACAGGACAAAGCAGAATAGTTAACGGTGTTTATGCAAAGATGAAACTGTAAATTATATATTAAGCGAATGTAGAATGTTGGCTCCGAAGAACAAAAAGTGATAAAACTAGATAGTAAAAGTGATTCAATGAGAATTTGGTAATTGGTCGAAAATTCTCAAATAAACCAATGCAGAAGCCAGAAACTGTATCAGAGAATACAAAAAACAAGATTCGTTATTGTTGAAAAATGCAAACGGATCATTAACCACTTTAGTTCAAAAGGACATATATATAAGATCACTTATTAAATTCGTACATTCCTAACAACATATTATATAAAGTTATTTTTCGAAACCAAACATACCAGTATTAATTAATCAAAACGAATATTATTAGTTATTATATATTACCAAACTCAGCTGAATTAAAACCCTGTGAATAAAAACAGAATTGCATGGTTATATATGAAATGTGCATTTTATTTTTGAACTGCTACATATATTTTTGGTTACATATTTTTAATACTGTCGATTTTGATTATTGATAATACTGAGTATCTATTTTGATCATTGATTATTGATAATACTTATTAGTATCTATTTTGAATGTGTAATATTCAGTTCAAAATAATAACTTTTTGTATTTTTGGTCTAGAATAAAATTGATATTCTATCAAAAATTTATTATGCACATATCTAGTCACTGTAGTAACAAAATATAAGAAAATAATCAGTTAGATATCACTGTCACAGATTGAAAGAAAGTGAAAAGTTGAGAAATGTCTCAACAAAATGAGAAAATTGAACAAATTTTTGAACATGAAATTGATTGATGTGTTCATCGTTAACGGAAAGATTGAAACAGCCCTGAAGAGATTAGAAGACTTAGCTAAAAAAAAAAACGAATCCATCCAGACGACATCATTAGCTAAAATACTTGATGCTTACTAGTCTGTGGCTGAGATTTTTTCTTATTTGATTGCCAGTAAAAGTCTTCATTTGTTGTCTAAATATTCGACTTATAAAAATGGGCAAGGGAAAAAAGTAAGAAAAACCACAAAGAATGAGAAATAAGAAAAAATGTACATCACGAATTTAAGAGACAAAAAGAAATTATTGTAGACAAAAGCTCGCAGTTACTATTCAAAGAGTAAAACTAATAAGTATCAGAGCAAATCTTAAAAATAAAACATTTTACAACAAATTGGATGAATATCAAAATTAAGAAGAATTGAGTTAAATTGATCAATGGCCCAGTTGAGTTTGGTAAAGACGACTGAGGATAAATTCAAAGATTTAAGGAGAGTTAATCAAAACTGATCTCCAACAATGACCACCAGAAATATCTGGTTGGTGGATATGTAATACACTTTAAAATTTACTGAATCATTTTAATACCAAGGGACTGTGGAAAAAGAAATTCGACGTATAATAGAAATTTATGATTTAGAGTGATTATTTTCGACATGTATCATCTTTGTATTGATGTGCAAAAGATTGTCTTCGTTAAACGAACAATACTCGTGCTTTCAAAAGCAAGTTTTACAAACATTGATATTTTGTCAGCGTTCAAAGTTAAATCAAGTGCAATATGTGATGTACTGTTTAATGAGTAAAGGGAAGCTATTTTAAACTAGATTAATTGAAACCGTAGTAGTGGAATCGATGCTCTAACTCTGCTTGCAATTGGAACTTGAAAATGCCGAAGAAAAAAGTATAAAATTAACAAATCTTATACTATTTACATTACTTGTATTATCAGTCATCGAGATCAAGACGCCAATATAGTAGTTAAAGAAAATTAGTGTGGATTTTGCAAATCGGCTATACAATCTCTTCTGTCTGACCAGGCAATCTTAGTAAATGGTTACTACTTTCTCAGTCATTACGATGTAAGGCAATTTCAAAGATTGTCTGTTTTTATATACTTATTTGTATGTGTGCCAATTAACATTCCAAGTTGCAAACTTCACCTAATATTTATTCAGCAACTGGATTTTCTTCCATTTGCAATAATATTCCTCGAACATCAATTTTGTTTCACGCTATTTTTATAGATTGATGGATAAATACTCTTGCTTGATAGAATAGGGATACATCTCTTATAAAAAGACTGCATAATGACACATTAAAAACGATATAAAATGATTCAGATAATAAAGTTAATTACTTAATTTGAATCTTATTGAGCATGTTCGGGCTATTTGGTATCTTAAAGGAAGGGAAATATCTTGTTTACTTTGAAGACAATTCCTATTCCTTATAGACCAGAAAATTAAATTCATGCTTGAAAGATTTCTTAAAGCGATAAT
Source organism: Sepioteuthis lessoniana (assembly GCA_963585895.1). Taxonomy (NCBI): domain Eukaryota; kingdom Metazoa; phylum Mollusca; class Cephalopoda; order Myopsida; family Loliginidae; genus Sepioteuthis; species Sepioteuthis lessoniana. Next base: position 68,401,482 of record OY757911.1, on the reverse strand, counting down.
AACAAGTTCACCAACTTCTGATTTGTGTGAACATATATGATTGTTAAGATCGAGTGATAATGACCTATTTGAAAATAAAGATACCTTTTTGAGTGGGTTCTATATATATATATATATATATATATATATATCATCATCATCATCATGTCGTGCCGCTAGCACGGATATCCTTGACCATCTCTCGCCACTTCTCCCTATCATTCATCGCCTCCGGCAGGTCTTCTGTGTTACATCCTGTGTCCTCACATAGCTGCTGTATGTAATTTCGGGCTGGTCGTCCTGCTTTTGCTCGGCCATATGTGGGGGTCCATAGGAGTACGTCACTTACGAGCTCGTCCTCGCAGTGTCCAGCGTGTCTGGCTCGTCTAACCTGTATAGTTTTCGTGGTGGGAGGCAAGTGGCCGTACAGTTGGCGTCTCGTGGGGTGTTGTCGCCAGGACTTGTTCAATATTGCTCTCAACATTCTTGTGTAGTTGCCGTCAAGTTTCTTCTCCAGCCGTTTGGTTAGTGTCCATGTAGTGGATCCATATAGCAGTATGGATACAACCGCTGCCTGGAAGAAACTGCGCTTCATTTCATCGGTCAGGTCTGATTTCCATATGATTGAGAGCCTATCTATAGCCGTCCATATATATAATGTATTTTGCTATATTCATAAATAAAGAGTACTCAATAGACAGCATGTATTTAAGTTAGCCAAGAATAGAGACAAAGGTACTCGTCTGTTTATAGCATAAGCGTTGAATATATATATATATATATACAGAGACAAAAATTCTTTTTTCTTTTTCTTTTTCTCTTTATATAAAATATTTTTTACTCTACACATTGAGTGTTGATATATCATTAATCCCAAATTAATTATAAAACAATAGCTGTTATTATTGAGCACTCATATTGGATACTCCTACCACTTAGATTTCCTCCTTGTATCATATAAGAATATATATGTACACACACATTTAGTATATATATATGTATATATGTGTGTGTGTGTGTGTGTTGGCTGTCGTCTCGGTTTTTGAGTGTGACTACCAGTTGAGTTTTGTTATTTCTTTTTCTTCTTTATAGGTTGTACGTACCCACAAATGACTTTTCCAGCCTGCCAACTTACGGCAAATTTTTACACTAAACTGAGTATTGTCAATCGCTTTGGATCACATGAATGTCATGATGCAGAGTAGCAGGTTGGACATGTTTGCCCATTTGGATTTTAAGGCTAACAAGTGAGAGACAGAGTTTCCCACATATTTCACAATTAACGTGGTAACTTTGTGGACCTGGTGTTAGTCCTTGTTCACCATTCCGAATTGCTCATTTGCAAGCAGCATACTAAACTTGGCAGTTCTCAAAAGGATTCTATGCCCACATTAATCAGTTTGCGCCAATGACTTCAATCCAGTGCCATTTTTTCCCATTGGTTCACTTAGGTAATTTTTACAGAGTCCTTTTCTTTAGTTTTGATGTCTTTCTCTTCCCTTCACACATTTCATTGTAAAACAGTTGCTTTAGCAAGAGACTTTTATCCATTCAAACATGACTAGCCAAACGAAAATAACTCTTCTCTACCATGGATTCAATGCTTAGTAGCCCAACTCTCTAATACCTCTGTATCGGGCATATGGGATTGCTATCCAATACAAATTACTTGTCGCAGGGAATTGTTGATGGAGTCCTCATAGAGTCCTCAGTTGGTGCTTATATAGCCTCCACGCTTCACTAGCATACAAGAGGGACGTCATGATACATGGTTTACTAACCATGACCTTTGTTTCGAGTTTGATGACATGCTGGGACCAAAAACCTTTTTCAAGACTCGAAAAGGATCTTGAATCTTTTTCAGTACGCAAAGAGATCTTGTTGTCAAAGCTACACCCCCATCTAGCGTGCTGCCTAGATAAATAAAAGAGTGCACCACGTTTAGCTTTTTACCTTCAAAGTACATAGCTGGTTATATGTTGGGCAATCCAGGCAATGGATCGTGTATAACAACGCTCTTTTTCAGAAGGATTTCTAAACCAAATCGCAAAATGGTTCATAAAATGTTGCTCAGTGTCACAGTTATCCGCGTAAAGCAACTACTTCACCAGCGAGAAAGAGACCTTTGTGTGTGACAAAAATCTACGGATATTGTAATACTTTACCAGGTATTCGATATCTGATGTAGATACCATCCAAATTTTCATAGAAAGCTACAAGAAAAACTACAGCGAAACAGATGGTAAATAGCGCAGGTACAGAAATGTCACCCCGTTTGACCCCATTATCAACAGGTATTTAGTCGGAGAGATCACCACAAAACCCAAATCTAGGCTTCATCCTGTCATGAAGAGATCGAATCAAACCTACAAATTTCTCGAGATTGCCCAACTTCAGCAGAATCTTCCACAGAGTCAATCTGAGTCGATCTATTCACGTTATCAAAAGCTTTTGACAAGTCAATGAAACAAACGCACACACACACACACACACACACACACACACACACATATATATATATATATATATATATATATATATCCTACCTCAAATGTATCATGCTCAATGATATTGAGCATTCTTTATTCATGAATATAGCAAAATATTTACGTTGAATATCATACTTAGCTTTAAAATATATACGTTGCTATTGTGTTCGGTAATATGACCTGACAAAGATGTTTGGGATGGTGTATAAAAGAAACAGATCAGTCACACACACACACATGCACACACAGACATACAAACAATCTAAATATTGTATGGACGTAATCTAGTCACGTGATTCAAGTAAGCATCAGGATTATGTGATTAAGGCCACATAATCCTGATACTGACTTTATATGGTGATCTAGGACCGGCAGTAAATTACACTGTTTACAGAAAAAGTGTGTTAAAGCATAAAAGTTTGCAAGGGAGTTTTTCAAGAACTAGAACACGGAACCGTATATTTTGATTGGTGGTTTTGCTTTCGTTTGGTTGTGCTTTATGGCATATCAAACATTGTAGGATATTTAATGCTAAATCCTCTTTATAAATATATATTCAATATATATGATTTGGTTTGTTTTTGTTTTATGGTCTATCAACCATTATAGGCTATTTAATGCCAAATCCTCTTTATCCATATATATTGAATATATATATATATATGATTTGGTTTATTTTGGTTTTATGGCCTATCAACTATTGTAACTGATTTAATGACAAATTCTCGTTATGTACACATATTAAATATATAAGATTTGGTTTGATTTGCTTTAGTTTTATGGCATGTCAACCATTGCAGGTTATTTAATGCCAAATCCTCTTTATACATATCATAATATTTGTAAACACATAGTTTGTAGTTAACATTTTTAAACGCGCCAGTGCTTATTTGTTTGTATGCAGTTAAATCGTTATTCGTATTATTTGTACGTCAGTAGTTTGTAGATAATCTTATTTTTAAATGAGTCAGTGCCAATTTGTTTTAAAACAAGTATTACTCTTGTTTGCACTCCGTTAAATGATTCTAAATATTCTAACACTGATAGTTCTATTAAGTATTAATCATTGTTTGCAACAATAGATTTAGCGTAAGTCATTTGTTTGTTCTCAGTCTAAATAAACACTTCAATTTGACCCACAGATAGGACCTTATCAGGTGCTGCCATGCCGGATTAGAGAGGACTAAGGAACAATAGCAATGAAGAGGTATTCGATATGCCCAAAGCTCCAGAGCAAGAGCCTTGCCATCAGATGGTTTATCGTCATATCTCCGACCCTCATTAAAGGGTCTTAAATCTCTGCATGGATGCAGTTGGTGTATTCTACCGCCTAGCAAACTGGGCGAGGTGGTTCAATGATAAATCAGTTTAGCCTTGAGGGCCGTCAGACCAGAAAGCATCTACGCCTATTTTCTAAAAGGGGAAAAGGTTGAATTTATTAGCTGACCCTTGAAGCGCTCTCAAAAGAGGAAATATCAACGGAACTAGGATAGTTTTTTGCCTGCTCTGATACCGGAGATTCCTTGTGTTTATCCGATAGTCATATTCTGCCACTGTATGATGGGGGTCAGTAAATACAGTCTTTCGGAAGGTAGTTTACGATGAGGGTAGTTTACGATGAGCTGAAAAGCTCATTCTCTCTCTGAACTTGACCAAATGATGTTTATTTTTAATATAGTCTCCCTTGCAGTCCACACACTTCTTTCGTAGATGTTTCCAATGGTCAAAAAAGTTAAAAACCGCAGATATGACGTCATCACGATCTTTTCAGACTATGAACTTTTCATCCACCCTCAAATAATTAAACAACGTTTTATATTACTTATAGTGCCTAGATTTGTCTTCTTAAAATCCATCTGCCTGTTTTCGTTACTATATTTTTATATTGTTGAAATATGTGTTGGCAGATCAGGATGCTTGCTACTCAAGACAGATCTGAATGTTCCTGTATTTATATCTTGAGGAAATTTTGGGAAAAAAATACAGTTGTACAACGATGCTGGAATAAAATCTACATGCTTAATTATGGTAGACAAAATGGAGAAAATTTTACCTCGTTTTTACCATTGATATAAATTAAATATAGCGAAAGAGAAACAAAACCTAAAGAAAAGTGCTTGCAAGAAAAATGAACAAATAACTAAATCAATTGAAAAATAAAATTTGTAAAAAGAAATATTTTCTTTCTTTTTTATTTAAAAGCTCTTTCCAGAGATTAGGAAAAAAATCATTTGAAAAGTGCTTGTTCATTAACACGTGTCAAGAACAGACGCCGGGGAAACAATTTCTGAAAACGTCTATGCCTGCTAGTTTTAAATGTTTTACTTTTATATATTCCGCTCTCTCTCTCTCTCTCTCTCTCTCTCTCTCTCTCTCTCTCTCTCGTTTATATTTTGCACAGATATTTTTTTTTATTTTGCACATATATCTCCGATACTACAAACTTATACACACACTCACACAGGTTTTATACAAATTCAATATTCACAGTAAAAACGTCACATACAACAAATAGTGGCAACTACGGTGAATATGGTGATTACGCTGGTATTAGCGGACACATACTTAAGCCTTCATGGTGAGAGAGCCTACTTCAGTTAAGACGGTAGCGCTCTTAAATATCTGTCATTACCGGCTGGTGATTGGCTCGCTAATTGCCTGCCACGCTGTCGACACATCACGTGATTCACACACGTGCATGTACAGTCGCTAGCAAACGAACATCTGGATTAGTGTATTTGCATAGCTATATGGCAAGCTTGATAGATAAATATAACGAAGATAGATATGAAGAAAATCAGAAATAATGTTACAAATGAGATAGACAGAGAGATAGACGAGGAAAAAAATGAAGATAGATAGATAGATAGATAGATAGTGAAAATGATAGCGGGAATAAATGATAAGAAACTGTGATGCAGTAGTGATTAATGATGATATTAACCTTTCATAGTCGTCTCCGTTAAATCGAAAATTTTGGTTATTCAAAATGAAGACGTGAAAGAAGATCCCATAAAAATTATGTCATTTGCAAATTCGACTAGAAATTTCTTTATTCTCTTAGATCATTTTAAGTGTATTGCTTTCACGAAAATATCAGTCATGTGCCCCTTTTCTGGGTTATGCTTATATATATATATATATATATATATATATATATATATATATGTGTGTGTGTGTGTGTGTCTGTGTGTGTGTGTGTGTGTGTGTGTGTGTGTGTGTGTGTGTGTGTGTGTGTGTGTGATCATAACCCATAGATAGATAGATAGATAAGAATTTTAGTAAAAGATAGATAGATAGATAGATAGATAGATAGATAGATAGATAGATAGATAGATATTCCCATTCATTAAAACACATCTTACAGGTGCGCTGAAACACATCGTTAGTGATGTTCCTGAGTTCATCAGGGTTTTCGAGTCTTTAAACGTCAAACTTTTTCATCAAAGTGACCCAACTGATAATCTCTCTCTTAATCCAAAGTTGTCAAGCGTTTGTACTTGTCCTTTTTTCCTGGTGGTGGTGAGCTTTGTTTGGTTTAGTTTGGTTGTGTTTTATGCTATATCAACCCTTGTAGGTTATTTAATCCCAGATCCTTTGCATATATATATATATATATATATATATATATATATATATATATATATATATATATAACAGGGGCCTTACCATCAGTTGGCTTCGTGTCATACCTGTAACACTTGTTGCAGGGGTCCTGCAATTCTGAAAATATGTAGTTGGCGTATTTTACAACCCAAATCGACAGAACAGGGGTTTTGATTTGAGGGGTTGTCTTTTGTTTGTTTGTTGGTTTGTTTGTTTGTTAAGATTTTGGGGAGGGTTGTTTGCTTGTTTTTTGGGGGAGGGGGGCTTTTTTACTTTTTATTTTCTTGGATGGGAGCATAAAGGGAAAAACTCCATGAGACAGAGAAGCAGAAAGATAAGTATTTTATTTACACAGACAAAAAAGATGTATGCATTATTTCTACGGGAAAAAAAGTTTCGTATCGTCGAATTTCTTGAGTGAAATATTGTCGGCAAACATTGATATTTGTTTTGTTTTGCTTTGTTTTTTTCGTCAGATGGGAATGTTGCTGCTACAATAAAATGCAGTAATAATTAACTTCAAAGAAATGCAAAGCAAAATGTAAAAGATTGAATTTTTATGGAAGTACATAAACATACATTATGTCCACTGATAATAATTTGTATAGAATAATAATGATAATAAATTTTTAGTCGCATTTCTACGTTCAGCTCTGTTCATCTGAGATCATTCTATACACAGAGACCTGCATATATTAAATCTGTATTTACTTAGGCTTCTAATAAACTAATAAACTTTTCCTATAGGGCATTATCTTTCTCTAGTTTTATCTACCATTATCTTTCTCTAGTTGCGAAATCTGACTTGGTGGGAAGTCGCATAAATTCATTGCTTTTCTCCACTTTCAATTTTCTGTTTTAAATCGACAATTCGATAAGAACTGAGAGAAGTCGAGCTTGAAGGAATATTTCGCAGGGAAATATAGATATAGAAATTAAAAGTTAATATATCAGACACGGCATATTTAATTTTTGAAAATACGACCCAAGATTAAATGATATACATAAGATTTAGCAGAGCACAAAGTTAGCTAAATATTTTTTGTCTTAGCAGAGGACAGTGTAGATGATAGTATGAATAGTAAGTTATAGTTCAAAAGTGACAATATAGGCGAAGTAGTATGTAGCATGAGTATAGGGATAAGTAGTAGAGTATTTCTTTAAGTAAATAAAGAGTATAAAGTTGATTGGGTGCACACGTACTGGGCTCAATCGGTCGAGCACACACATTTTAGTTGACCGTATACTCACGCAGCACCCTTTTGTTTCATGAGTATATATATATATATATGTGTGTGTGTGTGTGTGTGTGTGTGTGTGTGTGTGTGTGTGTGTGTGTGTGTGTGTGTGTGTGTGTGTGTGTGTGTGTGTGTGTGTGTGTGCTGCAATATCACCAAAGAAATTTCTCTATCTGGAAGAGAGTATATACAAGCAATATAACACAAAAGTTAAAACCACATATTGCAACTAAGAGTTTCACGCTTTCAAAATCATTAGCCAATACAACATTCTGCCAGAGGGTTCGTATATGAAAAAGTCGGAATATAAAATAGAATTGGTCTGACACAAGAGAAGATTTTCGAACACTATTTATGTCACCTCGTATCTAAACTGAAGACAATTAACAGGAATAGAATATAAAAAATTTTCTCATTTTTTCATTCGAAAATGATTTTCGAGCAATACATCGCGTTAAAGATGATTTAACAAAACAAAAAAAAGACGAAACGTAAACGTCGAAAGAATACCTCATCATACATTTTATCTTTACACGCCGTTGAATTTATTTTCATTTTTGTCGTAGATCGATAGATTGGTAGATATGCGTATATCTGTGTGCATATGTGAATCTGTGAGTGTAAGAAGATACCAAAATACAAAATACGAATATAACATGTGAGTTGGATCTAATTTCACATTCTACAGTGTAGCATCACAAGAACCTGAACCAGTTTCCCATGCACTATAGTTCTGGATGGACTCATTTGTTTTGTTTTGTTTTGTTTGTTTTTTTATGATGGCCGATGAAAACAAAAAGAAGAAAAATTGTTCGCAAAGACTTGTTCTCTTTTGAGGATATACGGAAATGAAACTCTCGTAATGTCCCAGAAAGCGTTAAAGGAAACAACGTTAGTTAAAACACAAATGTACGAATTGTATTCACGTTTTAAACTTGATAAAATGTCGCTTGGTCTGGTCAATCGTGAACAAGCCGAAATGAAGAAAATTCTGAATAAGTTCGCCATTGTTATGCTATACAAGTTAACTGGTATAGCTTTTTGCGCGAGTTATTGCGGAGAAGGCATTTTTATGTTTGAAACAAGTCAAACTGACGTGCAATAACACTTTAGAACACATTTCGGGAAATCAATGTCGACTAAGCAATCCTTTTACGTTTGGTACTGGAAATGTGAAGTACAAAAATGTTTGTGTAAAAGTAATTTAAAGCGATTATCCATTACACACTTCTCGGACCATAAGGCACACAGCCATTTGTCCTCACTGCTACAATACAGAAATAGCATGGGGAATACAATATATAATTCGTTTTAGTGCTCTCACAGTACAGATCTATGAACCGTCTAATTTTCAGTGATTTGTCGATCCTATATAGTAATAAACTTCAAGAGTTTTTTTTTTTAAATAAGTATCGTGAGTGTCAGTATCGTAACAAGTTTTTTCCTAAATACATTTCTAATACTATCTCTTATATGCTAGGCCACAAATATCTCATGAGCCGACCAAGCATAGAAATTAATACACTATGGGAACCAGTAATAAGGAGTGCCAGAGAAAATCAATAATCACAACAAAGTCGTAATATGAGCTCTGTTAAAAATCATGCAAAGATAACTGCAAAATCGCAATATGAGCACTGGAAAAATGGTTGCTGAAGACATTAGGTTTATAATACGCAGAAATTGATACCCAGATGTCCTCAAGGACACACGGTACAGCGGATAGAGGCGTTTGGTTAGATTCAGGGATATACACAAAGAGTGTGAGTTCAATAGGCGGTGGAGAACTTTCAGAGGGGAAATTAACATGGCTCGTGGAACTGGAACAGTTTACTCCGGTAAACAAAATAAAGGGTTAAGTTCGATATTCCAACCACCTGAAGAAGGCCAGAGCGTAGAACGGCCCAAACGTTGTGATAAACATGGCGACAAAGGTGAGAACAATAGTCCGAAAAATGTAAATAATGTACATAATACCTCATCTCAGAAATATAGACAGACTATATCTTTTGTTATAACGCTTTATGTAAATAATCATATATATTATTTGAAAATACATTTTATTCATAAATGATATTTAATCATTAATCAGTTGAATTTTTTCAAGGACAGCTAGTAATAATGAAAATTATCTATAAAAAGAATTTGAATAACTCAACAACCATTCTACAAGAAAATAGATATCGTGCATATAATTGGGGAGTTGGGCATTAGTTCTCTGTTAAACATGATCGATTCCTTGGTAATCATCTGACTACAAAATTTCTTAGTGTTCCATTTTGAAAAATAGAGACTGAATACACAGTTGAAAGCCCATTTTTTGATGGGAACTTTTTCTCACACCTAATACAGAGGCACATATATGTTTCTATATGTGCGAGAGGAGACAAATTTCACCTCGTGGAGTCGTTAATTTTCTAGCCAATATAAATACTAAGATCTCAAGTGTTTTCCAAGGCGGGTTTTTCTCATTAAGAATATTGAAATAATACAGTTGTTCATTTTGTCTATCTGTGTTTAAACTGGGAATACAGAAATTGATTTATTGGTTGCCTGTGCATGAACAAGTATATATTGAATTAAGATAGCACTGTATTTTGCTGGCTAAGTTGATATCAATGCATATTGAAAAAATGTGAAGTAGTGCTGTCGAAATTTGTCTGGTAGGCAAATTACTACAGAGAGTTCTCTACATTTGCGATATTGTGCCAAACTAAGCTAACTTCGGAAAATATCTTCATAGAGATTTTTCCAAAATTCGGGGGATTTTAACAGCACCCATGAAGCGAAACCAGTCTGAAAATTTTCCAGATGGCTAATAGATTCGTAGTAAAAAATGGAAAGTACTTTTTAAAAACATATCAACCTTCCTGGGTATTTTAAAGCAGAAGAAGAAGAAGAAGAAGAAGAAGAAGAAGAAGAAGAAGAAGAAGAAGAAGAAGAAGAAGAAGAAGAAGAAGAAGAAGAAGAAGAAGAAGACATTTATTTGAGAAAGGAAGCGAAGCAAAACAAATTTTACATTAACAAAAGAGAGTTATCTTACCTAAGAAATGTATTCTTCCGTTAAACCCCTTTGCAAAATGATTATTGACTTGCTATAAATCATAAATTGTTTATTTGTTATAAATTACAGAAATTAAGAGTTTAACTGTGTATAAGACAATTTCCTTTAGAATTAAAACTTATAAAAAAAACTTATAAAAAAATCATATCCACACACACACACACACACACATATATATATATATATATATATATATATATTTATATGCAAACAAACATGCATACATACATATTTATATATACAAAATGAACAAAGACATCAGCAACAAAAAGATAAGCATTACATATGAGATAACAGCAGTTAATTTGCTCGACAGGTGCTCTTAAAGACACATAACTTACGACCGAACCATGCTATTCCAGGAAGATCGAATATAAAATTAACCCTACAACCTGAAATGGGGAAAATATGTTTAAAAAAACAAGTATTATCAAGTCAATCCTCTCGCATATCCAAATGGTTTTCTGATAATACAATAAATAACCTTTACAATTTTATCCAAAGAGGTGTATGAAAACACTGTCTTTAGCAATGATTTTAGAAATTTCACTGAAATTTTTACTTAAGAAAAAATAACGACATCTATTTCTTAACTATTCCAGTCTATTTCGGCTGGCACGGTAGAATAAACCGATGGGAAAGAACTGCCTCCCGGTCACAATGACTGTCTAAGATATGACACTAAAAAATCTAATAGCGAGGCTCCAGTTTTGGAACCTTGACGAATCTGAAGTACCCAATCATTGCCATTGCTCCCATGTCCAATCAGGCACGGAGAGATAGCACCTAATATGGTCCTATTTACGGGTCCAATAGAACTGATTGACATTTCAATTGTGTGCACAAGAATGACTTATGTTAAATTGAATTGTTAGCCATAGAACTTCTTGACCAATTAACTGTGTGTAAGCAAATGACTGATGTCAAATTGAATAGTTAGTGATACAAAGCAGAACTTGGAACCTTTTAACTGTATACAAAAGAATGAGCTTAAGCTCATTTAAAAGTTTTTAACAAAATGTGCTTACAAATCATATATATTTAATATGTATGTGTAAAGGGGATTTGGCATCAAATAACCAACAATGATTGATATACCATAAGACCAAAGGTGGAACAATACCCAATCGAAACGACCGCGAACTTCAATTCTGATGCAGTTCTACAAATAACTAAGAACCTTATTATTTTTTTATATTAAACAGTAAATTAAGTCTGGGAAGGAGGAATCCCTTTGGTGTAGTGGTTAACGTACTAGACAGTGACAACGTAAGTAAGCGAGGTCAAACTGCAGTCGCGCTATTGCGTTCACTTTCGGACTAATACCCTTAGTAAAGGCATGAATTCTCTTATCCCCATAGTACCACAACTGTTCTTCTACAAGGATTGCTTTGACATGAAATAAACCATTAAACAAAGAATTCAAAATAAAGACTGTCAAGCCATCTTTTGTTTCTTCATATCTAATATTAAGATTTCAGCATTTATAGAAACCTTATTCTTATCTCCCAGATTCTTGTTTTTTCCCCTTGATGAGTTTTATGCATAACTGAAGTTCATGTAACTTGCGTCATACAGAAAAAACCTTCACAGCATCGCTATCTATTTTTTCTTTCCACATATTATTGATGGTCCAACATTGAGATTTACATTCCGAAATGTGTGAGCTCTCTCAATACTCTTCCGCGCATCTTAATTAGGATGACTAGTTATGAGAAAATCTCTTTCTGGTGTATGAAATAATCCAAGCAGTCGTTAATCAGAATTCGAAACCGCTTCGATGATTTCAGTTTCCGACGCGCTATCTGGTATGCTTCAAAAAACAACAAAAGTGCTTACGTGTACAAAAGGATACGTTATCTGTCAATCTGCACTTACACGATTACTTATTAAAAGTTACACGAAAAAATATGAATCGATTAATTTTCAAGAACTCTGAACATAGTGTAAAAAAACAATTCGTTTCATTGCTTCTTAAGATGAGGAAAAAGATTTTTTTGAAAGAGAATCAGCTGTTATATGAAAAGTACTTGGCAAAGGAATTTCTTTCTTTGAAGCCTCTCCTTGTCGGAAAACTCAGAGAGAAATTCAGATGATCCATGAATTAATACTGTTAATCCCTCTGTTTTCCTTTTATCTATTCCTGCACTTGCTTTCACTCTTCTTACTGAAGCATTTCTTTTTATTTATCGTGATTGTATTTCCTTTATTATCTTTATTATTATCTATATAGTTTTCCCTACAGAGTCTTCTGGTGTTTATCACTGAGAATCAATGAAAATTTTATAATCATTTCTTGGATGAGTCAAAAAGTTGTGCGATATGTAAGTAACGTAAGATACAGTCACGGCAGGAACTGATTCAGTCACGTGATATATGTATCGAAAACTTGTAGGCATGCAAAAATTGCAAAACTTTTGACTCAGCCTTGTAATTATATATATTTTACAACTTTTCTTCTTTTTCTATTAAATTTATTAATATTCTTTTATAATTATTTCATGAACTATTGATATAATTTTCATATTTGTTGGTCTCTAGTCGATTTTCAACTATGTAGTCAGTTTCTAATTTTTTAATGAGGAAAACTGGGAACTTATGCACGCAACAATTAGTCTATGAGTTTTTGTATTTTTATGGCTATTCTTTTTATCATTGTAATTATCCTCTTATAGCTTAATCTTCATAATTATCATCATTTTACTCTTTGTGAGTTTTTCACAGCAATGTTAACTGATGGTCTTTCAATGTGGCATAAGTGACTGCAAGTTTCCTCACGTCTTCAGGACTCTTATCAGTATTCTTGCTTATCTTAGCAATTTATTAGTTTTGATGGTCTCAGCACGTCCTCCAATTTCAACTCATCAAGTTCCTTTGGGGACGGTTCCAAAGTACACCAAATACAATTGGTGTCATCTTTTCTTTCATATTCCATAGCTTTTTTAGTTCTCTGGCAAGGTCCAAGTACTAGTCTCTTTTTTTATTATTTTCTTTAATTATCACTCTGTGGCCCGTCAGGACGGCAAAGTCTACTCTTCGGCAGGTTCACTCTCTTTTTTTTTTTCGATAATCGCTTCTTGCCGGAATTAGAGGATTTGTTTGTATCTCAAAATTCCAAAGAATTTTGTGTGTATCCTTCTCTCAATCTTCTTATCTCATTCAGCAGTCCTACTACAAAATATGTTCGTTAGGCATGAAAATGACTCCAGCATCCGTAAAAAATGCAATGCGAAATATCCACATGTAAGTGGCAATTAGTTGAAATTTACAATAGTTTAAAGTGGCCAAAGACTTTTGGATGGTACTAAATATGAAGCAAAACAACTAATTTTATGATGTTGACCAACCTGGGGGGGGATATGAAAGAACTCTTTCCAGCTTTATGATTGTTTATTGTCACGTTTGCAGCGTGAAGTCGACTCCTTATCTAACCTGGCAATTAGTTTTCTATTCCTGTGCGTCAATCACAGTTGTGTTATGCAGTAACATTTTTGTTCGTTTTTTATTCTTCCTATTTTTAATAAAGATTTCCCCCTTGAATCCCACTAAAGGGGTAATATATCATTTAGATTCTGCTTTGAAAGCTTGAGTCGTTTTCTGTTTTAGAATCTAATAATAATGTTTTTCGCTGTTTTTATTTTATTTTATTTTATTTTTATTTTGCAGAGCAGTGGGTGTTTTTTTAAAGATTTATTTAAACCTTTCGCAGCCACATTTTCCAATTTTTCGTCGCCCTCTGTTGACATATTTTTCAGCAAAAAATATTATTAAAAAATCAGTATGAAATATTATGATTCAGTTTGTTTGTTTAATGGTATATCAGCTTTCGTGGGTTTTTTTAATTCCTGATGAAGAACAACAGTAGTATTACTTAAACTATAGCGCTGGGGGAAACATTACCCAACAAAGAGTATTTGTCTGAAAGGGAACCTTATAGCGCGAATGGAACTCGAACTCAATTATTTCAAAGCCGCAATCCAGCCATTACGCCACGGAACTCTCCAAAAATAGCATGCTAATTAATATTATAAATTAGATAGAACTATAAGAAGGTCCTTTTTCTGATTAAAATCAGTCGATTCTCTTCCTTGATCTTCTTTCTCTGTCTTTTTCGGTAATTAACGTGGCAACTTTTTAATCTAATAATCGTTTACCTTACCTTTCCAAGGTAATAATTGGATTAAAAAGTTTGGTAAACGCAGTCAAATTTGGTGCGAATATAATGAGAACTTTCTCAGTAGAATTAATCAATGAACAAATAATAAGGACCATTAAACAGAACGTGGTATAAATTCCACTACAGTTGCACATACGACAAGAAATTCGACTATAGATTAATACACCAGTGAAATGTTTAAATGATGTATGCGTTTGTTCACATGAGTTCGTTTAAAACCAATCATGCGGCTTCTAAGTTATTTATAATGTATGTAAACGATATATTTCAATTGACTGATTGCACAGCCTCTGAAAACTCCAAAGAAGTGTAAAATTTCTTTAACATTGTGTTAAAGATGATGCTCAAAACCTTTGCTTTAAACTAATTATATTAATATGCATAATTATATTTGTCCTAACATTGCTGCTGCTGCTGCTGCTGCTCACGCCATTTTCATTTTTCTTTTTACTCTCCTCTCTTCTAAGTATTTTCTGGTTGATCTAAAATGTAACCCTTTATTCAGATCTTCTTTTAAACATTGTGTGACTTGTTTTAAATTATGTTACCATTCTATTTGATCCTTTAAAAAAAACTTTTTATATTTTTCTATATTATTTTTTAACGTTTAGCGTTTTTCCAGCGATCTTCAGTAAAACGTTTCATGTCTAATAATTCGCACCCATCAAGAATGAGTTCCTTACTAGCAATTCGAAAACGAAATCAACAAAGACTATTTTTTATTCAGCTTAATAACATCAATTTCCTTCAAATGTCTCTTGAAAATCCGTAAGTACAATAAATAATCGGGGTAGATTGAGGCTGAAATTACGTGAACATATTAACTGTACCACCGAAAATAATCACCCACCGACTCAGAGATTCTCCTTTTATTGTCTGGTTTTCTAAAATAAAGAAAATTACTCATCTGTTGGTCGAAACTGCAAAGATATAGATTAGTTCCATCAAGAAAAAAGATGAGTTACCAGATTGTCACGACAATAGTAATGTGAAAACGACCATTTTAAACGTATTAGATGATTTTATTCTCGTTGGGTTACATATTGGATAGTACGTCAACGGCATCACTCTTTTGAGAGATTTGTGACATTTGAATTCACTCAAGTAGTTTCTGAGTGATAGTGACAGCAGATCTACAACTAACTACTCAACCCAAAGGATCAAAGGGTTGCATTGTTTCTCACTGCTCACTTCTCAACTTCATTTAACTCAATTAATTTCTAATTCAAAAAATACGACTGAATATATAGCGAACCTAAAACGGAAGCATGTCTGTTTCAGCTAAGGTATCATGTGATTAGACCAAAAAAGACACTTCCCGAAACTACAAAATTGCTTTCTATTGCATGAGAGCAAAGAAACATTTTTCTGGCCTCGTCTCGCCTTTTGAGATCCGATCATTCCTGATTTGTTTGATGTTAGAAAAAATAAAAAATTAGAATCATCTGATCAATATCTGCTACTGTGTGACTTGCTTAGAAAGGAATTAACCAAACATGTTGGTTTATTAGCCGATAATTTTTTTTTTTTACAGTTTCTCTAAAAAATAGTTCCTTCTCCTTCTTTCTTGTTTGTACATTTGATCAAGGTTGTAAAATGCATAGATTGATACGTTGTGGTAATAACATTATTCTGTAGCGCTCTTAAATAAAATACTACGATAATACTGCTTGAATCATTCAGGTTTGAACAAAAAAATATATCTTCAATTATGTTTAATTTGTTTAGCTTTTTCATTTGTTGAAAAAGAAGAAAAAACAGAAAAAGCAATGTAAAATAGCGGACATTTTGGGGGACGGAAGAAAACAGAATGTTTCATGACGGATGTGAACCTAACAATGAGAGGGTAATGTTATGGACATATTACACACTATACCGAGACGACAGTATTTTTCAGCAAAGACCATTGCACAATCCTCTCGTTTAATTCGAGCATCAATTTTCTAGCATTGTAACAGCTATGTCGTTTTTCAACGATGAATAGGCGTTCATTATTGGGACGATTTTGTGTATAAGCGTAAAACATGGGATTGTATATATATCTACGAGCAATATTGAACAAGTCCTGGAGGTAATACCCCACAAAGCAGCAACTATACGGCCAAAACTATCAAAGACGAACCAGACATGCAGGACACTGCGGGAGAAGTAAGAACGAACTCATAAGTGATGTACTCCTATGGTCCCTTCACATAGCCGAGCCAAAGCAGGGCGACCAGCTCGAACCTACATACAGTAGCTCTGTGAGGATACGGGGTGTAGCCCTAAGGACCTGCCGGAAGCGATAAACGATAGGGAGGTGTGGCGAGAGAGTGTCAGGTATATCCGTGCCGATGGCACGACAAGATGATAATATATATATATATATATATATATATATAGGTGTGTGTGTGTGTGTGTGTGTGTGTGTGTGTGTGTGTGTGTGTGTGTGTGTGTGTGACAGACAGGCAGACAGAGGAAGACACGGTTCGATTTAGAGTTATCTAGTATGTTTGTGTGTATGTTTAGAGCGCTCAAAGTAAGGTTTTAATGCAAATAGTTTATTTAGATTCAAGTTTTCAAAAAGACAGTTTCCTTTTTTAAACACTATGCATATTCCACTGGTCTTCTTACGTATCTGAAAAAAATGATAAAAAGTAAATATATTTCTGAATTTTTTTTTTTTTTTTTGATGAATTTATTTTTAGGGTTGCGGTAAATTTAAAATGTCTTTTATTCATTCATTTCACTCGACCCGGAACCAGCTGAGTTCGATTGACATCGCCTATCCCCCACCATGCAGACACGATACAACTGGAAAACTGATTTCCAGTGAGGAATGTTCAACAAATATTCGCTTTTGTTATCATTTCTACATCTTTATTTTTATTTATTTTTTTCTCGTTTGATGTCCAAGTGAATTGGGATCCGGTGAACAAAATTTAGGACAGATGCCAGGGGAAATCATGCGTATTGCTGCGGACAATAGGCCGATACCGGCAAGTCTCTAATAATGGATTGGTAGATTTGAACTGCTTTTTGCACATGTGTCCAAATTGTAAAATTGCGCATGCAGCCAATTAATTCGACGCGCAATATTTATTGAGGCAACCAATGTCGGGACAAAGTTTGCAGCATTAGTCTGCTATTGCTACTACAAATCATCAGTTTGCGCTATAAAAAAAAAACCTGCAGCAGTTTGGCTGCGAATTGGAAGATAAGGAAAAAGAGAAAAGGATCAATCAGTAGCATTTCTTGACAAATCAAGTCTGATCAATCGATTTCCTTTACAGAACTGGTCTGACAAGATTTGTTTTCGCTCTTTCGACTAATCAATACAGGAAAAATCGAAACTAAGAATCAGTGGAAATCGAATTCAGAATGAAGTAGTATTGCCCTAAAGGCTCAAACTTTCTTGCATAAAAAGCTGAACTCTAACCCGTTTTTCAGTTTCCCATTATTGGACGAACATAAAGTCTTAGTGGAGATAAAACAGAATTCCCAGTTAACAACTCCTGTTGGAACAGTACTCATTCATTTCGTATCAATGCTCTTGAGAAAGGTATTAATCCATTTCTTCCCTAATCTATGGCTATACAACAGTTGAGGATGTTGATCATATATGGGAAGCTTCAAAAGTTTATCTATTTCCGTTGAAACAACAAATACATGGAATCGAATAACAATATTAGATAAAGCAATTTTTCAGTTAGAAAACACTATTTTTTCTGCTGAATTAGTAGCATTGGCAACACATTTTAGCCAGCGATGAATGAAAGCGTACATGCTCCAATCACTCTTAAAATAACAGTTTCTATTTTTTTTATATTGTCCAACAACGCCAGACGTGGATGTTTGTTGCATGGCAGTAGAAGTTGAAACTTCCCGCCAAAAGCCATTCTTTCTCGTTATGGTAACAGCAATCTGGGAAAATGACGTTCGACATGAGACGTATAGTTTAATTTTTTCTATGTGAAAAAGATTGCACCTACTGATGTCCCTCAAGGCTTTTTGAAAGTTTTTTAATGACTACATAGTGAAGTGGAGTTAGTTTAGGTTTAAATCACAAATGGAGTAACCCAAAACGGAAATTTTTTAGAACTTATTTTTCCGATGCAGATATTATTGGAGAACGTGAATTTTGGAAAATAGGCCATGCTACAGCTCTTATACGTACTTCACAACGGAAATAGAGCTACTACTACTACTACTACTACTACACACAGATATATATATATATATGTGTGTGTGTGTGTGTGTGCGCGCACGCGCGCGTGTGTGTGTTTATATAAAGTAAATAACTGTCTACACTATAATTCATTGACAAATTCATCACTTAAGTAGCACGTACAAGTTTTGGGTACATTTAAAAAATATGAATGAAACAGAATAAAATGTGCAGTTTGGAATTGAATTCTTTTGAAAATATTAATTTGTCAATTTCCGCCGACCATTCACAGCTGGCCATGCATAAAGATTAACAATTCATAAGGTCTTCTGCACTTTGAAGAAAGATTGTATACCACTCGTCTTTTGTTCGAATGATTTATGTGCCAAAGGAACTAATCAAATTTCATCACCCCTTGCAGGTAGGCTTCCAGCTGGACCCTTATTTTAAACTTATCATGTCTTACATATCGACACTGTTGGTGGGGGTAGGTTAGTTAACTTGAATTTCTGGCAAGCATTTGTGTAAGTTTTCACTATGTCGAAGGCAAAATAGCTCTCTCCTAAGAGGTTTATTGAATGATAATTAACAATCATAATCTTGGAATGGGATAATGAACTCAAATTTTCCATCACTATGATGAGACGCATCATTCAAAAATGGAATCAACATGGCTTTACAAGAAATCTACCTCGAATAGGACATCCTTGTAAATTAAGTGAACGAGCAGTTTCATTGATTTCTCAGAAAGTAATTCGAAACTCATCCACTGCACGGGGAGAACTTTAGAAGGATCTGAAGTCAATTGAGATAGAAGTGAGTAAATATACAATTAGTTGGACACTCTACTGTATAGAACAACATTCTCAGACTTCTAGGTAAACTTTTCTTCCGAAGCCCAGTTACATGAAATTTTATCAACTCTTTGCTCATTATCATCTCAAGAAGTCTGCTTCGTTATAGGAGAAAATATCATGGTCTGAAGAAACAAAATAATTGATTTCTTCGATGGAAACAGTTCGAGACATATCTGGAGAAAAACAGTGCATTTCATATAACTCTCAAAATACCATCCCAAAATTTAAAGACCATGATGGAAATTTTTTGATGTGGTGATTTTTTTCTTCTTGAGACAAAGGTCGACTACCTGTCATTGAAGAAAATATGGATAGTACTATGTATCGCAAAATACTGAAGAAGTACTTGCTCCAATCTATAAATTCTCTTCAACTACCAAAGGATTAGATTTTTTTTATGATAATTATCTGATACATACAGCAGAGAAAACAATTGAACAATTTTTAGAGTAGGCAAGTTCTGGTCTAAACCACATAGAAAATCGATGGAAGGAGTCTAAACTAGGAGTTCATTTAAGGAATCTCGAACTTATAATAATTTGTAATTTGGCGCCTCATCTCAAGAATATTGAAATGAAATTGGAATTTATTCTGTAATAAATCTATTTCATTTCATTCTAAACTCCTAATAGACGTCATTGCAAATAAAGGAGACACAATTAAATACTAAACGAAAATTATCAATATATATATATATATATATATATATATATAGTAAGCAAAGTTGGCGACCGTAGTCGAGGGCGACCGGAAGGCTCCCTTTTCAATAGCTTGTACACCGAGGTGTAGGGGAGAGCGCTACTCCTTTCTCTGGATTGCTCCACTTTACCCTTGATACATACTTTATATTGCTGAGTGTTAAGCAAGGAGGTATCAAGTACCATCTTTAAAGCCTTTGGTATGACGCGACCTGGTATTGAACCCCGGTCTACCAGACCATTAGCGAAGACTCTATCCACTGGGTTCGATTTTTTCGTTTTCTCCAGAATCTTTCTTTTTCTATATAATAATTGTCATATAAAGACGACATGGAACCAGTGGTCACAGATAAGCATACTGGCTATCAATATTTATAAAGACTAATATATGTTTGTTGATTATTTTATTAAATTATAGAATATAATATGATATATTATATTAATTTCAGTAGTAAATAAAGTCGAAACGAGGAAGAAGCATTTGAACTCAGGAGCCAACTGGAAGAAATATCAATTTTGGTCAGTATGTCTTTAAGTCCTATCAATTTAAAATGCTGAATTTTACAAAATGTTATGCTGTATTTTGTTTGTAAAATAATGCTTAAACTATGCGTTTTAAATGTAAAGACACGCTTACTCTACTGTAAAGCCAAATTGGTGCTATACATTCCAATGTCAGCGAACAAGGCAGAATGTTTTTGAATGTCTTCTATCGAATAATTTAAAAATTCGTAAAGAAAAGTAGTTTAGAAGAAAAAGCCTAAAACACCTAATGCTACCACAGGCCCCCCCCACCAAGGGAAAGAGAAAATTTTATTTAAGCTCTATAATTCCTGAAGCCTGCTAGGTTCCCAACTGTAGTAAAAAAAAAAAAAAAAAAAAAAAGGCCCTAACAGTAGTGTAAAATATAAAGCCTAAAACACCTAATGCTACCATATCCCCCCCCAAGAGAAAGGGAAAAAGAGAGAAAAATAAAAAAAGAATGAAATGAATTCCCCCCCCATAAGACCGCCTCCAAAGCTACGTAAAATTTCAGTAGTAAATAAAGTCGAAACGAGAAAGAAGCATTTGAACTCAGGAGCCAACTGGAAGAAATATCAATTTTGGTCAGTATGTCTTTAAGTCCTATCAATTTAAAATGCTGAATTTTACAAAATGTTATGCTGTATTTTGTTTGTAAAATAATGCTTAAACTATGCGTTTTAAATGTAAAGACACGCTTACTCTACTGTAAAGCCAAATTGGTGCTATACATTCCAATGTCAGCGAACAAGGCAGAATGTTTTTGAATGTCTTCTATCGAATAATTTAAAAATTCGTAAAGAAAGCCCTAACAGTAGTTTAGAAGAAAAAGCCTAAAACACCTAATGCTACCACAGGCCCCCCCCCACCAAGGGAAAGAGAAAATTTTATTTAAGCTCTATAATTCCTGAAGCCTGCTAGGTTCCCAACTGTAGTAAAAAAAAAAAAAACCTAGGAAAAGTCCCAATACAGCAAAAAAAAAAGCACAAGTCAGTACCAGTGAAAGTACCTTAATGTTGGACTTTAACTAAGTTAAAACTTAAGAAAACTTAAACCAAAATTACCCCCCCCCTTTTTTTCCCCTGCGTACACATGGGAAGCAGCATGATGTACGTAAAGGTATTTTGAATAATCCCATGTACGACCAAACTCAATACCTAAACGGGTCCTGGACGTGAGTTTGACGACTTTACGCTCAGGATCGCTAGTTCGATCGGGGAACTACTGCTGCTCTTCTATAAGAGTGGCTTCTATAGAAGAGAATAAAACAGCCATCGAAAGATAACCATGACCCACACTCAAACCACTTACACAAACCGCATCGCTCTTCGCGCGGGTAAAAAAGGGGCGCGTCCTGCTGAGGTTGGAGCCCTGGCCTCGGTGTTCGAAAAATCAGCTACAGAGCTCAAACAATCAAAACTACTAAAATGCAAGCAAACACTACAAATAGCCACATTTAACGTTAGAACCCTAAATAGAATAGGACAACTCCCAGAGCTAATCGCATCGGCCGAAGAACATAAGATAGACATAATATGCATACAAGAACACAGATACACGCACTCCGAAGATATCAAATATCACGAAACTGGCAATGGCTGGTCGCTCGCCACTGTATCCGCATGGAAAAACTCTGTCAACGCCGCAGTAGGAGGGGTAGGATTACTTATAGGACCTAGAGCATTAAAAACGCTTAATAGCGTTGAGAAAATGCAGCCTAGAATGATGGCAGCTACATTCAAAGAAAAACCCCAGAGCAACTATCATCTCATGCTACAGCCCCACCAATGTTAGTGAAGAAAACCAACTAGTCGCCTTCTACGATGAGTTATCCTCATTAGTGCGTAGCATCCCGAAACACAACATGTTAGTCATTGGTGGAGACATGAATGCCCAAATCGGGAAAAACAGAAACAACAAATACAGTCTCCACAACACGTCAAATAGGAATGGGCAACATCTAACAGATTTCATGATAGAAAATAGATTAGCATGCCTCAACTACCAAAAAAGAGAGGGCAAACTATGGACATACACTTACGCAAACAATACTAAAGCTCAGATAGACTACGTCCTTATAAACAAGAAATGGAAAAATAGTGCATTGAATTGCGAGGCATACTCCTCTTTTGAGGGTGTGTCCACCGACCACCGAATAGTCACGGCGAAAATACGGTTAAGCCTACGAAAGAACGCCAAACGAACAGCGACCACCAAACACTATGACTGGGCCCTATTAAACAACAAAGACATAAGAGATAAATACGTATTAGAATTAAGAAACAGATTCGAAACACTACAAGAAAAGACGGAAACAAGTACACCAAACGACGAATATGAAAACTTCGTCAATGCACACCTCGAGGCAGCAGCAAAATACATTCCAACAAAACTTAAAACTAAATATAGAGTCCCATGGGAAACTTTAGCTGTGAGAGAAAAACGTGCACTAGTGAAAACAGCCTCCAAAAATTATCGAAAAAACCCAACAAACACAAATGCCTTAAAACTAAAAACGGCACAATATCAATTAGCAGGCATATATATAAAGGAACAGACAGAATACATTCAAAATCAGATAGATAAGATCAGAGACTCGGTGGAAGATAGGCAATCTAGGATAGCATGGCAAACAATAAACGAAGTGAGCAGAAGAAAGAACTCAGCCAAAGCAAAACTGAAAGCAGCAAACCAACAAGAAAGAATAAAACTGTGGAAACAGCACTTCGAAAACTTACTTGGAAACCCACCAAAAATAACGCATGAACCAATCACCAGAATAATTAGCAAACAATTAGACATTAAACTAGGACCGTTCACACAAGAAGAACTCGACTCGGTTCTCAGAAAAATTAAAAATAGGAAAGCTGCAGGGCTGGACGAAATTCCACCGGAAGTATGGAAGACCAGACAATTCGACGACATACTGCTCCGACACTGCAACGCAGTATACAATCAAAATCCGATAGATAGATGGATGAAGGGATACATACTCCCCTTCCCTAAAAAGGGGGACCTCGGATTAGCCAAAAACTACCGAGGCATAACACTTACATCCATAGCTGCCAAAATCTACAATGCCCTACTACGAAACCGAATAGAACCCAAAATCGACATCATACTTAGAAAAAACCAAAATGGCTTCCGAAGAAATAGATCCACGACCTCACAAATATTAACCATCCGCAGAATCCTTGAAGGTGTACGGGCAAAGAACCTACAAGCGACATTAATATTTGTCGACTTTACCAAGGCTTTCGACTCCATTCACAGGGGAAAGATGGAACAAATCCTACTAGCGTACGGCATACCTAAAGAAACCGTAGCGGCAATAACGATTCTCTATAGAAACACTAAAGTAAAAGTACGATCACTGGATGGAGACACAGAATACTTTGACATTGTAGCAGGAGTACTACAAGGGGACACGCTGGCCCCGTACCTCTTTATCATTTGTCTAGACTACGTACTTAGAACATCGATTGACAAAATCAAAGAGAATGGCTTCGAACTGACGAAGAAAAGAAGCAGAAGATACCCCGCAACAACAATTACCGACGCCGACTACGCCGATGACATAGCGATACTGGCAAATACACCTGACCAAGCCGAAACTCTTCTGCATAGTTTGGAACGAGCAGCAGCAAGCATAGGCCTCTATGTTAATGCACACAAAACGGAATATATGTGCTATAACCAAACGGGGGACATCTCCACTCTAGAAGGAACCCCACAAACTAGTAGACAAATTCACGTACCTAGGAAGCAGCGTCGAATCAACCGAAAAGGACATCGAAACGAGGCTAACGAAAGCAAGGACAGCTATCAATAGGCTATCGATTATATGGAAATCAGACCTAACCGATAAAATGAAACGCAGCTTCTTCCAGGCAGCGGTCACATCGATACTGCTATATGGATGCACTACATGGACGCTAACAAAACGGCTGGAGAAGAAACTGGATGGCAATTACACAAGAATGCTGCGTGCAATCCTGAACAAGTCCTGGCAGCAGCACCCCACAAGACACCAACTGTACGGCCACCTGCCCCCTATCACGAAAACTATTCAAGTTAGACGAACCAGACATGCAGGACACTGCTGGAGAAGCAGAGATGAACTCATAAGAGATGTACTCTTATGGATCCCCACACATGGCCGCGCAAAAGCAGGACGACCAGCTCAAACGTACATTCAGCAGCTATGTGAGGATACAGGGTGTTGTCCAGAAGACCTACCTAGGGCGATGAACGATAGGGAGGAGTGGCGAGAGAGGGTCAGGGATATCCGTGCTACCAGCGCGATATGATGATAATGATGATGATGATATTATATAAGAGCTCAATCACAGATATTGAGCATTCTCTAATATATACCGCATTTGATAGGCCACAAACCCACCAAGTTTATAATGACAACCATATACTGTTATTATATATATATATATATAAGTAAATGTTAATGATAAATATGGATGGTTTGCATTATAATTCTTGTATCCGCCGGATCAAAATGAAAACAAAAAGTCAGATAATAAAAATAGGACAGAAGGAAATAGAATAGACAGAAAGTGAAAAGAGAAAAAAAGAGAAGCGGGAAAAGAGATGAGGAAAGAGAAAACAAGATTGAAGTCAAATTTTTTTAAAAGAAGTGTCAGTGTTATTCATTTCCGTTTGGTTCAATTCGAGATGAATTTTGCCGGGGACTTGGAGGAACATAAACTGGTCCATTAGAAGTAATGTAGGTCTAGGAAGATTTTTTTTCTAAAATGAACACGAAAATTTAAAGTTTCTAATGATTTCGACCAATAATATCGCCCAATCGATCTGCCAAACATAAAGCGATTACTTGAAAAATCGAAAAGCATCGCTACAGTTAATATTCCTATTTCATATACACGTTATATTGATTCTCCTTGGTTCTTATCTAATCTTAAATGTACATATAGTTTTCAACGGTAACAGGGGAATTTGATCATTTTTTTTTTCTAAATTAGGCTGATGGGAATTAATGTTCTAAATCTGAAAATCTAAAAATTCAGTATAAACATTGTACTTTTTTATTAGCAATTTTTCTAACTTTATACTATTTTTTCTGACTTTATACTCTTTTTCAAACTTAATACTGTTTTCTTGAAATTAAAACCAAAATAAATACTTCTGCTTGAATACGAATTTCGGTAGAATGATCTGGATTTAAGATTGACGCTGTACAGTTACTAGAAGCAGGTTAGCAGATGAGAGGTATGTCGTTAAGACGTCGTGAAAAGCGAGTTCAAATTCCAGTTGCTCTCGAATGTTCTCTTTCGGACTAATATATTTGATAAAGGTATGAACCTCCTTGCCCGCTTAGCTTTGTATTAAATAGCACCAATACTGATCTTCTACCAGGAGGGATTTGGCATTAAACAATCCACAAATTTGGATATTGAGTAAATTAAAGAAACCAAACCAAACCAAACCAAACCTTTCAAACGTCCACTGCTTCCGTTTAAATGGACAGTAACCTGTACTGCTGGAAGTGGTCAGTTGAATTGAAATAAGGAAATGGTATCTCTTGTGGTTGAACTTTTCTCTCCATTCTACACTGAAATAAAACTACACGTTCAAACTGTCTTCTTTACTAATACCATTTAATGTTCACTTATTGCACTCTGTGTAACCAATAAATTTTCAAAACAAATGGGCCATAAAAATATTATTTTATATTTAGAACAGTGTAAACATTGAAAATAACATTCGAGAATGTTTTAATAGCGCAGCAACATTAGTAACAATTCAAATAAATCTTAAAGCTATCGATTTTAATATCTGGATGATGGAGACGGAAGAGCTACTCAACCGAAATATTTTGCTAAAAGCAAACAAAAGATGCTGCAAATAAATCACCAATTTACTTTATATTCGACTGCTCAGTGTGTACAGCTCCAGTCGACATATTATCCATTATTATATGTTGTAGAGAAAGAATGACTCTCAAACATGCGCATTGAACTTTTTTGTGATATTCCTTAAAAGATATTTTAACCCTGTCTGTTTTTCATATAAATTTATGACAATTTTAATTACCTGTAAAAGCAATTTGTTTGCATATGATTAATAAGTATTTTAGTTTTCATTAGCAAAATACACGAGCGTTTCTTTTTCCACGCTTTCACTTTCTATGGTCAGAATAAGAAAATTCACTTTACAATAAGTGATTTAATTTTCTAATTATAGTATAAAAGCTACAAATACAAACATATATGCATGAACTTACATTTGAATAAATATATGTGTGTGGCGGGGGATGCAAGAGAGAGAGAGGGAGAGAAGGAGAGATTAATATGAGTGTAATCACGCAGTTATTACTTTGATTTTAATCCGAAATTTTTAATGGATAATTTTCGATCTATGCTATCAATAATCACCACTTAATTAAATGCAATAACAAGGAAGAACGTTATGTTGAAAATGAAACTTAACTATGAAATACACACCACACACACACACACACACACACATATATATATATATATGTGTGTGTGTGTGTGTGTGTGTGTGTGTGTGTGTGTGTTTAAAATAAAAATTTTAAAGCGTAAAATACGATTTGTTAGTACTCGATACATTGCTCTAGATCAAAGATATATCCAACCATACCATATATGTAGGATGGTCAACTAAAAAGTTCTTAGGCTGACCTAGATACTTTCATAGAATGTGACCAAATGAGGTTTATTTCCAACTTAGTTACCCTTTCCACTTCTAAACCATAAATACTGAAATTTTATCATTTCTAGTTGAATATTCTACAATCAAAATGGATATTGTTTGGTATTGTTGATCGCCAAAATTTATTGCATAGAAACTCTGTAACCAAACGTACATTTGCAATACTTCTGTAATATGATTGCATAAATACATATAAGATGGACTGATAAATATTGATATTTTCAGTTACCTCATAAATATTGTCAGAAACTTAGCAGGAGACTGAAAATTTTTACTTTTCTAAAGTACCTAAATGATTCAATCTCGTAAATTTACGTACTGTTTAAACAAACAAATGATTTCCTTACAGTACGATTCAAATGACTTATTACGTTGAATTTACTGAAGATTTAAAGAAGCACGTCAGATATCCAATACTATATGAGTTTAGAAAAAGAGATAATGATAAAAAGTAACCGGAAGACTTTTAGAGTTAAACGAAAAAAAAATAACAATGATATTTTGAAAATTTTGGCAAAGATAACTTCAATTTCAAAGATGCTCATCGATCATTTCACGCCGTTGGATTTATTAATGGCTTGGTTTGTCTGAACTTTATAGAAACATATAGTTAAAGTTAAAAGAATTAGTTCAAAACGTGGATACAAGCCAAAAACTCATCATGGTCTTCAGTAGAAATATTGACAGGTTACTAAATTTGCAAAATGAAACATTCATGATTTTAAAGAAAGCCAACCGTAAAATAAAAGATGTTATTATTAGTTACTTGAAACCGTATAACTGTGTGTAAACAAATGATATCATTAAATAGAAGTGGTTAACTGAAACAATATGATTGTGTATAAATCATTAGTATTTGATAGAAATACTTGAAACCATTCATATTTATGTAAATTATTTGTGTTATATAAGAATACTTGATAGAACTGTGAGCAAAACGTAAAAGAAATGTAAATACGAACATACAATGTACATAATTCTGTAACACTCTTGTCATAAAACATAAGGACTGATTGACATTGCTATAAAAAAAACAATTAATCAAATGAATCCCTAGTTATCATCATCATCATCATGACGCGCTACTAGCATAGATCTTCTTGACCCTCTTTCGCCACTCATCTCTATCGTCCATCGTTCCTGGAAGGTCTTCAAGGTTATATCCTGTTTCGGCACAGAGCTGTTGTATATAGGTTCTAGTTGATCGTCCAACCTTTCCTCGTCCATGTGAAGGCGTCCACAAAAGTACATCGCTTATGAGTTCGTCTTTACTTCTCCAGTAATATCCCGCATGTCTGGTTCATCTAATTTAGGTTTTGTGATGGGTGGTAGGTGGCCGTATAGCTGCTGTTTTATGGGGTTTTGCCTCCAGTATTGCTCGCAGCATTCTTTTGTAATTGCTGTCAAGCTTTTTCTCCATACGTTTTGTTAGCATCCATGAGGTGCATCCATTGAGGAGTATCGACACAACCGCTGCTTGGAAAAAGCTACATTTTATTTTATCAGTCAGGTCTGACTTCCATATGACCAATTGTCTATCGATAACTGTCCATGCCTTTGCTAGTTGCGTGTTGATGTCATTCTCGGTTGATGAGACGCTGCGTCCAAGGAAGGCGAACTTCTCCACTAGTTTCAGAGGACCGCCATTTAGTGTGTAGATGTCACCTCTTTGATTAAAGCACATGTTTTCTATTTCGTCTGAGTTGACATGGAGGCCTATGCCACCTGCAGATCGTTCCAGGCTATGAAGCAGGGATTCAGCTTGGGCTGGTAAATTTGCTATAAGCGCTGTATCATCGGCGTATTCCGCGTCCGTAATAGTTTGTGCGGGGTATCTTCTGCTTCTTTCCTTTGCCTGCTTAAAACCGCATTTTTTCATTAGATCTATAGACGTTCTAAGCACGTTGCCTAAATAGATAATGAACAGGTATGGGGCGAATGTATCTCCTTGCAGCACACCTGGTACAATGTCGAAATAGTCTGTGTCTCCATCCGATGAGTAGACTTTTACTTTTGTGTTTTTATATAGCATCATTATGGCTGCAACGGTTTCTTTGGGAGAGATCGTAGGCGAGAAGTAATAGCTCTATCTTGTCTCTGTATATGGAGTCAAAAGCCACGGAGAGGTCGACGAATAATAGTGTTGCCTCAAGCGGTTTTGCACGAACACCTTCTAGAATTCTAGACAGATAGTCAAAATTTGTGATGTCATGGGTCGATTCTTCCGAAAGCCATTTTAGTTCTTCCTCAATATTTTCTCAAATTTGGGTTCTATGCTGTTGCGTATTAGATCTTTGCCGCTATTGATGTAATATACCTCGGAAGTTCTTAGCAATTTCGAGGTCACCCTTCTTGAGGAAAGGGAGAATGCATCCCTTTGTCCATATGCCTATTATGTGCAGGTTATATACGGTGTTCTTGTTTTAAAGATACAGATCCCTGCTCTTTTATCAAAAGATTCAGTTCTAAATGTTATTCCAGGACACTGGAAATAAACAGTCCAATAGAATTCAACTCCATCGGCTTCAGGGGGCGTTGAATACGCCAACTGTATCTCTGCAGAAGAGTAAGACTCATTCAACGAGAGTCCTGGATATGACATTAAACTATCCGATGGCGACGTTCTAGCCTTGTGTTATATAGTCATCTGCTGATTCATGCAGAAATATACGTATATATGCTGGATACATACCGATGCAATAATAATTAAGACGCCCGATGATAACGACACAGGAACAAACGACGCACGCAGGAAAGAAGACGCAGGAAGACTTCTTTATAAAACATTTTACCTCACATCTTTATTTGTAAGTTTCGAAAGGGTTGTTCCAAGTTTGCATGTGAGAGAGAGCTGGAGACCGAACATTACTGAAATACTTTGACCCCGAAGTTATGGCCGTCAGCGTTGTGTCTTTCTTGTTCTCCATGGTTGCTCAACCGAGCACTGGAGTCGGCTGGGTGCTGGCTTTCCTTACTACATCGCGTCTATCTCCTCAACTCCTCGCCTGTCTCCACTGGCTCGTTGAACCTAGCTGACCGGAACTCAACTCGTCGGCCTTATATTACCTTCAAACTCCCACGCGCTGATATGGACACGCCTCCAAGACTACTTCCGATATCTGGGGACCGGGATGTGTCACTTCCGCTTTCTTTGGAATGGCCTGTGTGATCGTCATCGAGCGGAAATAACTGTCATCCAGTTCAGAGGTCACTCTCTTCCGGTGCGTCAGTCTATGAGAGTATAATGGGATCTTTTTTACCTCGTCCCATTTCATCAGCCAATTTCCGCCCATGCGATTTCCTCTCATAACTGCCACCAGAATGTGTCACCTCCTTCCGGTGCATTACCTTGAATGGCATTTTTGGCCGGGTCAACCGGTCAAAACATAACACTTGGAGAATTGGGGAATGTGGAGTACCTCTTATTGCCGTCGATCCAGGTCCACTCTGACCTGGAAAGGTAGCACCTAATTGTTACCGTGTTCGACTCTATATGGATACCGCATACTTCTGGTCTTGTGCCAAACCCAGCATTTTTATTTGTACTTTGTGCATGTATGTGTGTGTGTGCAAGGGTTTTGTGATCGCCCGTGTTTATTGTGCAGTGTAAATATTGGGTGTTTCACAATTTTTTAAACAAAATGATCAAATCAAAGAACACAAATGAGAGTAATCGAAATTACATTTATTGAAAGACATGTATTTACCTAACCCCTCTGCACAGGCAGGATGTGACACAAGGTCAATTTTTAAGCGGTATTGAAAGATGGGTATTTACCCAACCCCTCGGCACCTCGGTTTTGTGAAATTCAATGAACCTCATCTAGGATTTGAACTCGTGTCACCGTGTCCATTTCCTACGACGATAACCATTACACCTTGGACGCCTCCCATCTACTGAAAAGTAAAAGGATAACTCTTTAGGATACGCATCTATTTAGTCTCAAATATGAACCAAAAATGTCAAGAGAAGTTCGAGAATGCATATTCCAGATGTCCGCCGTTCTGTTGAAAGCACTATTGAATATGGCGTACAAAGTTGGTGATAACACTAGCTCATTCCTCCTGGATGCTCAGATAGTTATCGGATCATACTTTAAAAGATCATACTTTTAAGAATCAGAGTCATAGGAGGTTCAAATGATGAGAGTCCCGTTATCTTATAATCTTCACAAGTGCCATGAAATTCAAAATTCTTGACCAACTTTAAAATTTAACTCTTGTTTGGAAATGTGTTGAAATTTAATCTACTCCTGTTTCTTGTGTGACCAATCTTCAAAGATTTAGTTTCATAAAATATCATCACACAAAAGAGATTCTGCTCTATCCATATTTACCAAGCCCTTCGCTCAGGCAGGATATGACACAAGGTCAATTTTTGAGCGGAGTTTAACAGATTTGAATTCAGAGTTTTCCTTTTTTCCTTGGCTAGTTTCCTCACTGTGAAGAACACAGTCTGCCCGATTATTTATCAATAGCTGGAGGGAGAATAATTGGATTCATATCTTTGCCAAGGGTAATAGTGCTATGTGAAATGCAATCAGCCTCGTCCAGGATTTGAACTCGTGTCGCTGTGTCCATTTCCTACGCCGATAACCATTACACCACGGGCACCTCCATCATCTAAGAAATGATTTTGCTATATTTATTTAAATACTGCAATATCTTAACTATTTCCAAATAGTTATCTTTAAAGAGAAAGAGAATAAAGTGAACGGGAATGATCTTCGAGGCCGTTGTTTTCTTTTTCCAACAGTTGTGAAACACCCTGTATGTGTGCATTAGTGTCTGTGTCTCATGTATACATTGAAGTGGACGTGAGATTAATAGTAAGCGTGAGAGTATTGGTATAGGTTATCAATTTGTTCGTTGTATATGTATAGTCCATGTATGTACAGTATTGCAGGAAATTTGCTTTAATCGCTGGGTCGCAAGAATTAAAAATAGGAACATTTTGCTTCCTGGAATATTTATAAGCAATATTATTTGTTGCGATTATAAGAATTACTCTAAAGAAATTACTACTCACTATTTGAGTATTTGGACATGTTTCTGTTTTCGAGGGTGTATGTCTAGTAGATGTGTTTCTGTTTGGTTTGGTTTGGCATAATGCTAATGTTGTATAGTCATATGCAGATTCATGCAGAACACAACGACACAATGAAGACGACGAGACAGTCCTTTTAGAAAAAATATACCTCTCATTTTATTTAAAAGGGTTCGAAAAGGGTTACTCAAGGTTTTACTGTAAGAGGGAGTTGAAGACCGAACAGAACTGCAACATATTGACCCCCACTCTTATGGCCATCAGCGTCTCTTTCCCGCTCTCCAGGGCTGCTCAACGGGAGGCCTGGGGGTCGACTCTGCTAGGTACAGGCTTCCTCTACCGCATCTTGTCACCAACGGGTCTGGTCTCCAAACTAGTCTCCAAACTAACTGACTTCATTTTCTCATCGAGTTATATAATAGTTCAATCGCCCACTCAATATCTCTGGAATGGCATGTTTGATCGTCATCAAGCGGAAATAACTGTCATGCAGTTCACAGGTCACTCTCTTCCGGTGCATGAGTCTATAACTGTACCATGGGATTTTACCTTGTCCCATATTGTCAGCCAAGCCCGCCTACGTGATTTCTTCCCATAACTGCCAGCGGAATGTGTCACTTCCTTCCGGTACCTCACTTTGGAATGGCATGTTTGGCCGGGTCGAAAGTCAATATACATCATTTCTAATTTCTGTTTGGTTTGGTTTGGTTATCTAATTCCAAATCCTGTTTATATATATATATATATATATGATTTGTAAACACATTTTGTAGATACACGAAGTTAAATGATCAAAGAGTTATGTTTCAAACAATTCAAGTTAGCACAAGTTATTTGTTTGCATTAAGTTTAAATGTCATACAGTTCTATTTGACCCAAAGATAGGACCCTGTCGGGTTCTACCACGACAGGTCAGAGTGGATCTGGAAGCAATAGAAATGAAGGGGTACTCCACATTCCTCAAAGCTCTAGCGTGACTGGAGCCTCACGATTAGATTGTTTAGTGTCATATCTAGAACACTCGTAGGAGGAGTCTTTCCTCTCCACAGAGATGCCGTTGGTGTATTCTACAGCCCCAGCTGACTAGACAGTTTGTTTCTGTGTTTAATGTATATGTATGACTGGATTGTGCGCACACAAGTGTATGTTTATGTGTGTGTATGTGAAAGAGAGAGAGATAGAGATAGAGAGAAAGAGAGAGAGAGGAGTGTGTGTGTGTGTGTGTGTGTGTGTTTCACATGCAATGTCTCAGAAAATCCTTACCATTTTTGCACAGATTAATGACGGCTGATGAACAATTAAGATTGCAAAGTATCAAGAAATGTTTGATGGAGACAAACAGTCAAAAGAACATCTCAAAACAGACATATTTCAAGAAACTTTTGAACAGGTTTATTACGTTGTTGGGGAATTATCTTGTCGAAGAATTCTCGCTGGAAACGACTCATTGCATTGGAAACATAAGTGACTCTTATCATCGTCAGAGAATATTTGGGAAACATCCGAATTATTATGATGATATATCAACCGTATCATAGATGACATTCATTTGGTCGCCTTTTTGAGAGAGAAAATACGCAAAAAACAGCTGCAGTGACGGTTATCCTTCTGGAAAGAAGACCTGTTTATGACCACAAACATAACGGAATCACGTTGTTTATTTGTTTAGTTTTGAAACAGGTGCAATTTCGAGTCAATTGTTATTAACACATTCACGATATTGTGTACCTCCGGTGAAACATTGTCATATTTCAATTTGACCGACGTGTACCACCGGGAGCTATAAATAAATTGAAATGTTCATTCATAATAATAACTGACTGTTTTATTTTATTTTTATTGGCAAGACAAAAATTTTAAACACTCGGCTAAAAGGAAAGATTCAAAAATCGCATCCATCGCGAACGTGTTAAGATATTTTTTTTTTGTATTTGTGCTTTTACCATTTCTAGTTTTTGTGCATGTTTTTCAATTCTATTCAGACTGACTTCGGCGCCACTCTGATCTTCTTCTTCTTCTTCTTCTTCTTCTTCTTCTCTCTCTCTCTCTCTCTCTCTCTCTCTTCCAACTTTCTTATCAGATTTTCTCCACAATTTACATGATTGACAGCTTTTGTCTGAACTTAATAGGAATAGTACTGATACGGTTAATAGTAAGTTAGCGACCATAGTCGAGGGTGACCCGAAGGCTCCCTTTTCGATAGCTACTGCACCAAGGTGTAGGGGAGGGCGCTACTCCATTCCCTGGATTGCTCCACTTTACCCTTGAACTGTACCTTATAATGCTGAGTGTTAAGCAAGGTGGTATCAAGTTCCATTTTTAAAGTCTTCGGTATGACTCGACCTGGGATTGAACCCAGGTCTCCCGGGCCATTGGCGAACACTCTAACCGCTGGGCCAATGTCCCGATTTAGTTTATAGTACTGATACAATAATAATCGTATAATAATAGTATAATAGTTCTGATATGGTTAATAGTACTGATACTATAATTAGAGTATAACAATAGTGACCAGCTCATTGGCCTAGTGGATAGTGTGTTCGCCAATGATCCGGGAGACCTGTGTTCAATCCCAGGTCGCGTCATACCAAAGACTTTAAAAATGGTACTTGATACCTCCTTGCTTAACACTCAGTGATATAAGGTACGTATCAAGGGTAAAGTGGAGCAATCCAGGAAAAGGAGTAGCTCCTCCCCTACACCTCTATGTAGTAGCTATTGAAAAGGGAGCCTTCTGGTCGCCCTCGACTATGGTTGCCGACTTTACTTACTTAGTACTGATACAATAGATAGTACTGATACTATAATAATAGTATAATAATTGTATAATAGTACTGATACAATTGATAGTACTGATACTATAATGATAGTATAATAATAATAGTATACTATTATGATAACAGTACTGATACGGTTGATCGTACTAATACGTTTAATAGTACTGATACTATAACAATAGTACAATGATAGTATAATTGTACTGATACGGTAATAATAATAATAATAATAATAATAATAATAATAATAATAGTATGATAGTATAATAGTATGATAAAAGTACTGACACTGTTGTTATGACTAATACGGTTGATAATACTGATACTATAGTAAGAGTATAGAAATAGTATAAAAGTACTGATACGGTAGCTAGTAATGATACTATAAAAAAAAAAGTTGGCAACCTTAGTCAAGGGTGACCAGAAGGCTCCCTTTTCAATAGCTACTACACCGAGGTGTAGGGTGCTTCTCCATTCCCAGTATTGCTCAACTTTATCCTTGAACCTTAGAGTGCTGAGTACTATTTTTAAGTCTTTTAGTATTGAACCCCGTTCTCCTGGACCACTGGCGAACACTCTACTCATTAAGCGCATTATAGTTCTTATAAAGTTGATAGCATTGATACGGTTAATAATAATGATACTATGATTATAGTATACTAATAGTATAATAGTACTGATACGGTTAATAATACTGATACTATAATAACAGTATATTAGTTGTATAATATTGTTATATACTGTACCTATGAATATTAATGAGTATGGATGTATGTTCGAGCTGGTCGTCCTGCTTTTGCCCGGCCATATGTGGGGGCCCATAGGAGTACATCACTTATGAGCTCGTCCCTACTTCTCCAGCTGTGACCTGCATGTCTGGTTCGTCTAACTTGGATAGTTTTCGTGATAGGAAGCAGGTGGCCGTAGAGTTGGTGCCTTGTGCGGTGTTGCTAGCAGGACTTGTTCAATATTGCTCGTAACATTCTTGTGTAATTGCCGTGTAGCTTCTTCTCCAGCCGTTTAATTAGCGTCCAAGTAGTGCATCCATACAGCAGTATCGATACGATCGCTGCCTGGAAGAAACTGCGTTTCATTTTATCGGTCAGGTCTGATTTCCCTATGATCGATAGCCTATGGATAGCTGTCCATGCCTTCGTTAGCCGCGTGTCGGTGTCCTTTTCTGTTGATGATTCGCTGTTTCCTAGGTAGGTGAATTTGTCTGTTAGTTTAAGAGGGGTTCCATCTAGTGTGGTGATGTCGCCTGTTTGATTATAGCACATATATTCCGTTTTGTGTGCATTGACATGGAGGCCAATGCCTGCAGCGGCTCGTTCCAAACTATGCAGTAGAGTTTCGGCTTGGTTGGGTGTATTCGCCTGTAACGACATGTCATCGGCGTCGTCGGCGTCGGTAATTGTTTTTGCGGGGTGCTTTCTGCTTCTTTTCTTTGTCAGCTCGAAGCCGTTTTTTCTGATTTTATCAATCGATGTTCAAAGCACGTAATCTAGACAGATGATAAAGAGGTATGGGGCTAGTGTGTCTCCTTGTAGTACTCCTGCTACAATGTCGAAGTATTCTGTGTCTCCATCCGTTGAACGTACAAGTCGACAAATAGTAATATCGCTCCTAGGTTGTTTTGCCCGTACGCCCTCAAGGATTCTACGGATGGTTAATATTTGTGAGGTCGTGGATCTATTTCTTCGGAAGCCATTTTGGTTTTTCCTAGGGATGTTGTCTATTTTAGGTTTTATCCGTTTTCGTAGTCGGGCATTGTAAATTTTGGCTGCTATGGATGTAGGTGTTATGCCTCAGTAGTTCTTGGCTAATCCGAGGTCACCCTTTTTAGGGAAGGGGAGGATGCATCCCTTCATCCATTGGTCTATCGTATTTTGATTATAGACTGCGTTGCAGTGTCGGAGCAGTATGTCGACGAATTGTCTGGTCTTCCATACTTCTGGGGGAATCTCGTCCAGCACTGCAGCTTTCCTATTTTTAATTTTTCTGAGAACCGAGTCGACTTCTTCTTTAGTGAACGGTCCTA
Source organism: Sepioteuthis lessoniana (assembly GCA_963585895.1). Classification (NCBI taxonomy): domain Eukaryota; kingdom Metazoa; phylum Mollusca; class Cephalopoda; order Myopsida; family Loliginidae; genus Sepioteuthis; species Sepioteuthis lessoniana. The sequence continues at coordinate 68,364,129 of OY757911.1, read as the reverse complement.
GTTTAATGTCCAATTGCTTACTAATTATTCTGGTGATTGGTTTATGCGTTACTTTCGGTGGGTTTCCTCGTAGTTTTTCGAAATGCTGTTTCCACAGTTTTATTCTTTCCTGTTGGTTTGCAGCTTTCAGTTTTGCTTTGACTGTGCTTTTCCTTCTGCTCACTTCGTTTATTGTTTGCCATGCTATCCTAGATTGCCTATCTTCCACTGAGTCTCTAATCTTATCTATCTGATTTTGTATGTATTCTGTCTGTTCCTTTATATATGCGCTTGCTAATTGATATTGTGCCGTTTTTAGTTTTCGGGCATTTGTGTTTGTTGGGTTCTTCCTGTAGCTTTTAGGGATTGTTTTTACGTGTGCTTGTTTTTCTCTCACTGCTAACGTTTCCCATGGGACTCTATATTTAGTTCTAGGTTTTGTTGGAATACACTTTGCTGCCGCCTCACGGTGCGCATTGACGAAATCCTCATATTCGCCATTTGGGGTACCTTTTTCCGTCTTCTCTTGTAGTGTCTCGAATCTGTTTCTCAATTCTACTACATATTTTTCTCTTATATCTCTGTTGTTGAGAAGGGCCCAGTCATAGTGTTTGGTAGACGCTGTTCGTGTGGCTTAGTCGTATATTTGCCGTGACTATTCGGTGATCGGAGGACCCCCCGAAAGAGGAGTATGCCTCGCAATTGATTGCACTATTTTTCCATTTCGTATTTATAAAGACGTAATCTATCTGTGCTTTACTATAGTTCGCGTACGTGTTGGTCCATAATTTTCCCTCCCTTTTTTGGTAGCTTTTATTGAGGCTTGTTAATCTATTTTTTATCATGAAATCTGTTAGATGTTGTCCATTCCTATTTGACGTGTTGTGTAGGCTGTATTTGTTGTTTCCGTTTTTCCCTATTTGGGCATTCATGTCTCCGCCAATGACTAACATGTTGTGTTTCGGAATGCTACGTACTAGAGAGGATAGCTCATCGTAGAAGGCAACTAGTTCAGTTTCATCACTAACATTGGTAGGGCTGTAGCAGGAGATGATTGTTGCTCTTGGGTTGCCATTAAACGTAGCTGTCAACATCCTCGGTTGTATTCTCTCAATGCTATTAAGTGTTTTTAACGCTCTAGGTCCTATAAGGATTCCTACCCCTCCTATTGTGGCCTTGACGGTGTTTTTCCATGCCGATACAGTGGCTAGCGTCCATCCATTGCCAGTTTCGTGATATTTGATACCTTCGGTGTGCGTGTGTCTGTGTTCTTGTATGCATATTATGTCTATCTTATGTTCAACGGCCGATGCAGTTAGCTCTGGTAGTTGTCCTATTCCATTTAAGGTTCTTACGATAAATGTCGCTATTTATAATGTTTGTTTGCATTTTAGTAGTTTTTGTTGTTTGAGCGCTGTAGCTGATTTTTCGAACATTGAGGCCAGGGCTCCAACCTCAGCAGAACGCGCCCCTTTTTTACCCGCGCGAAGAGCGATGCGGTTTATGTATGTGGTTTGAGTGTGGGTCATAGTTATCTTTCGATGGCTGTTTTTATTCTCATCCATAGAAGCCACTCTTATAGATGAGCAGCAGTAGTTCCCCGATCGAACTGACGATCCTAAGCGTTAAGTCGCAAAACTCACGTCAAGGACCAGGTTTGGTATTGAGTTTGGCCGTCATTGGGTTTATTCAAATACCTTTACGTCCATCATGCTGCTTCCCATGAGTACGTAAAAAAGGGGGCGAGGGCCTATATTTCCCTTAAGTTTTTGTTGTTTTTTTTTTGGGGGGTGGCATTGGGATTTTTAGGCCGTTTCGTTTTCTTCTAAACTACTGTTGGGTTGGTGGGTTGACTGTCCTTTATCATTGTGTCGTTGTGTATGATTTTGCACGTATATGTAGATGCATATTTATTATATGAGTATATAACATTTGCTCAAATGATTACAAATGTGTTGCATTTCATCAATATATAGTCCAATACAACAGGGATAATTTCTGAAAAGATTGGAGGACCCCGTCTCGGAAGAAATTCTACTCACTCCTTAATTTTTTCTATACTTTTACACCTAATATCTTTTGCAAAGTTAGTGTGTTCACAGCCATAAAAAATTGCTAAGAGAACCGTAAATGATATTCTTAACTCTTAATGACATTTCTAAACTGATTACCATTGCATTTGGCTTTTTTTTTAGCTGTCTCATGACCACAGAAAATTCTAAGGGCGTTTCGTTAGACTGAAACTCCGGATTGCAATATTGCAGGGATTAAACAGAATTATTCAACAATTTCTATTTTTCCTTAAGTAACACGCAGCAGCTAGTGCTCAGTTGCGTGGCACTAGTAGCAAGGGATCTGGAGTACAACTTAGTTTCGAAACGTATTCGTGTCTCCCGAGGTTAAGAATCAGAAATGGTATAATTAGAACAAAGAATCAACATGGCTATTATTAACTTTGGGTTGGAAATTTTTTTAAAAGGAAGAAGAATGAAAAGTGAATGAAAAATGCCACAAGGAAGAACAATTGAATTACGAAGGTGAGAAAACATCACCACTTTGCCATGGTTAAAATAGAGACGCCACTTTACTACTACTACTACTACTACGACTACTACTAATAATAATAATAATACTTCCACGGTACACGACCAATTTTCTGAAGTCTGAGTCAATGATTCTATTAAAAGATCCATTAGCATTTTCCTTTTCAGTCACACAATAATTGTGTTTTCTCCACATATCACTTCTTTGGTAATTTCTTTGAAATATTTTTATAATGTAATTATTTTTTTGTTTGTTTGTGCCAATATTTTAACTGGAGCCAGGAAGGAAATTTTAACTTCGAGTAAAAATGTTACTATGATGTTCCCTTTGTATATTTAATAGGATCATCTATATTCATAATTGGAGGGTTTGTTTGTCTGTCCTCTATAGACGGCTATGCGGCTTGATGTAGAACAACCAAATATTTTTTACATTTTTCTGGGTGTAGTGAAGGTTTACCCGCAAATCAATTTATGATCCTCTTTGGAAAAAGAGTTATAGCCTCAAGAGAAACAATCATCAACATCATGTCACGCCATCAGCACGGATAACCCTGACCCTCTCTCGCCACCCCTCCCTATCGTCCATTGCTTCCGGCAGGTCTTCAAGGCTACATCCCGTATCGACACAGAGCTGCTGTGTGTAGGTTCGAGCTTGTCGTCCTGCCTTTGGTCGGCCATGTGAAGGGGTTCATAGGAGTACATCACTTATAAGATCGTCCCTACTTCTCAAGCAGTGGCCCGCATGTCTGATTCGTCTAATTTTGATAGTTTTCGTGATGGATGGTAGGTGGCTGTATAGCTGCTTGGTGGGGTGCTGTCTCCAGGACTTGTTCAATATTGCTCGCAGCATTCTTGTGTAATTACCGTCAAGCTTTTTCTCCAGCCGTTTAGTTAGCGTCCATGTAGTGCATCCATATAGCAATATCGACACGACCGCTACTTGGAAGAAACTGCGTTTCATTTTATCGGTCAGGTCTGTCTTCTCTGTGACCGAGAGCCTATTGCTATCGAAAGCTGTCCATGCCTTTGCTAGTCGCGTGTTGATGTCTATCTCGAAAGAATAATCTTTGGAGATACATCTTGCAAGTAATTAATCACTCTTACTAAAATAAATATTCACATTTAATTAAAGAATGCTAATTAACTTTATAGACAGTTATATAAGGTGAAAATGTGAAATAATTATTGAGTATTATTGTGTAGTTAGGAATAACAATCCGGGGAAAAATTAATCAATTTTAATATTTTGTTTTGTATATGCATGGGCGCACATTTTTTCCGGTTGAGATGACATATACACACTAATACAGGCATACATAAACATATATATTTGTTGTGTGTATGTCTGTGTATGTGTCTGTGTGTGTCTCTGTATGTGTATATTTGAGAGACGGAGAAAGAGAGAGTGAGAGAGAAAGAGAGAGAGAAAGAGTTATCGTAGGTGTCACCCATCAGGTAATCATTATCACATTCATTTCATTCGACCTTTCTTCCGATTTATAATTTCGAGACCCACTGAATCTGTTACTGCAAGCCTATCCCAGACTTAGCTAGACTCAGAAAACTTCAAAATGTTTATCATTATATATATATACCCGTGAAAAGGTCATTTGATAACTAAGGTTATTTTTTTAATCTTTTTTTTTTCAGATTTTTTTCTATAAATGTAAATTCTACTTTCTTTGTAATTAATTTATAGCAAAAATTATTTTAATCACAGAAAAAATGTTTATTTTCAGGCCATTCAAAGTGGTGGCAAGTCAAGCCGAGCACGAGCACGAGACTTGAACAGAGGTCTGTCATCAAATTTTTGGTGTCTGAGAAGTGCAAACCATGTGAAATTTATAGAAAGATGTGCGATGTGTGCGGAGAAGCATATTTTATGCAAAAAAATCTTTACAAAAGGGCTAAACATTGGTTTACCACTACCAGCTTGAGTCGCAAAAAGAGTTCATGAAGAGAAAATACACAAACTCTTCGGTAAAGAAAAGGTTCCAGGCGCAGGGGTCATTAAAGAAAGTCATTCTGATAATCTTCTGGGACATGAAAGGACTCATAACTTTTGGTCTTTTGAAAAACTATTGCCAAATCCTTAGGCAAAATTCCCATAATTTATCGAATGACCTTCCCATATGAATATACACTGACTTTAAAAAAATAATAAGCAGTTCATCATCATGTAAATTATTGAAAACTAGAATTCTATGATTCCAAGAGGAATATTATGCGATCACAACCGATATTATTTGGCTTTATTTATAACCCAACTCAGCAAACTTGAATAGCCCAGTCTGTTAGAGCTGCAGAATACCCCGACTGCATCTCTGCAGAGGGATAAGATCTCCCCTCTCACAACGATGATCCTGAATATGAAATTTAAACAACTTGTCGGAGAAGATCCAGTAATGGTGGAGCTTTGAGCAATGTGTGACACACCTTCATTGCCATCGCTCCCAGGTCTACTCTGGTCCGGAGTGGTAGCATCTGATTCGGTCCTATTTGTAGGTCAAATAGAACTGTTTGACATTTAAACTATGAAAACAAATGACTTACGCTAACTTTAATTGCTTGAAATAGTATTGTTTGATAATTTAACTGCGTGTAAATAAATGACAGATGTTCAATTGAGTTGTTAGAGTTAAATAACAATACTTGGAACCATTTAATTTTGACTTGTGCTAAATTGAATTGTTTGAAATAGAATTGTTGGGTCATTTAACAGTGTGTATCTACAAAATTTGTTTACAAATCATATATTTAATATATATGTAAAAACTGGATTTGGCATTAAATAACCAACAATGGTTGATATGCCACAAAATCAAACCAAACAAAACCAAGCAATCTTGAAACCATGTGACTAAAACTATTGATAAATAACCGTCCGAAAACAAGTACACTCCACATGTATATTTATGTATTTTTAATTTTGGTTTTCAAAGTTTTGTTGTATAGCGGTTGAAGTAATGAAGGTTGTGTTGTGTGAGACAGACAGACGTAGGGAGGCAAGACGGATGGCTATGATGACCGATAACTTCTTCTTTTGGCAATAGCACGCTGTGTTTATCTTCAAGAATCCACTTAGCACTTCTTCCGCATCTCGGCTGGGGTTGCTCAACCGGAAGCCGCTGAGGGCAACAGGCCTCAGCGGGGTGTTCTCACGGAGTGCAAGCTGGCTCTCAATCTGGCCTTCACTGTCTCCAACTGACTCACCTGCAGCGGGCATCTGCATATATTATTTCATTACGCCCACTTAATTTTGTTTAGATCACATGATCTTCTTCCGCTTATTTACACAGGTGCATCTCTGATTGACGGCTGGGTCAATATGTAACAGTTTCGGTGCTGTAGAGTTTAGTAATAAATGATACATAATAATATTCATTTTCACTGAATAATTTTCACTAAAATGTATAAAATCCGAATATCTTTGTCAAAGAAAATTGACTTTATACAGAATAAAGTTATCATGGTGGACATATCTATGTGTGCTTGTTTATTTTACCAAAACAGCTACTCCGTGCTATGCGTGCTTGTTTATTGTCACCAAAACAGCTACTTCGTCTCGCCTCAAATTTCTTAGTAGGTTACTCTATAACGAGGCAAAAGTAGTCATATTTTCATCATAGTATTAGCTAATTTGCTTAATTTACTGAAGCCTAAATAGTATATATAAATGTGAGTGTGTGTTGTGCGTAAGTGTTGTGTGTTTATTTACCAACCCGTCAGCACGAGCAGGATGCGACCCAGTATTAGTTTTTAAGCAGAGTTTTAATAGGTTTGAATTCAGAGTTTTCCTTCTAAACCGATTGTCATACCAAAGTTAAAGAACCCAATCTGTCTTACTATTTACCCATAGCTGGAGAGAGAATAATTGGATTCGTAACTTTTCCAGGGGTATTATAGCTATGTAAAAATGCAAATTGTCTCGTCCAGGATTTGAACTCGGGTTACCGTGTCTCTTTCTAATGGCGGTAACCATGGCACCGCTAACGAGAACGGGCAGAAAACTTCATATGAGTACATTATATTTGCTGTAGATGACTTTTGACTTACAGGATCCTAGAACAACAATACCGATGGGAGAAGTTGGTGGACTACAATGAGACTTTTGAAAAATAAACATCATTTGGACACATTCTATGAAAGTATCTTAACCAGCTTATTGCCTTTTCAATCAACCCTTATATATATATATATATATATATATGTGTGTGTGTGTGTGTGTGTGTGTGTGTGTGTGTGTGTGTGTGTGTGTGTGTGTCGTAGGAAATGGACACGGCGACAAGAGTTCAAATCCTGGGCGAGGCTGATTGCATTTCACATAGCACTTATACCCTTGAGAAAGGTATGAGTCCAATTATTCTCCCTCCAGCTATGGATAAATAGTAGGGCAGACTGGGTTCTTCAGCCTTGGTGAGGCAACTAGTCTAGGAGAAGGAAAACTCTGAATTCAAACCTGTTAAACTCTGCTTAAAAATTGACCTTGTGTCATATCCTGCCCGGGTGGATGGGTTGATATATATATATATATATATATATATGTGTGTGTGTGTGTGTGTGTGTGTGTGTGTGGAATACCTAAACGAGCCAGAAACTATCTCCCTAGATTTCCCCAACTGGATCATCAGGATAATTCTGACTAAAGAGGGTCTGCGCAGCCATCGGAAAGAATAAAAAATTAGCATAATAAAAAAAGATTTTAAAAAAGAAAACCAAACCCACATTCTATTTCCCAATTTGCCAGGCTTGTTAGTGCATGCAAGAATTAAGTATTTTCGATATCTGCTTGAGTAATTCATTGGGGTTATTATAAGAAGCTAGAGTGAGTTTTTCCTCCATTCGTAGAAAGCAATATCTATCACCAGCCTTATATTTACGGCATATTTTACAATCTCCCATTTTAATATAAGATCTATACTTTGTTTCATTTTAATTTCCTTCACATCGTTAGATAAGCTAGTCCTTCGACCCCCCTCTCTCTCTCTCTCTCTCTATATATATATATATATATATGTATGTGTGTGTGTGTGTGTGTGTGTGTGTATGTGTGTGTGTGTGTGATCACAAAAGTGATATGGTAATAGAAAAGATGTGCCACATTGACAGTAAGTTTGTCTCTGAAGCCGCCAATTTTTTCAAGTTTAAAACAATCAGAAAAAATATCATTGATGTCATAGATATTAGTTCCGATAATTTCCATGATAAAAGCAGTATATAATATTTTATCCTCTACAGTAAATAACAAATAGTGAAACTTTAAAATATTCTCTAATATGCTACATATTGAGGCATAACAAAATGTTCGTGATTTATGTCTTCGATTACTATACTGGCATAAATAATTTTTGAATGCTCTAAGTACTAAAGAGTATCAACAGACTAAGAATGCCAACTTGCTTTTCCGGTCAGTATCATGATATTATCATGTAGCAATAACTTCCAAAAGTCTTCATATTTAACGGTTCTATTATTTTTCAAGATAAAGGTAAACTTGGCCGACGTTATAAGAAAGGATATCATGATCTTTGCAGAAAATGCCAAAATCGTGACGAAAGAAAAGATTATACGTGTCGAGTTTTGTTAAAAATGTATCGACGCTGAATTTTTACTTACCAAGACAGAAAAGATGTATAATTGAAACGTTAATTTTCTTCAGAATACACCTCCTTAGTATAAAACAATTATCCCAGCGACTTCTTTTTCATTAGTTGAATCACCTCTGAAACTTTTTATTTGCCGTTCTGCTGTACTGTCGTATTTTATTTACGTCCTCTCCGTTTTGATATCGCTAATTCTTTGGATTTATTCTCGGTTTGATGATTATAGAAGAAGATACTCTTACACTAACTCATGTTTCATTAAAAAATGATGATCAAATAGTATCTGCTTTTCTGATCAAAATGATGAAGTTTCATCAATTTATTACATTTACGCACGTCTTCGTTTAAATATAAAGATTTGGTCAAGATGCTATTTGAATTGACCACGTTATTAATCTTAAATACATTTATAGGAACTATACTAAAAAAAAGGGTTAATTTTATTTAGCAAAAAAAAAAAAAAAGGCTCGAAAAGCGGTGATTTTTGTATATGTACTTTTGCAATCATTAACCACTCAGCACATTCACAAGAATTTTTAAATTTCGAGATATTTCACTGACGACAAAATTTCAAATCCCCGCGAAAAATTTAAAGGATCAAAAATAAGATAATTTTAGAAATCTTTTTCCTCCAAAAATATTTAAAATACGATTTCTAAGCCAATTAGGCACATAAATAAATCGTCAAACTTTTTAAACTAATTTCAAACCTACCATCATCATCTTGTCGTGTCACCAGCACGGATATCCCTGAGCATCTCTTGCCACCCCTCTCTATCGATCATCGCTTCCGGCTGGTCCTCAGGGTTACATTCTGTATCCTCACAAAGCTCCCGTATGTAGGTTCGAGCTGGTCACCCTGCTTTCGCTCGGCCATGTGAGAAGGTCCATAGGAGTACATCACTTTACTTAATGCTGCGAGCAATATTGAACAAGTCCTGAAGGCAACACCCCACAAAGCAGCAGCTATACGGCCACCTACCACCTATCACGAAAACTATCAAAGTTAAACGAACCCGACATGCAGGACACTGCTGGAGAAGTAGGAACGAGCTCATAAGTGATGTATATAAACCTACCAAAACAGTAAAAATAAGCGAAGAAATTAATAAAGTATGGAATTGTCTATACTCAACCAAAAGTAAATAATGATTTATTATTTACTCAAATACAGTCTGATTTATTTCTTTTGAGAGAAAAGCAAAATTCTTTCCTTTCAAGAATGCATTTCAACTCGTTTGATTTATCTCAAATTAAATGAATGTTTGTTTACATTTATATTTGTTAAAAAATTTCATGTCTTCTACTAAAATATAATATCAGTTCACATTCTCTTTAAGACATAAATAGATTTTTTCTCTCAATGAGTGATATACTTACACAACAAAATTATCACATACACACAATAACATACAAAATATATCCCTTTATTTTAAGCAAGCAATTACTATATTTCATGGAACGAATCTTAACTACATCTATTAAAAATATCTTCGCTCAAACTAATTTTATCTTTGCTTACAGGGAAAAAATCTTTTTTTGTTTTTTTCAGCAAATGTTTTACTCAAATCAAAGAAATAAACAGTATAAGTTTGTTGATCGGATTTTTCTTCATTGATTTAATCCTTTAACCGCTACACATATTTAAATCAGTTTTTGTTTCAACAATTAGCTACAATATCCGATTAAGGACTTTATGAAGAGTCAGGCATAGATATCGAAGGGATTTCAACATGAATGAAATGCACACGGAACCACCATTCTCGTGTGATTACGCAACATCAAGGAACGGTTGCTTTGACATCAACGGCGTTTATAAATCACAAACGGCACTAAAATGAAGATGAACGAACGTCCTATGTAATCTCTGCTTTTAGTTGTTCTGGCGTATATATATATATATATATATATATATATATATATATTTCTTTTAAATACCCTGTCCGGTGGTAAAAGCTGCTTGGTAGCACCAGGAGTTGCAGTACCGCCTTGAGCTACCGAAACTGTGTTATCTCCCTGGTTAGTGGCTGATGAGGGCAGGTATCGCACGTGCTTTCACACATTGTATGATGAAAAAAAAATATATATATCCAATTAAGACTTTATTAACTGGGAGGTATTATATATATATATATGTATGTATATATAAATGCAAAGATTTTCTGCTGAATATAAAATATTTGCTATGTCATATACATGTGTGTGTGTGTGTGTGTGTGCGTGTGTGTGTGTGTGTGTGGTTATTTCTGTTGACTCAATCATTACTGAGGGACTACCAGGATCTGCCATAGTTCCAGGCTTTAACGCTATTACCTTCAAACCAAAGCAATAAAGCAATACCTTGCGATATCCCAAATCTTTATTATTTGTTTTAACTCATTTTTTTTACTTCTTATTTAAATTGCTTTTTTAATTCCAGGTCTTTCTTTATTCTCTGTTACAGTGTAAGAATGCCAGATCCATGTAAATCTTTTAGACTGTTGAAATATTTCCTCCTCTACAGTGTAATAATACCAATATTACTCAAAGATAACGAACTTTGTCTTAAATCCTAAGCATTCTATTTGATATGAAATACTAGCTTGGTTCATAAAGAAATCGAGGCTGGTTTAAGTTTTTTTTTCATATTCGACACTGACTTGTCTAGACGACTCTATTGTTGTATAATTGTATAATTATATTGTAACTGTTTCTCAGATGAATCCATTTTTTTCATAGCAGAAATGACAAAAATTAGTTACAATCACAATATCGTATTTAGCTAAAACTGGGCAAAACTTGTTTTAAAACCTTTGAATTGTTGAATCAAAGAACCTTGCACGAATCAATTTATTATGTACATAAGCTTCTTATATGCAAAATGAATTGATTCGGGCAAGGTTCTTTGATTGGTATCGCTGATTCAAAGAAGGAAAACGTCAGTTGAAAAAGATTACCCCCTAAAGAGACCTTATACCTGCAGAAATGCTAAAACTATTTTAGTTTCCAGGTCAGATTAAAATGGATAAAATTTTCACTCACAATTTGGTGATGAGGAGGGTGTTTTACTGGGTCATATCAAATTATTCTTACTGAACATTTGGGAATGAGACGAATTACAGCCAAATTTGTTCCACGGCTTCTGATACCAGAACAGGCATTTCAGACGACCACAGTTACCAATTTGCTTCAATATGAAGATGCCTTTTTGAAAATCCTAATAAGAAGTGAGGAATTGTGAGTATATGACCACAATCACGAAAGAGAAACTCGGTCATCTACGTAGAATTCTCTGCTATCAACAGGGCCAAATAAGACTCGAAAGTTGAGAGCAACACCAAATAACTTCTTATGATCTTTTTTAAGAAGAAATATGTAGGTCATCATGAATATACCCCTAAAAGACGAACTGTCACAAAATAATTCCAAGAAAGTTATGTACTGTCTCTGTAGCAGACTTACGAGGATTATTCACCTATAAAACCAATTAGCGCGAGTGACTTAAATTGAAATGGACGTGGCGGATATTAAAAGAAATTTGACGGAGCAGTTTCCCAATATAATAAAATTGGGATTTGAAAGACGAGTCATCCAATGAAGAACTTGCTGGAATAATTGCTTTGAGTTTTAAGAAAATTATTTGGAAGAAAATTAACGTTTCATTCAGCGTTCGAATCTACCATCGTAAATGTAATTTCTGTCTCAATAAATTTTCAACGCACCTTGTAGACACACACACACATACATATACATACACACACACACACACACATATATATATATGTGTGTGTGTGTGTGTGTGTGTGTGTGTGTGTGTGTGTGTGTGTGTGTGTGTTTAAGTTAGGCGAGGAACTGAGATACCAAATACCATTGACTCTACATCTCCATTATCCTAACTTGAATATTTACACTCTATCAATTAAATTGAGCTCTATTCATTTATGAATATAGCAAACTATATTATCAATATATACATACATCTATATATATATATATATATGTGTGTGTGTGTGTGTGTGTGTGTGTGTGTGTGTGTGTGTGTGTGTAGTATTGCTTATAGATAAGCAAACTCTGTCAATTCTTAACAAAATGTTTATTGTTTTCTAAAGCAAAGATAGTATTTTATTATTTACAATTGAATATTAATTTTGAATACTGAATATTGAAATGCATATTATTATGCATTATTTATTAACAAACTCTGCAATATTGCAAAGTTGACAAAAATACAATTTCCTACACCTTTGTAAACACAAATAAAATAGAATGAATGTATATGATAAGACACCTATTTTGAGACTGCCTCAAATTCAGATTATATATATAAATATATATATAGCTTTTATGTTAACATTTTGTTTAAAAAAATGGATCATGTAATAATGCTTAGTATTTGAGCAGTAGTGCAGTGTTTTCTTGCGTTAAATAAAAAAGAATATTTTGGTTGATTTCTCTTTGAAATTATAAAAAGAACTTTTATGGAGACATTACTTATGGTTGCACAAAGCCAATCATTGTGATTGTTTGTACTATGCACAATGTCTCATGTAGTACCGACCTTTCAAATTAAGAATACCGACAAAAAAGGATTCAAAATTTTCAAGTCATTCCATGTAAACAATCAATGATCATATGAAAATATTGAGCAAAGCACGTGGCAACTTTCGTTCACTGTGTTTTTTATTGTCAAAACTGAACAAATTACTGAGAAGTCTTCCATTCCAGATGATAGAAGAGATATAAGAAAATGCGCTACAATATATCAGAAGTAGAAAAAAAAAATTAGAAATGGTATTTCGAAAGTGGAAGGAACTATTTAGAAATAAAGCAATAAATATGTTTTTGAAAAAGTTCTATTTCGTTTTCGACGCAATGAATACATGAACTTTAGATTATCAGATAGTCTCAATTTAATAAAGAATGCAATCTATATTCCCCTTCTAAGAAAGAAGGTATTTATAATTTAATATAAAGACATATTGTAATCAAATATAAAAATAACACTAAGTCAAAAAAATTCTCATATCACTTGCTGAAAAGCAATAATCAGTAACAGACGATGTTTGGGACATTTTTAACTGAACTGATTGATTTAGTGATGTATCTTTTCTTTGTCCATTATTCATGAACTGAATGGACTGTCCAGTTTTCCTATTTGACTGGTTAAAAAAGACTCATTTTTCTCATGCTTATAGATGCATATATCCATGCAACAATATATTTCTAACACGATTATTTATTTTGCTTTTTCGAGAGAGAGAGAGAGAGAGAGAGATAGCGAAATATTTCCTTGGAAAAAATCTTCCTTAATTTTTTCCCCTTTCTGTTTGATTTTCAGCTGGATTGATGTATAGCGGATGTCTGATTATACAAGAACAAACACAGACGTTCAAAAACGACAACTAAATACAGGAGACAGCAGGTAAGTTTATGGAAACAAGATTAGCTGTCGGATGGCAAACAGCGTTTGCAGAAATCCGACGCGTAGGAACTCTTTTGCGGGACTTATTCTAAGTTCGTCTTGTATTGATCTGCCTATTTCTCGTCGCTGATATGATTTCATTCCAGGCTTTCACGCGATTTTCAGATTTAGTTACTGACGCCGGTAGCCTGCTTGGTAATTGGATTAATTTATCGATAGGTTCGATCAGTGACACATCCATCTCTGCTATCCGTCCTAACTCCGATATTTCGCTTGACGTACACACATGCATGCAAGCTAAAGTATAATAAATTGTGAGAGTGAAAGTAAAAATATGTTTATCAATGACAACAAAGCGTGTACACATATGCCTTCATTTCTATACATAGAGTTACCTGTGTAAATAAAAAAAAATCTATGAATATGCAGGTGAGTTACTTTTCATACAATCACAATATTGCTGATTATATCTTTGTTTGAAGAGTTTATTGATAAAGTTAGAATATATATATATATATATATATATATATATATATATATATATATATATATATATACATATATATATATATTCACTCCTCTCTAGGTTTTTTAATCTGTCAATCATTCAACTCCAATATCCTCATATCCATCTATCAATCTAACTTTCATTTAGAGGAATCCTCGTGACGTTGTGGCTAACGTGCTGAGCGAGTTCGAAGTCGACTCGCGCCCTTTCGTGCTCATTTCTTTCCAGAATGGTGCTGTTCAGGATAGAATTTTCAACCGATATTAGTACTGATTTTCTAACCTGATAGTTTCCGAAGAAATACTTTCTGCGTAACAATTATAGATTCACTAGTCTTAGAAAAGCCATTCAACAGCAAACTTACGGTATGTACCACTCCAAACTATTATCAAAAGTGGCTTGATTGAACTACTAGTGCCACTTTCCTACGTTCATTTGAACCTCACAGGTGACACCTTAAAATGTGAGTGACATATCTGTCGCACTGTATTAATGTTTATTTGCTTTTACAAGATATAAATGGATATTTCTAGAAGAAATAAATTAATATTTCTACAAGAAATAGATAAATATTAATTAGTTAGTTATTTCACTTGGGTTATAATTATTCCCATCATGACGAGTAGGATTACAGACGTATCTTCACCGATGAACGCTATGTTAGAATACTTGGGCTTTTGAAAATTACACTTTTGTCTCAATATCAGGATAATCGTGACAACAACAAACCACAATTTGGAAATTAGAACTAAAATTACTCAGACCTTGAAAGCAATTAATGAATATGTCATTTTTAAACGATTTACTCTTCCTAAATAAACCACCCAAAATCTCAATCTAAACTTCTAGGCATTAAATACTGTTCCAAATAAATCTGAACATTGTAAAAAAAAAGAAGATACCGGCTAGAGAAGAACGTTACCTTCTACAAGCTGTCGAAATAATCAACTCGCATGTTACAACTAAGGATCTCATGAATAGAACTTAGAAGCTGCTGGAATGAAAGTAACCAAATTGTTGTCGCCTCGCTATTGTCATTTACTAAGCTTAGCTTAGATATGGCACAAAGGACTCAGTTTCCTCAGAGTACCTACTGTTAGATTAAGTAGTCACCCGTCAATGTATTGAACATGTTCATCGCTGCTTAACTTCGGTGATCTAACGGCAACCGGTGCTTTCAATGTGACTTAACCGTAAATCATGTTACCTTGATATTAGGACGACCTTCTTACGTATCTACTATACGCATCCTGTTTCGGGGAAATGGGATCGTCCCATTCTTCATGAATGCGGGGTGACACAACTAGCCGAAGTAGGGGGGGGGAGAATAAAAGACAAACTGGTGATCACTGTTCTATCATGGACTAAAACATCAAAGCCGGATTTATTTTTGTTAAGGTGACCGACAAGGCAAAGGAAAACAGACCCCAATCGAGAATACAACACTTGTATCGGGCAACACTATGTGCATATCGGCCCTCTTTTTCTTAAGATTACTCTTTTGAAATCTCATCTATCATATGACATGAGCATAAGCCTTATTCTAAGAAAAATATAATATGGTCAAATAGAACAGAATTGGAACTTTTGGGGCATAATGACATGAAATTCGTTTGGAGACGCCAATCAAAAGAACACCGTCTCAACAACAAAACATAGAGATGGTAGTATTATGCTTTTGAGTTGATTTTCTGCAAAAACAACAGAAAGCTGGCTCAGAATTAACATTAGCCTGACAAACTGGGACATATTGGATGTCAACTTGAAAATGTAAGTTAGAAATCTATGCATGACAATGATCAAAAACATATTTTCTAATTAATTTAGAAATATCTTCAGGATAATAAAAAAAAAAAGTATTACCTTTTATTTGTTAAAATGTTACTGTAACCTCTACCCCATTTGACTTTTTATCTATCTCTATCCCTCACACACACACACACACACACACACACATAAGCACACACACTTTCCTCTTCCTTTTATTTAACAAATGAATCGAATAACGTCTCTCACAATCATTCAGATAAAATAACATTTTGAAAACAAAATAATTCTAATTCCTCATATCATTTCTATAATGAACGCTGTATTAAAAACTCACATCTTTTTATAAATGCTTTCTTTTTCTCAATATCAAACAGCAAATGATTCATCATATAGAAAAGAATATCTAAGACATTCCTTTATCTAAAACTGAATAATTCATGATATAACTCGTGTTTATAAATATTGTCTTATTTTCTATTCGACATTTCAAAATGTATTTGATAAATTATTAATCCCTGGTTCTTTGTTTTCATTTTAACAATTTGAATTTTTTATAGGTTTTTCAGTCACTTCGCTTTTCTGTTGTTATTATTATTATTGTCCTTTCTTGTTTTTCCAACTTATTTTAACTGGTGGATTTCGCAAAAGGAAAGAGACAGCAAGTTACGTCAAATGTCAAGGACACTTTTAAGTATTCTAGCCAATTTTAACAGTGCTGTGATTTGGTTGGTTTTGATTCTTCCTCAGAGAAGGTCGGTTTTCCAGGTTCTTCAGAGCAGTTTCAAAGGACTCTTCTACGATTGGTATCGTCATCATCTTTATGGTCCAAAATTTTTTAGCTTTCAGGCAATGCCTGAGTATTTGTCTAGTTTTTGGTCTTCGTTCCCTTTCGCTACAACAGCAAAACGTACTTGATGACAATTTAATTTCTTGATGAGTCTTATCAATTATGATAAATCTCTTTTTCAGAGAATATTATGCGTTATATTTTCTATTTTAGTTCTTGCATATTCCATTTGACAGAATGGTGAAATATCAATCTTTTGCACGATTTCAGTTGAATCACCTTCCCCACTCGGTCGTACCTGTCCTTTCATTCCTTCGAATTATTCTGCTCCATTCACTTATGTGACTATTTCATCTCTACCAACATATAACCTACACCAACTACTATTCTGCGTATTATCAATTATTGCGATGACATAAGTAAAGTAAAGTTGGCGACCTAAGTTAAGAGTGACCTGAAGGCTCCCTTTTCAATAGCTACTACAAGGTGTCAGAGGGTGTTACTTCTTTCCTTGGATTGCTCCACTTTACCTTTGATCCTTCCCTTATAATGTTGAGTGTTAAGCAAGGTGGCATCAAGTACTATCTTTTGAGTCTTTCGTATGACTCGACCAGGGATTGAACCCCGGTCTCCAGACCCATTGGCGAACACTCTTCTCATTAGGCCAAAGGCCCAGTTGACATAATTAGTCATTATTTTATGCTGCTGTTCAGTTTCTCTTTAGATTTCCCCTTCTAAGCCATATCCAAGTTATCTCATGTGCAATTTCTTAAGTTTGTCGCTTAAGGAATCCCAATAGTTGTTTTTCTTCGCGTTTTTATATTCTGGATTTTATTCTGTTTTCTAGCTGTCGTTACTTGTTGTTGTAATCAATCTCCTTTTATACGTGTACATATTTTTCTTCCATTTCTTGAAATACTGCATCCACACATTCATCGATGATAGCCTCTCTCTTTCTTTTCTTGTCACATAATCTGTCATTTCTCGAGATTTACTAAGCTTTTTGCTTAGTTGTGGCGCAAGCTCACATAAATAGAGCTCCCAATGAACGTAGAGATATTTTTCGATGAAGTTAAAAGCAGTTTAGATTTTAGGTGTATTTACAAGAAGCAGTGGATCATCTGTGTAGTCTGCGTCTGTCATAGTTTCTACGTCTATTTCTTGTCTTTTTAATGTGAAACCATTTTATTTCATCTGAACAATTGACATTCACAGTACGTAATCTTAGCAGATTATAAACAAATATGGTGCCAATTTATCTCTTTTTCAAGATTCCTGCGACAATGCCGAGAAGATGGTGTAACCATCGGATGAGCGAACCATAACTTTCGTGTTTTTTGTAAAGAATCATTATTGTATGAATAGTTTCTTTGTGGAGACCATATGTTGATATTATTCACTCCATCTTTCTTCTGTGTATGCAATCGAAATCTTTGGAGAAATCAACGGACAATAGTGTTGCCACGAGATTTTTCATATGTCCGACTACGCCGATGACATAGCTATTCTGGCAAATGCACCCGCACAAGCCGAAACCCTTCTGCTTAGTCTGGAACGAGCTGCCGCAGGCATTGGCCTCCATGCCAATGCACACAAAATGGAATATATGTGCTTTAATCAAACAAGCGACATTTCCACACTAAACGGTAGCTCTCTGAAACTAGTAGACAAGTTCACCTACCTAGGAAGCAGTGTCTCATCGACCGAGACAGACATCAACACGCGAGGCAACACTCCACAAAGCAGCAGCTGTACGGCCACCTACTACCCATCACGAAAATTATCCAAGTTTGACGAACCAAACATGCTGGACACTGCTGGAGAAGTAGGGACGAGCTCATAAGTGATGTACTTCTATGGACCCCTTCATATAGCCGTGCAAAAGCAAGGCGACCAGCTCGAACCTACATACAGCAACTTTGTGAGGATACGGGGTGTATCCCTGAGAAGTGATGAACGATAGAGAGTGGTGGTGAAAATTTGAAATGTTCTTCCCATTTCTAAAGTCTTTCTTCTTGGCTGGTAGCTTTTAGTTTGGCTCTCCAAGTGTTTTTCCTTTCTCTTAATTTATTTACTGTCTGTCACGCTAATCGTGATATATATATATATATATATATATATATATATATATATAAGCATGAATTTCCTTGATTTTAATACAAATTTATCAGTTCTTCGCTGGTTCACTTTAAAAAGAGTCTCACTTTTACAAAATGTTCCTTTGTTTCTTCTATTTACAATAGGCTCCAAAATGGGCCATTCTCTTTTCTGACTCATAATCACACAAAATAGTACAGTTCCGTCTTTTGCTTCTAGCTTTCTGTTGCACCTTAAAATTCAGTTCATAGAAATTTCTATTTTTATCAAAATGTTTGTCTTTTTATTTCTAGCAAGTTTTTTAAAATATCATCCGTATATTTTCATATCTCAAAAATTACAGAATGGTTTTTTTTATTGTTTTATTATTGAATACATCTCTACAAGTATACGTTATAAAATATAATAATGTTTAATATATGTTGGCTAAAGCAGGAATTAAAAGCTATTTTTTCAGATATTTATCAGAAAAATATTTTTCTAGATATGTTGTATTTTCCCTCGAGTTTCAAAAAAAAAAATTAATTTGCTGACTTTATAATGTAAATAAAATAAAGCACGTACGCGTGTGTTTAAATTTTACTCCCTACTACCACCATAGGTATATAATAGACCCTTTAGTTTTGATTATGAATTGAGAAAGAGAAGAAAAAGAACACGCTACATGTCAAAGAAAGAAAGAAAGAAAGTGAAAACTATAGCGCTAAATATCAGACGCTTATTATCTGCATGAATAGGATAGCAGAGAGGAAAAAAGAAGAGAAGAAAGAATTGAAGAGAAGATAGAGAGAAAGTAATGAGAGTGAGAGAGAAAGAGAAATAAAGAGACATGAATAACAATTAACCCTCGTCCAAAACGAGAGAAAAACAGATGCAGTTATAAAGTTTTATTAACTAGTTTCTAATTCTATTGTAAAATGAAACATCATTTGTTCTCGTTCGTGACTGGGCCTGGTCAATATCATATGAAGATTGACAGTACTAAAATAAAACATGAGATCAACATGTCTCATTAGATTTTTTGTCAGGATTTTTTTAGTCGGATTTCGAGCATGCTGAGAGAACTTGCTTCCATTTCAATGACATTTTCGGTTCAGTTCACTGATTTTTTTTCTTTATTTTGTTTTTAATGAGAATTCTGAGAAATTAGGCATTTTTATTCATCTAAATATTGATTAACATGTCTCGGTTCTTATTTTTAAAATGAATTTATTCGTGTAAAATCCCATAGAGAATTATGAGCCTGAAGATGTCAGACATCTTTAAGTAGTTGATGCGTCCATTATTTTCTTCCAATAGTAGTGTTGATGTATGAACAGGCAGTACTTCGGATATTTTTATCAAAATAAGCTATACAGAATAATGCTTTTAGAGGGGTTTTCTTAATACATTAATCATTTATCATTCATTATTGTTTTACGATCAGTGCAGACAACAACGATAGCAATGTATTGTTGGTTTCTATTGTTAATTATTCCACTGATCGACGCGGTCAGAATAGTCGTGACTCGAAGCAGAAAGAAAACCAAATGCATCATAACGTAGGGATTTATGCAAAATTTTGATAGATAAATATTTTAATTCATGCATATATATATATATATATGTGTGTGTGTGTTTGTGTGTGTGTGTGTGTGTGTGTGTGTGTGTGCAGAATGTTTAATAATTTTTTAAACAAAATGATTGGACAAAAATCAAGGACTATAAATGATAGAGCAATGAAAATTACATGTATTGAAAGGTAAAGGATAACATTTTAAGATTTGCAATAATTTAGTCTCAAACATGAACCTTAATCTGAATGCGCCGAACAGAAGATACAGAGATATGTTCTTGGCTCCTCAATCGCAAAAGGGGGTGTCCTCGTGGTGTTATGGTTAAAGCGATGGACTGCGGAATCGTAGTAAGCGAGTTCGTAATCCATTCGCGCTATTATGTTCACTTTCGGACAAATACCCTTGGGAAAGGTATGAACCCCCTTATCCTCTCAGCTATGGGTTAAATAGTACCACAACTGTTCTTCAAGGAGAATGGCTTTGGCATTAAATAACCTACAAAGGTTGATATGCCATTAAAGAAAGAAACAAAAAAAGAAAACAAATCAATCGCAAAGATCTAAACAAGCTCTGGTCGACTAACACTTAAACCGTGGGGACATTCAACGATTTTTGGATTGTCATCAGAGACCCAGATAGAGAGGAATCTATTACTCTACGATCTTCACAACTGCCATGAGAATCAAAGTTTTTGACCAACTTGAAATTCTAACACCGGTTTAAAAATTTGTTAAAATTAATCTTCTTTCTCTATCTTGCTTGAACAATGTTGAAAGACTTAGTTTCGTAATATGTCTTCTCACAATATATCTTCTGCTCCATCGTCCAAGTCATGATTTCGCTATAGGTAGTTGAATACATGGTGTCTCAAAATAGATGCAAATCATTAATATAATTCATATCGCATCAACTCACACTTACATTTAAGTCTTAAAAAGGAATCATATAACTTCAGAAAGGCAAAACCAGAGGACAAGAGCAGACATTGATTGACTTTATCCTACATTGCTCGTGAAAAATCAAGTTTTTGTGAACGACTTCGAGGGGACTTTTTCAGACTCCTTTCGACAATCTCTCACTGCATCGACATTGTCAGGACATCTTGCAGTCAACTTCCTGTCAGAGCTGGGATTTTCTGCTTTTTTGTTGAGATTGTTTACTGACCCTGTGGCTTGAAATTTATGTACCTAACTATAAATTTGTTTTTTTCTGGGGATAATTGTTAAAGTTTAACTTCCAGCGAAATTTTGCTTGAACAGTTTTGAATGATTTTGTCTCCAAATAAGTCGTAACGCAATATATTTTCAAGGATTAATTGTTATGATATACTATTTTCAAATCTGAAACAAAAAAGAATACTGCAATATTATCAGTAGAATTATTAGCAGTCACATGAGTCCCATGTGTATTGAGATACTCTATATATGAAAATGTTAACAATTTCCCCGCAATAATTTTAAAGGGGAAACAAAAACAGTCAACAGGAAAAATGTGTATGTGTGTGTGTGTGTGTGTGTGTGTGTGTGTGTGTGTGTGTGTGTGTGTGTGTGTGTGTGCTGTCTCCAAAAGAAATACACATTTTTTATAAAAATTATTGAAAATTTATTTAAGCTCTCAAAACCCAATTTTGTTTTGTAGAGAAACATTTGAATTTAATTATTGCAGCTTACAGTCAACTTATTGCTGAAAATTTAACGATCCATAAATCCATGTTCATAATAATCCAACATTTCTTTCCATTAAATACGATGGGTAATTTTCGTATTCGTCACTTAAACTTTCTACAACTGCCGTTTGTAAAAAAATGATTTTCACTCGTTTCTGCAAAATTTTCTGTAAGTAATTATCACAAAAATGCATTAAGTGTTGATTGGAAACCTGTGCTTAATTCGGGCACCCACAACAGCTACAACATTGTGTATATAACATTTAAATGTGTATAACTTTAAAAAGTTACGTGATGGCTAAATTATTATTTCAGTTTTGAATTCAGTCCTTAATTCAATTAAGAAGTTTATAATTTCCTTTAAGAACAGATGAAGTTGTTTTTTTGGCGGGTGGGGTTCTTATTTTTTGTGGGGAAAGAGGGATTCATTATCATTCTGTAGTGAAAGATGTTTAGTACCATCAAAATTCCACCACGGAAAATTTCACGTAAAACGCTAAGAAAGGTTAATGTGAATTGAATTGTAACGAGAGACTTAAGATCATTTAAGAAATGCTGGAACAGAATAATGAATAGATGATTTAATGGCCGAGTGAATCTCTTGAGCTAAATCTAACGGATATTTTATGTTGATTCCTGAAATATCGGATTTATTGGATGGGTCCCAGAAACATTAATGATTTGAAGGTCGTTTGCAACAAAGAATGGGGCCAAACCTTTTTTTCAGTGCTGCTAAGAGTTTTAGAAGGCTTGCGTAAAATGTCACTTGAGAATTAATTAAAAGCAAGAGCTATAAGATTATGCTTTAGCACTCTTATTCTGGTTAGTGGTTGATCGTTTGGGTTTTATGACAAATCAATCTTTGAAGGTTATTTAACGCCAAATCCATTTTTATGCAAATAGTTGTATTTCAAACAATTCAGTTTTTTAAAACAGTTCTAATTCAGCTAATTCAGTTTAGTCTGAGTACCGATTATTTTACACACAGTTGAATGTCAAAACAGTTCTATATTAAACAATTCAGTTTAGTGTAAGTACAGTTTCAATGTCAAAAACAGTTCCATTTTAATCACTTCAGTTTAGCATAAGCACACATTTTAAATGTAAGTACTGTTTAATTGTCAAAAACATTTCTCTTTAAAGCTATTCAGTTTAGTCACACAGTTCTAATTCAAATAATTCAGTTTAGCATAAGTATGCAGTTCAGTTCTATTCAACCCATAGATAGAGCCCTATCAGGTGCTACCACTCCGGGCCAGAGAGGACCTGGAAGCAATGGTAATGAAGGGGTGCTCCGCATTCCCCAAAGCTCCAGCATCACTGGAACCTCACCATCAGATTGTTTGATGTCATATCCTGGACACTCGTTGGGGGGAGGTCTTACCCCTCTGCAGAGATACAGTCGGTGTATTCTACAGCCCCAGCCGACTGGGCAATCTTATTCTGTTTTTATATTTGAAAATACGTATGTTTTAGTAATTGTTGATATATCACCAGCGTAAATTTGAATTGAAACATCAGAAAGGGAAGAAAGCGGTCATGCTGTTTCTATATATACTAAGGGAACTTAGCTAGCCACATTCGCCGACCCATTCAACAGTACAATATATAGACAATCATGCATCACCATGCCCGCTGCAAGCACCAAAATACCACATTTGCTCTGTGAAAAGACCAATTTAAAACCCCGAATATGATGTATGATTTTATTTACAATTGATGATGTATTTACAAAAGATGTTATATGATGGGAACGGGGGAAAAACCCCGAAATACAAACAAGGAAAAAAATCCCCGGTTTGGTTACCCTCCCATCTCCCAGTCTACGAAATGGAGGCCGACTGTTTTCCGGTGCCCGAAAACATCAAAAACAAGCCGAAGTGGAAGAGGGTTCCTAATCTAATGGAGCAAAAGAAAGACAGGGTTGGGTACGGTATGGGCAGTTAATAACAGATAATATGATTTTTATACACATGAAATTCCAAGATCTTCAACAGAAGCGGGCCGGAGTAAGACTTGAGGTACGAAAACAGTAGGGAAAGGAAAATCTTGGAGACCAACAACTAGATGACGGGGACAATGACTCACAACATACTACTAACTAGGTTTCAAGGGGGAAAAACATTTGCCTACTTACCCGGGATGGGGTCCCGAAGGACCCGTACTGTAAACGCCATGGGCAGGAAGTGGACGGAAGGATGACTCCAACGTTGCCACCTTTCGTACGATCAGGCTCGCTGCATTCACCCATCTTTTGACGAATGTTATGCGATCCAAGCGTTTACTATCGCATCTGATTTTTACCCTAAGCTTATGCCTAAAATACAAAACTAGATCACGATGAGAAAAGTTTGCATCGTCATTCAATCCCTTCTTTCGCGTCGTCCAAATCATCATTCTGGCTACAGCAATAATCGCAAGAAACGCCACACGCTTCTCACCCTGAAACGGTGGTGAAACGGAGGAAAATATTTTGTCTACAACGTAACCAATGTCGAGCAGCAACAGCTGCTTGGGTTCTATGCGAGCCGTCTACTCCCCGACGTGATCCCAGAACGTGCGGACTCGCTCGCAGCAGTAAAAGGCGTGCTCAGCCGTTTCTTCTAAACCACTGCCGCAGCGAGCACAATCGGGCATGTCTGCCAGACCTGCTCTGAAGTTCAAGCCGAGAAGGAGCAACGTGTTCCGTGCAATTCGCCAGGTGAGCGGGAACTCGGAGTGGTTCAAGAAGCTCGATCCAGGCGCCCAAATCCAGCCGTGCCGCTCGCTAAGAGGCCCCGAAGCAGAATCTACCACTAGCTCCCGATATAGTTCTTTTCAAGGCCATGAAAGGTCACTGGACCCAGGAAGGTTACGAAGGGCCCTTGGCACTCGCGAACAAACGAAGTTTCGCCCATCGGCTTACGTCGACCTCCAGCCTTTGGGTCTCACTTGAGGCGAGGAAAAGTCCAACTCACCTTTTGTCTCCACACCGCGTCCCCGTCAATGATGGGCCAAGTATGCGAGTCTTTCAGCAAGCCAGTGGCTCTCCAGATCAAGCATATCAAGACCACCGTTTTGCGTACGTTGGATGCAGACCTGTCTATGGAACATAGGCCCTCGGCCTCCCCAAAGCAATTTGGAGAAGGATCGTTGAAGCAGAGGAAGTACAGCCAATCGTTAAAGGATCAAGTGGAAGACGTACCCGGCGCACGCCTCCGCCCTGCCCTTTATGGACAACCTCCTTGAAAGCCATATTTCCATCTGAGCATTCACCTTAACTTATACTTCCGACCAATTTCGCTTCAGCTGGAGGTCGTGCCCGAACCACTCCCCAAAGATGCGGACGGGTCCGTCACTCCAGCGGAAGGGCTCTGGAAGGGTGTCACTACCCCTCCAAGCACCCAGCCGTAAACCTTCGCTTTTATAAAAGTTGGCTTTGGCTCCTGCAGTCCGCTTGTAATCTCCAACCGCCTTTTTCGCGGCCTCTATATCCAGGTAGAGGGATACGAAGACTTTGATATCATCAGCGAACGCGGAAACCCTGGCCGTAAGAGGACCAGCAAAAGGGACACTACGCAGAGCCGGATTTACCCCCTCATCCGTAAGCCTACAGAGCAGGGGTTCCAAAGCGTAGACATAGAGAAGAGGAGATAGGGTGAAGCCCTGCCGGACCGAACACTCGATCGCGAATGCCCTCGAACGCCTTCCGTTCACCTGCACTACAACCTGATGGTTGTGGTACATCATGCTTATGCATCGACGGAACTCCGGTTGGAATCTGGCAGTCTCCAAAACAGTCGCCAAAAACCGATGATCAACCCTATAGAAGGCCTTGGACTGATCTAAACTGATCAGCACGGCTTCCGTGCCGTCTTCTATCCCCTCTAGGACCTCACGAATCAAGTGCATATTGTCTTGGATCGATCTTTCCTTTACAGCGAAGGTCTTCTCGGAGCCGATCAGATCGCTAATGACAATCTGTAAAGGATTTGCTGAGACCGGGGCTTAAATCTTTAACTCTGCGCTAAGCCGAGTTATGGGCCTGTAGTCATCTAATCCCTCCCAAACATACCTTCTACCTTTCTTCTGCAATGTGATCACACCCTTGTTAACGTTACCAGGGACGACTCCCTGGGCGAATCAATGGTTGAACATATCCGTCAGAATAGGCACAAACATGTGCAGCAGCCTCAAGTACACTTCGTAGGGTAAACATCTAGTTCTGGCGACTTGTTGAGGCCGACCTGCTTCAACACATCACGGACTTCGGATTCAGTAATCACATCCTTGCAGCTATCTTACCGACTTCCCCCGCCTTGGGTGGCCGCTTCGGCCACCCAAGGCGGGGGAAGTCGGCAAGATAGCTGCGAAACTCCTGAAGCGGGAGATCAGGATAGCGGGAAAAGCCATCACGAAAGTACGTCCGAAAGGCATCATGTATCTCGCGATTCATTCGCAGCAAGCGCCCATCCGGGAACTTGACAAAATCGATATACTGATCAGGAAATCTTCGCAGTTCTTCCTCACGCGCAGTCCCGTTCGATTTCACAGCTTCGTTGAGTAACAACGAATCCCTTGTAGCGCTCGCTAGTTTCACACTCAAGGTCTATCCTAGCTAGTGCTACAGTTAGGGAGTCCCCCCAGCCACCGTCCGGGAAAGTCTATCTTCTATAGATTTCGCCTCCCTGGTCTTATCTAGGTTGAGCTGTGGGCCGTACTTTGTGGTGAAATCTCTAATCCTATGTTTAAGAGAAACCCACCACCTATTCTCGGTAACCGCCCCCACTAACGCCCGCTTAATTAGGGATTCCAGGCGTTCCCGGATTGCCGTATCTCCAGTAAGGAGGTATTGAACTTCCAGTAGCCGGCCAGACTAGGCCTATTAGCTAACCGAAGGCTGACCCTAAAAGGTTTATGGTCAGTCCACGCTATCAAGCGGAACGTGAGACAACTAACGAAATCACTATCAGCTCTTCTAACACTCTGTCAAAGTAGGAACCTACTTTGGCTGAGGACGAGCTATCTAGCCACGTCCACATGTCCTTCCCTGGGTGATCCAGACGAAACCTGTCAACCAAGTTATAGCGCGCCACAAGGCCGACAAGACTGCTTTAACACCTTCCCAATCCACAAGCTCCCCACCCGACCTTATCTATCTTGGGATCAAGGATCACATTCCAATCACCGATTAAGACTAGCTGCTTCGAATCGTCCAGGAACGGCGCCAACCGACGAAAAAAAAGTAAGTCCTCTCCGCATGGATATTAGGCGCATAAACTACTACCAGCCGGAACTCGAAACTTTTAACGGCAACATCGGCTACAACCAGTCGGTCCCCGTCACCTGCAAAAACATCAGCATCAAGGCTGCGTCCAACTAGCAAAGAGACCCCAACGCTGTTGCGGCTGCCGTATGCTGAGAAAACGTCAAAGTTGTTTTCCTGCATACGGCAGAAAAAGTTGGCCGTTGGATTAATGAATCAACGTCTGTTGTTTTAGACTACGTCATTTGACTTATTAGAAATATTTTGTAGAATTTATGTTCTGTTTGTTTATCGAGAAAGATTACGAATCATTCCTTGTTTTCGACGAAGTTCTAATCCTATAAGTCTGGCTTTTTCAAGTGTATGTGCCTCTGAAAATTTCAAATCACGAACAGAAGCTTCCTGGTATAGACCGAAATGATCCAGGAAAATATGCTGGGATGGACGAAGAACGCTAGACATACTGGCAAGTATGATTTTTTTTTTTTTTTTGTATATAGTTAGTTAGAAAAGTCCTCCTGTTTTCGAAGGAATGGGCAATGATGAGTAGGTCTTTGCATCTATGAACCATCTTGATGTCATCCATATAAAATATCGGAGTGGATGAATGGGTTTGGATCTTGTTAGTCAACAGGACAGAATTAAAGTAAATACTGGATTGTGTAATCCGACAATATATAAAGAAAAATTGATAACGAGGTAATCCAAGCAGAAGGAGAGATTTATTGAGAAGTAAAGTCGACACTATAGCGTTTCGGTTTTGCTTTTATATTTTGCATTTTTTACACATCCATCGTTGATTTAATATCACTAATATCATCCCTAATAGCCCTGATGATGGTTCATTAGAATCAAAACGCAATAGTGTCGACTTTGCTTCTCAATAAATCTCTCCTACTTGGATTACCTTGTTATCAACTTTATATATATATATATAGTCATCCACACATCTTGCTGTATTTACAAAAAAACAAGAGTGCTCAGTACCATTGTTAAAGCAACAATGGTACTGAGCACTCTTGTTTTTTGAAAATACAGCAAGATATATTATTGATGTTTATATATATATATATATATTAGTTTGGATAATGTAGACATAGAGTCAACGGAGGTTGGTAACTGCCAAAATATCCACTATAGATGTTTTGAGAGAACATAATAAAATAAGAAACACTAAATAAAATATAACACACTGAACGGCATAGCATGCAGGCAAAAATATAAAATCAATAGTGGTGAATACATAATCATTTACGAATGAAATCAAATGCATAAAAATGTCTTGCTCAATCGGCTGGGGCTGTAAAATACACCGACTAATTTTCTGCAGAGAGGTAAGACCCCTCAACGAATGTCCTGGAGATGACACTAAACAATTTGATGGTTAGGTTCCAATAAGGCTGGATCTTTGTGAAATGATAAGTACTCCTTCATTGCCATCGCTTCTTGGTCCACTCTGTCCTGGAATAGTATCACCTGATAAGGTCCTATCTATGGATCAAATAGAACTAATCTGTATTTATGCTAAATTGAAATGCTTGAAATAGGACTGTTTTGACATTTAAACTGCGTACTTATGCTAAACTGAATTGTTTGAAATGGAACTTTTTTCACGCTAAACTGAATTGTTTGAAATAGAACTGTTTTGATATTTAACTGTGAGTAAACAAAATCATACTTATACTCAACAGAATTGTTAGAAATAGAACTGTTTGACTCAACTGAATCGCTTGAAATAGAAATGTTTTTTAAACTGTGTACTTATGCTAAACTGAATTGTTTGAAACCGAACTGTTTATTTGAATAAAAATAGATTTGGCATTAAATAACCTACAAAGGTTGAAAATGGCAGGACGAAGTCATAACTTTTATGTGAACTTTGGATCAATTTCAATATCAGAACAAATCAACATCAACCAAGTAATAAGATACCATCAACCTCATAAGAAATAAGCTTCAACCACTGAACGAGTCAACTTCTACCAGAGGACAAATCACTTTTAACCAGAGAACAAACCATCTTCAACCAGGAGACAAGCCATTTTCGACTAGACAATAAACCATTTTCAAACAAACAATAAACCACCTCCAATCAAAGAAACCACCTTCTACCAGAGTACAAACCACCTTCAACCATTGAAGAAACCAATTTCAATTCGAAGAGAAACTGCTCTCTAGTAGACGACAAACGATCTTCTGCCAAAGAACAAACCATCTTCAACCAGAAGACAAATCACAATCAAAAAGAGGACACCTCACTTTCAACCAGTAAATGAACTTCCTTCAAGCAGAGGATAAACCACTTTCAACCAGACAATAAACAACCTTCAGACAGAGAAGAAACTACCTTCAATCAGATGTAAAAACACCTTCAACCAAAAAAATACCTAAAACCAGAGAAGAAACCAGTTTCAACTAGAGGAGAAACCACCCTACCAGAAGACAAACCACCTTCAACCAGAAGACAAACCACATTCAAACAGAGGGCAAATCGCTTTAATCAAGAGAACGAACCACCTTCAACCAGAAAAGGAACTAGCTTCAACCAAAGAACACACCACCATCAACCAGAGGATGAGCT
This sequence comes from Sepioteuthis lessoniana, assembly GCA_963585895.1. Taxonomy (NCBI): domain Eukaryota; kingdom Metazoa; phylum Mollusca; class Cephalopoda; order Myopsida; family Loliginidae; genus Sepioteuthis; species Sepioteuthis lessoniana. The sequence continues at coordinate 68,334,390 of OY757911.1, read as the reverse complement.
ACCATCAATCAATGAACAATTCACATTCAACCGCAATAGGAAAGTAAGAACATATATCGTGTTTGTTTTCAATAATAGCTTTCTCGTATATTACAGTGATTTATTATATTTAATCTGCTTAATTTTAATCTTAATAACATTAAAATCCAGAAAAAATCACTGTAATAAGCGGTATATATATATATATATATATATATATATGGGGTAGAGAGAGAGAGAGAGAGAGAAACGTTCATGCTAATTGCATGAAATGAATTCTGATTCGTAGCCAAAACATTGCTCTATTTAACGGTATTATCTTATTTTAAGATTGTAAAAAAAGTTTACTTACCTTTCGCTGCCTCCTTCGTATACAAACACGCGTCCGAATCATATTAGGCGAATGGTTGCAGGAGATCAATAAGTTTTGATCACTAATTTACATTGAATAATGTTCACTCTGACAGAACGTTTCGATTGATACATTCTACAAACTTATGCTGGTGTATAGTTCATAATGTCAGAGAGAGATCTTCTTACAGATTAGAATCACAAATAGAAAATAGTGAGTAGTATACAAGTGGCTCACAAGCCCTTCTTCATATGCTATTCTCAGCAATCCGTGTAACATAAGTATTTCGATTTTTAAAGACGGTAATAGTATCAAGTGCCCTCGTTGCTGAGCAAACACTCATAAACATATACAATCTGGCTGAAACTCACGCTGATATGACTTACGAAAGTATATAGTCTTAAAAGTTCGTTGATTTATTAAAGAAAGACTTGTGTTATAATTTCTACTTAGGATAGAAAAGATTTTGAATCGCTTATTCAATAAAGCTATTATTTAGTATACAAGCAATATATCTTCTTCGTTTCTTTTCGACATGAGGAGAAATTATGGTCGTCTTGAAATGAACAACAACTATAATTGCTACCTGGTCAGCGATTATCTTTTAGCTCTGAAACACTGGAATTACTTCTCTCAGCATCCAATTCTCTGTGTTGAAACGGCCATGATATTCCTCTGTCATCCTACCTAAAAACCGATAAATCATTCTTTATCCTGATAAGCCTGGCCCGAATTCTCTGTGGCTTTTTCTGCCAACATAAACCAACACGATGGACAAGCCATTGAAGTATATCAAACATTATGTGATTTTTAATCAACCTTGAAAGTTCGCTATTGTCGTTTATCCAGCTTCTCTTAAATTTTCCGTGTCATCGATTACTTGCTGGTAAAACTTCAACGCCTTAGATCTCTGATAAATTACAAGTTGTTGTCGTTGTTAGTTTTGTTTTTGTTTTATTTTTTGTTTTGGTGGGGTTCAGTTTACAGTTGTTGACATATCCTTGCTAGCAACGTCTTGAAGAGGATTAGAATTGGGAACAAGTTGAGAAATGAGAGACCCCATTTATTCGCAGATTTGAAAAGTCTGCTTCATTACTTCAGACTGAATATATTTTCCGACCATAAAGAAGAATACAGAATCATTTTCGGACGATTTCGTGGTTGAGAATAAACTGCTTCATGATTGGAAATGGTTTAAGGTAAAACAAAGCTTGTCCTCGTATAGGTAAGTCAAACCAAAGACTCAATCACATATCAACAAGACTAATTATCTTAGTCTTTTAACACTTCTATGTCATTATTGTTGGTAATTATCTATTCATATTCGGGGGCGCAGAAAACATGTGACAACATTTAAGGAGAAATAATCAGAAAATGATTTATTGTTAATAGCCAGCTGGAGTTTCATCAGAATTGCTACTAATAATATACTAAATAATCTGTGAATCTTTTGGATCCCAGTAATAGCAATGGTCCATGATAAAGATATTTCTTTTTAGGAAGGATTGAAGATCTCTAATTGGCATTTCATAGTTTTCTCTGGTATATTAGAAATTTGGATGGTCAAAGCAAAAGCTGTCAGCGAGAACCCTGATCCCACAAGAATGTCTTTTATTTCCGAATTGGAATGGAAGTCATTTCATTTGATAAGTTGGGACATTTAAGTGTTTTGTGTGGTCCTATTACTGGGATTCCCACATGTTTCTTTCGAATGGTTTCTTTGCTAATGTTTTCAGCGTCCACGTTGCATTTTTAAAGACTCACAGAACGAGGATCGACACAAAAGTTGTTGTCGAAGACTTTGGTGACTTCAAGAACAAGAAAACTCTCCGGTAACAATAACAATATACGTTTTTATAGCAATATCATTACATAATTATATACAATAGTATAATCAAGTTTTACACAAAAGCCAAGAATGAAAAAACACAGTAAGGTATTTGGCAGGAGTTCTTGCATTATGCTGAATAGGATGGGGGTTTTCATGCAAAAAAAGGTGGTTTGGGTTCTCTCCGAAGAATTTTGGATACCTAGAAATTTGTTGCTTCTTTCGTTGGGATTTTCTTCTAACTGCAAGGTTTTCTTCTAGTAGTATTTTCGGCATGTCGTCTTCTCTTTTCTAGTTGAAATAATCTCGAAGCATATATATATATATATAGAGAGAGAGAGAGAGAGAGAGAGAGAGAAAGAAAAAGATTGATTTTTTTTTATTTGTCCGGATCATTCCATCCATTTAACATTCATCATCATCATCATATCGTGCTGGCAGCACGGATATCCCTGACCCTCTCTCGCCACTCCTCCCTATCGTTCATCGCCCTAGGTAGGTCTTCAGGACAACAACCTGTATCCTCACATAGCTGCTGAATGTACGTTCGAGCTGGTCGTCCTGCTTTTGCGCGGCCATGTGTGGGGATCCATAAGAGTACATCTCTTATGAGTTCATCTCTGCTTCTCCAGCAGTGTCCTGCATGTCTGGTTCGTATAACTTGAATAGTTTTCGTGATAGGGGCAGGTGGCCGTACAGTTGGTGTCTTGTGGGGTGTTGCTGCCAGGACTTGTTCAGGATTGCACGCAGCATTCTTGTGTAATTGCCATCTAGTTTCTTCTCCAGCCGTTTTGTTAGCGTCCATGTAGTGCATCCATATAGCAGTATCGTTAGCGTCCATGTAGTGCATCCATATAGCAGTATCGATGTGACCGCTGCCTGGAAGAAACTGCGTTTCATTTTATCGGTTAGGTCTGATTTCCATATAATCGATAGCTATTGATAGCTGTCCATGCTTTCGTTAACCTCGTTTCGATGTCCTTTTCGGTTGATTCGACGCTGCTTCCTAGGTACTATTTACCAACCCCTTCGCTCGGGCAGGATATGACACAAGGTCAATTTTTTAAGCGGAGTTTAACAGGTTTTGAATTCAGAGTTTTCCTTCTCCTAGACTAGTTGCCTAACCAAGGCTGAAGAACCTAGTCCGTCCTACTATTTACCCATAGCTGGAGGGAGAATAAGGGGGTTCATACCTTTCCCAAGGGTATTTGCCCGAAAGTGAACGTAATAGCGCGACTGGAGTACGAACTCGCGTACTACGATTCCGTAGTTCATCGCTTTAACCATTAGACCACGAGGACACCCCTTCCTAGTCTACTAGTTTAAGTGGGGTTCCTTCTAGAGTGGAGATGTCCCCCGTTTGGTTATAGCACATATATTCCGTTCTCAAATTTCCGGGAATCAGCTGTTAAAGATTCCAAACCATTCCCTGACGCCGATATGAACATTGCATATTTTATATAATACAATCAAATAAAATATTCGTAGAAGATTGAGTGTTGTGCTATATAGCATTGGTTAGCAAGCAATTCGAGTAAATAATTACAATAGACATTATTAAAATCCGATTGCATTGTCTATGAATTTGATTTTGTGTCGTACTATTCTATGAAACCATCGTTACTGACTATTAAGGCCTGTTTTGTGACTAGAATGGTTATATATCTAAACCTAGATAAAAGATATTATTTCGAATGCAGATTTTCAAGGCAGACAGCTTCTTTCCTACTTAGATTAGCATTATCCAATATTTACTTCTATTCAAAATGCCAAACGTTGGTACAAAGGATTATCAAGCTAATCACATATATAACTACTACTGTGGTAGGTTCAATCCTCGTTGGATGCCTCACACTTGTAGGCTGATGCTTAATAAGCCAAGTATGGGAAATAAAAACATTTGTGACAGATAAAAATCCAGTTCGTTTTGGGTTTTTCTTCTTTTGTTTTGCTTTTTTTGGGGGGGTAAGTTTTAAAAGATTAACTTTTTTAATGATCTTATGAATTTTTATTAAAAATAAATAAATATTCTTAATACACGAATGTAAAAAGAAATTACAGCAAATATGGTACTGAACGGTCTGATACAAGGAGCTTTATAGTTGTTACTTGAACTTCTGTTCTATCATTCCTGCTCTCATAGCCGAACTAGTAAATCAGATGGTTTGAAGCAAGCGTCGTGGAAGCAAAAAGGAATGTGAGTTTGAATCTTATCGGGAGCCAATTCTTTATTCATCTTTCCGCTGTTCCTCGCTGTCATAGATAGAAATGGCATCTTCATTGAATTGAAATAAAAAGGTAACTGGAAATACGAAAAGTAAAAGATAATAATAGTGAAGATTATTAATAATTAGTAGAACCTGCGGATCTTCCACAGAACAAAAAAAATCAGTAGGGGATATTTAAACAAGAAAGGATGATCTGCAATTTTCTTACATATAAATCCTATTGTTGCCTTTGCAATGAATAATACAAAAATTAACAATAACAATCAGTATCGTACTTAATACATAATAAAAGTACTATTAAAGATGTTATATCGTCATCTACATGTTCATGCAGGATACATACTGACGCAATAAATTAATCAGACGCAGTAATAAACGACGCAAGGATAAAGATAAAGACGCGGGAAGGAAGACTTCTTTAACAATATTGTACCTCTCAATTTATTGCAAGGGTTCGAAAAGGTTGTGTGGGGTTTTACTGTGAGAGGGAGCTGGATACCGAACATAAACTGTAATATTTTGACCTCCACTACTTATGACCGTCACGTTGTGTCTTTCTTGTTCTCTTGATGCTTAACCAGAGGCCTAGGGGCTCACTCTGCTGGTTACGAAGGAAGGAAGGAAGGAAGGAAGAAAGGATGGAAGGAAGGAAAAATAATAATAAATGTTTGGTTGGCTGGGTTTTATGGCATGTCAACCTTTGTAGGTTATTTAACGCCATATCCATTTTTATTCAAATAATCAGTTCTATTTCATACAATTCAGTTTAGCATAAGTATGCATTTTAGTTCTATTTAACCCATCGATAGGGCCCTATCAGGTGCTACCATTCCGGGCTAGAGTGAATCTGGGAGCAATGGCAATGAAGGAGTACTCCGCATTCCCCAAAGCTCCAGCATCACTGGAACATCACCATCAGATTGTTTAGTGTCATATATCCAGGACACTTGTTGGGGGGTGGTTATACCCCTCTGCAGTGGTGCAGTCGGTGTATTTTACAGTCCCAGCCAACTGGGCAAAAGGATTAATGAAAAAATTGTTCGTCTCCTCAGCGTAAAGAACTTTTATTTTCAATATAATAAGAAGATGATAAATAAAAAAATAAAAAAAAAGACTTATTTTTTATTTTGAATAAAAATAAAGATATTTTCTTTCGATTTAACTACCTCTAAATTTTGGGGTCGAAAAACAATAAACTATTTCCAAGGGAGTTTTTTTGTGTGGGGCCCGTTATTTTTTGTGTTTTTTTTTTGTTTTTTTTGTTGTTTTTTTTTTTTTGTTGTTGTTTTTTGTTTTTGTTTTTTTTGGTCGGGGATTTTTCAGGGTTTTTTTTTTGCTTTGGTTTATTCTTGTGGGGGTATTGCTTGAGTGTGTTTTTAGGTGCATTTGCTTATTGCTGTTAAATATTTGCAGCCATCTTTCTTGTGCAGCCATGGGTTAGGTCAATAACTTGGTTGATCTGGGGGGTGGAAGAATATCCTACTTGGCTGTGGGGAGAATATGTGGATGAATATAAAGAGCAGTTAGTTCGTTGTTACCAAAGCAAAAGTTTAAATATATATCCCCAACCTGTCTGTAGTGTATTTATTAATTAACTATTCTTACAGATTGTTATTGTTTGTTTGAGACTAAAAGTGTAAACACTTATGAGCAGCTAATTTTTGTTGATTAATTTCTACATTCATAAATTGAGGTTTGGAGATTTTATAAACTAGAAGAAGTGGAATACACAGGAATATAGGTTAGAAATTCATGGCAAAAAGAATCGCAAGGAATTGACAATGTTTCTTCTTTGTTCGAATACTCTTTGGATCATTAATTATTTGGACTTAAATCCATTCACCCCTCCAGAACTATCCTGGAATATTCTGAATCGTTTCTCTAAACCTCACTTGTAGAAATCGACTCAACTATTTGACTTGTCTGTGACATAACGAGTAAAGTGGCAATGTAACAACGGTCAGTGTAGTTGTGAAAAGCATGGAAAATTTCCCTCGCTTTTTGACAGATGATCAAGTTTTGGCGTGGAGAGTGCTGCATGGGGCAATGGAACCAGCCAAGCAGAAGAAAGTTGTGCTAGTGGTGGCTCTGTAATAGTGAAAAGTGTGTTCTGTAATTTCACGAGAAGCACAAGTGACACTGGAATCTGCCTTAAAAGTTGTGACACACAAATTTTGTTTTTTAGACTATTTGTTCCTGATACGTTTCCTGGTACTGTTTTTTTTTTGTTCCAGCAAGATAACACAATATCCCATCGTGAGTGGCTGGAATGAAATTGAGTTCAGAAAACTTCAGCTGACTTCAAGGTACGAGGATCATTAAATAAGTTTCCAGACCTTTTTCGTATTACCACTTTTATTGATAGTACACACATGAAACTCTAGTCCTCTTCGAAGTAATCGCCTCCGGCTGCAATGCACTTGTTGTACCGTTCTAACGACTTCTGGAACGCCCCACGGAAGTCCTCTTATTTGAGCGTGTCAATGAACTTCGTCACAGCCTCTTTTATCTCCTCACTTGTCTCATAACGACAGCCTCTGAGCTTAGGGAATAACCAAACGTCACAGGAAGCAAGGTCGGGACTATTGGGAGGGTAAGGAACTGTGTTGATGCCCACCTTGGTCTAATAGTCTGTGACAAGGATGGAGTTGTGGACTGGTGCTTTGTCCTGGGGGAAATGCCACTGACCCGATTTCAAGAGTACTGGTCTCTTCCCTAGGAATCTCTTCCTGAACTCCCTTAAAGCCTCAACATAGTATTCCTTGTTGACTCTCATTCCAGTGGGAACCCAGTGCATGTAGATCATTCCAGTGCTGTCAAAAAAAGGGATCATCAAAAGTTTGTGGGTGGATTTGCTCTGACTGTCCTTCTTGGGTCTGGGAGAGCCAGCATGCTTCCACTGGGAACTCTATCTCTTTGTCTCTGGATCATAGTAGTTGATCCAGCTTTCATAGCATGGCATTTTTTCCAAGTTTAAAACACAATTTTATTGCATATCGTTCTTTTAAAGTCCCGATTGCATTTTTGAAATTCACCAGTTGTGACAATCAGGCTTTATTAGGGTGTATTCCAATTGCTACTGCAACAGTTCATTTGAACCTGAAATAAAAAAAAAATGGTCGGTCCTCTCATAAGATGTATATCAATAAACTACTGAATTTTCAAGAGTCTACGACAATTCTAAAAGCCTGTAAAAAAAGTCTGGAAACTTATTGAAGGCTCCACGTAATCCTGTGAGCTCGGAACTTGCTAGATTTTATCCCACTGAAGATATATTGGACATATTGGAGACAGCTCTAAATTCCATCTTGGTTACTCATGTAAGTTAAATGGCTCGGAGTAATGATATGTATCACTAACAATTCAATTAAACATTACTCATTTGTTTACACACAGGTAAATGATGAAACAGTTCTATTTCAAGCAATTCAGTTTTGAATAATTCATTTGTTTGCACTCAGTTTAAATGTCAAAGTACACAGTCTAAATGTCAAACAGTTCTATTCAACCCATAGATAGGACCCTATCAGGTGTTACCACTCCGAGTTAGAGTGGACCAGGGAGCGATGGTAATGAAGGAGTACTCCTCATTTCCCAAAGCTCCAACATTATTGTAGCCACACCATCAGATTGTTTAGTGTCATATCCAGGACACGTGTTGGAGGAGTCTAATCCCTCTGCAGATATACAGTCGGTGTATTCTACAGCACCTGATTGACTGGACCATAGATATATATAGGCAAAGATTCATGAATTTTAAACTATTTGTTGTATCACAGTCACCGTTATTTTTGCGACTAGAGGTACTACATGCTATTTGACCGACTGGGAGCTGCTACATGTTATTAAGCAGTTGTCTTTAATGTCTTGGGACTTCAGTTTAATTACCCAAATTTAGTCAGCTTCGTAAGTATGCAAATGTAGTATCAATAATTACTTCTTTCTTAAATTTGATTAGTCTTAGTCTGAATTACTTGAATGTAACTATCAAATAAAAGAACTTTAATCCCGAGGGGAATTAATATTTATTCTTAAATTTAAAAACATTATCTATGTAAACGTGTGTGTGTGTGTGTGTGTGTGTGTGTGTGTGTGTGTGTGTGTGTGTGTGTGTGATCGTGTTGGTGGGGTACACACGAATATGAATATCTGGTCTCATATATATTTGCTAACGTGCTGTCTCACATATATTCAAACATATTCATGCCAGTGGATATATTGCATCATGCTGCTTAACAATCAACACGAATAATTATTGATAAAGATCAATTCTTCACATGATTCCCGATGCAAATTTAATTGTATGAACAATAAAACAAGAAAATGATAACGATGAATACAAGAAATAAGAAGAATATTGTCACTTATTAAGATATTATGATTATTATTATAATTACTAGTTGTAGTAGTACTAGTAGTAGAAGTATTATTGGTAGAAGTAGCAATAATTTAAATTGTAATAATGGTAGCATTAAACTATAAAATATATAAAATGAAATAATAATAAGAAACAAAGCAATGTTGATACTAACACAAAATATTTTTCATACAGTAATGATAATGACAACACCAATAATAATAATAATGTCACGCTGCTAACACGGATCTCCCTGACCCTCCCTCACCACTCATCTCTATCGACCATCCCTCCCGAGATGGCTTCAAATCTACATCCTGTATCGGCACAGAACTGTTGTATATAGGTTCTAGCTGGTCATCCTACCTTTGCTCGTCCATGTGAAGGGGTTCACAGGAGTATATCACTTATGAGTTCATCTTTACTTCTACAACAGTGTCCTGCATGTCTGGTTCGTCTAACTTGGATAGTTTTTATGATGGGTGGTAGGTGGCCGAACAGTTGCTGTTTTGTGGTGTTTTGCCTCCAGGACTTGTTCATTATGGCACACAGCATTCTTGCGTTGTCGTCGTCGAGCTTTTTCTGCATACGTTTAGATAGCGTCCATGTGGTGCATCTATATAGCAGTATCGACACGGCCGCTGCTTTAAAAAACTGCGTTTTATTTTATCGGTCAGGTCTGACTTCCAAATATCCAATAGTCTATCGTTAACTTTCCATGCCTTTGCTAATCGCATGTTGATGTAATTCTCAGTTGATGAGACACTGATTACGAGGTAGGTGAACTTGTCCACAAATTTCAAAGGACCACCCTTTAGTGTGGAGAAGTCACCACTTTGATTAAAGCACATGTATTCTGTCTTGTCTGCGTTAATATGGAGGCCTATGCCTCCGGCAGCTCGCTTCAGACTATGTAGCAGGGATTCGGCTTGGTTGAGTGTATATGCTATAAGTGCTGTCATCAGCGTAGTCTACGTCCGTAATAGTTTGTGCTGTGTATCTTCTGCTTCTTTCCTTTGCCAGCTTGAAACAGTTTTCTTTCATTAAATCTATAGACGTTATAAGCGCGTAGTCTTGGCAGATAATATACAGTTATCAAGCAAATGTATCTCCTTGCAGCACACCTGCTACAATGTCGAAATAGTCTGTGTCTCCACCCGGTGAGCGGACTTTTTACTTTCGTGTTTTTATATAGCATCATTATGACTGCTATGGTTTCTTTGGGGAGGCCGTAGGTACATCATTTTATGGTACATCAACCCGGGTAGGTTATTTAATATCAAATTCTCTTCATATATATATATTTAATATATATGATTTGATTTGTTTGGCTTTTATAGTATATCAACCCTTGTCCGTCTTTTCAAATATATACATTAAATATGTATTTTTTTTATAAACTTAGTTTATAGGTTATATTTTTAAACGAGTCAATGTTAAATTGTTTCAAGTATTGCTATTCAACATTTATAATCCTATTCAGCACAATCTATTCATTTACACACAGTCAAAGGGTTCCAAGTATAACTATGTAATACAAATAAATTAATTTAGGCACACAGCTAAAGGGATTCAAATAATGCTTATCAATATTAATTCGATTCAACATTACTCATTCGTTTGCGCGCAGTTAAATCGACAAACAGTTCTATTTGAGTCATTCATTGGGCCCCCTTAGTTATTATCACTCCAAGTCAATGGGTAGGGTGGAAGTAATCATATTGAAGGGTTACTCTAGTTTCCTCAAAGCTCCAGAACTGGAGCTTCACTACCAAATAGTTTAGTTTCATATCCAGGACACTCATTGGATGAGTGGACATAGCTGTCACTCAGACAGACATAGCTGTCCCATTTGCAGAGATTCAGTCGGCAAATTCAACAGCTCTAACCGACTGGGTTGGCCAGTGTACGTATGTTGTGATAGCGAATAAAATTAATCGCTTAATAAACAACAATCAGCAAACTGACACAAAAAGAATACAAGAGTATACATGATTGGGAGAAAAGTTGATCACTGGGATTTTGAGGGCTCTTCAAAATTTCACTATACTGACAAACGGTATATGTACAAACCAGAATGTATCCAAGAAAATTAGACACATAACATTATCTGGGACTTTTAGATATAAACGGGAAAAAATCTCCCTAAATGAAGACCAAATCTAGTGTTGATTAAGACGAAGAAAAGAACTTCTCATTCCGTAAATTTTACCGTTCCAAATTATAGAGTGAAAATGAATGAAAGCGAAAAGATTAACAAAAATACCTGGATCTTATCTGAGAGCTGAAAACCTGTGAAACAAGTAAGTGACGATGACCCAATTGTAGTGTAACAAAACCCGAGAAAAGTGGTAAAAGGAACGGAAAATCAGAGGAATAATCAAAACCATTCTGGCCACAGCACTGTTAAAATCGGCAAGAATACTCATTAGAGTCCTGGAAACCTGAGAAGACTTGCTATCACTCAGACCTCAGTGAAAAAGCACTTGTTAAAATCGGTGTGGAGACCTCGCAAGTTGAAAATGATATACAATAAATGATTGGATAATGATTTTTTTAAATTGTGGTGGGTGTAATTTTCCGAATACAGGTAATGATATATGACTTTCGATAATAAGCAGGATAATATTATTGATGTCATTTAGAACAAAAAAAATACAGGTTTAATCAAACAAAAAACACTAGAGATCATATCTAATGCATAGAATAGAATTAGATAGCGATTCTGGTCGACTCACAAGGGAAAAATAGCAATTTACAAATTCCTGCAAATGGCTCTGAAAATTTAGTTAAAACCAGAAGGAAAGTGCCATGATATTTTGGTAATTACTATGCCAGCCAGCAAAATGAGTGTAAAAATTGAAGTAAAATATAGTGTCAGGAATTGGTGGTTGTATCTGAGTGCTAAATACTAAAATATCTGAGATCTTACCAAAATTGTTGAGCGTTTCAGACTTTGTTAAACTTAAAACCCAGGAAAAAGAAAACTGATTTAAAGATGAAAATACAGTATCTAACATTTGAGTCATTAAGCTGTAATTATGACTATGGACGACATCTTTATCTTGTATATACACAGAAGCCTAGTCGGTGGGGCTGTACAATATGCTGACTGCTCTGCACCTCTTCAGAGAGTAAAGACCCCCACCCCAATGAGGCTAGCAGATGGTCGTGGATAGCTACTCGCAATCCTTGAGAACGGGCTTTTTCTGGCTGATCAATCCGTGACCTCACAGCGAAAATGGCTTGCAACACTCCACTTCAATCCTGATTGGGTTAAGCGGGCGATCGAAACGACCCGATTCAATCAATGATTCTTCCAACCGTATTCTTCACATTTATTGGTCTTTGGGCAAATACCCAACTCTTCTTATCTTAAGGATGCAAGAAATTAGTAGATGAGGGTCAATTGAGCTCTGATAGCAATACTTGGAACCATTTAACTGCTTGCAAACAAATGGGATCTAACTCATTTGAAAATACTTACCTACAAATTATTCGCTTACAAATCATGTGTGTGTGTGTGTGTGTGTGTGTGTGTGTGTGTGTGTGTGTGTGTGTGTTCGTATTTGTGTGTGTATAAACATGATTCGGCATTTAATAACCTACAGTGGTTAATATTCCATCAGACCGATTAGCCTAATATAAAATACACATAATCATACACAGATAGATATACGTATATATATAGAGAGAGAGTTACCAGTCAATAACGTCTTTGCCTAATTACTAAAAAAAATTTCATCATAATCTATTTTGTTACCAAAGTCTTTAACTTTATATATTAATCATGTTAATCGAACATTATACAGTGAAAATTTCAAATAAAAAGTCAACCATTATATGATATCAGGCTGCGTACATTTTATTCCCCCTAATTATATATATATATATATATATATATATATATATATATATATATATATACGAATAAAGTATTGCCACTGATCTATACAGCCTAAGATAGATAGATAGATAGATACTTTGAAAGTTTTAGAATAAAAACTTGAGGAATAGAAATGTCAACAAAGGTGTGAACACAACTTTGAATAATCGAAGAAATAAGAATATTGCTTCATCTCAATGTTTTTCAAAAACCATAAAAGTTATTAAGGCTTTAATCATCTACTTATATTACAATATATGGTTTGACTTCTAGTGTGTGTGTGCGTGTGTGTGTGTGTGTTTTGATTTTGCTGCCCCTTAAGGTAGGGGTATCAGTCTGTGATAAATGCGTTTAAGTAGACGGCCATACATTCGATTTTTATGATGATCAGATGAAGTTAATGATGCGCCATTTTTTTTTTCGGTGGAGGGAGCAAGTTACTTTGGGAAACCATCATTCAAAACTTTGGGCTCAATTACTGAACATAAATGCCGCCGGGAAAGATCAGAAAAGTCAGAAATAGCATGAAAGATAAAAGCATGGTAAGATATAAGTATTATTTACATGCGATTACTGTGCCTATTTTCGTTCTTTGCATCATTTTTTAACTGGTGCGTAATAAAGACGATTAAATTCTCTGCATTCGGAATAAGAACTCAGAATAAGAGCTCAATTTTCTTCTCATGAAAGCACGGCCGATTCAATTATTTAAAAGCATAAAATCGATATTTCAACTTGGTTTGGAATCTGTTTCCTTTTATGTTTATTGTGTGAAAGTTACTCGGTGACCTTATGATTACTTGTTTCTAGTACTCTATTTTTCTAGAAAAAGACGTTTCAAATTTTCACAAATCCAATCGTTGTGTGTGTCTCTTTGTACATCTCTTTTCCGAATGACACTAACCTCCAAAATAAAAAAAAAACATCATAAAAATTAACATGTAGGCATCTTGTCACAATGAGATCGATTTTTTTTTCTTTTAAAATGACAGTTTTTAAATGGTATTTTGAAAATCAATTTAAATCCATCTTATTGAATTATGCAAAGACAGGTACGTACTTTTTATCTTAATCAAGTTAAACGTAGAAAAAGATTACTGCATGCATTATTAAAACAGCCGATAAAATTTCTGGGGAAAATTGCTCTGGAAATATAAAATCTTAAGCGTGAATATTGATCAAGTTCCAAAGCAACGTAAACAAATCATTCTTAAAGCTTCCAAATATCTTTATTCTGTCAAGTGGCTCAAAATCGATAACGTGAAATATCATAAACCGCCTCAACCCTTTTTAAAAATGAATGATTACAAAAATAGAGGACCATGACAAAGGCAATGATGATATTGTATGCTACTTATGATAATCCCTGTAAAGAAGGCTCCCTGATCCAACAAACGATAAAATAAAGTTAAGAAAAATCAAAAAGCAAGACAATTACGGCAGATTTCCGTTATTACAGCGCTATAAGGAATATATATATATAAGGTTGATATATCAATTGTGTTTATATATACAATGGTCAGCTGAAAAGTTCAAAATCTGACCAATATACTCAAATAGAATGCGACCAAATGAGGTTTATTTTCCAACATAATTCCCCAATTGTGTTGTAGTGCTTGGATCCCATTAGTCAACAAACTCAACTACAGCAAATATGACGTCAACATATAAACTTTCCATTTAATGGGGGTGTTCTTGGTTTATTGGCTATCGTCGTAGAAAAGAGACACGGATACGTAAATTCAAATCCGCGCCGAGGCTGTTTGGATTTCACATCGCGCTAATACCCTTGGGAAAGATATGAATCCAACTATTCTCACTTCACGTACGAATAATGTAGAGCAGACTGGGCAACAGGTATAAGAGGAGAAAAACTCTGAATTCAAATCTTTTAAACTCTGCTTAATAATTGACCTCGTGCGGGGAGGTTGAGTGAATAAATAACATATGAACTCTCCTGCCTACGAATCTTTCAGCCCACCTTCTTATATTTCTTAAAATAGCATAACTTCTGACGTTTAAAAACTAAAGTATCTAATGACTAACACGTCTATTTAAGTTCTAACACAGCAGTAAATAGTAGAACCAAAACTATTCAGACGATACCATTGTTAAGATCGGCTTTTACTTTCAGGAGACCGGAGAATACTTGCTGCCCCGGAGATTCCTGTGAGAGACAACCAGCTAACGCTGGAATAAAAAAAAAAAACTGCCAAGGTGTGACGATAAAGCCAATGCAGTTAACTTGCACAGAAGAAGTACAAGACTTGATACGACTGGATAGGAAAGGGAATCTACTGAGAATTGTGCAAGGAATTGAAATTTGATCCTACAACCAGTAGTTATTTCCACAAAGCAGAATCCGTTCAAGAAAATAAGACATAAAGTTCTTTGGGATTTTGAGATACAAGTGAATTGGTTAATTTCGGTCAGAAGATAAGACTTAGGGTAACTACCAAAATAAAAAGAACTTTGAATTTAGTGGAGTTTTGCCGTTTCGGCTGATTACTGAGTGAAAATAAAAGAAAGCGAAAAGATAAACAAATACTTAGACCAACCTCATTTGAGAACTCAAAAACTGTGGAACATGAGTGAGATGGTGATAAATATCGTAGATGCTGCCCTTGGAACGGTCCGCAAAGGCTTGAAAAGTGGACTGGAAGACCTAATAAGAATCGAGTCCATCCAAATTACAGCATTGCTGCGGATGGACAAATTACTAAGATGAGTTCTGGAGACATGAGGAGACTTACTGTCGCTCAGACTCCAGTAAAAGACCATCAGTTAACGCTGGTGTGGAAAAACTGGCGAGGAGTAAGCAACAAAAAAGCCTATGATAGTGACTAGCAATCCTAAACAGTAGATTGTCTAAAAATGTACAAGATATCAAACAAAGTAATAAAAAAACAGGAAAGTGAAATTGACAAGAAAAATTTTAGCAGTGCTGAAAGTCCATTGAGGTATATTCCGGTAATGTGTACTTTCACCATAACTATTTGTAATAACGATGATCCCACGCATACTTATGAAGTATACTGGGGGCTACAAACTTACAAAATCAGAAAAAAAGATTTCTCACCTTACGTATACGGACGATAGCAAGCTGTTTGCAAAATATGAAAAATAAGGAGACTCTGATACAAACAGTACGAATATATTGCCGTGATATTGACAATCAATTTGGTATTGAAAATCTACCATGATCATAACGAAAAGTGGAAAAAAGACAAATAACGGAAGGAATAGAACTACTAAATTAAGAAAGAATCAGAACGATTGGAGAAAAGGAAAATTACAAGTACTTGGGAAATTATGGAAGGGGACACCACTAAACAAGCCGAGATGAAAGAAAAGATCAGAAAAGAGTACATCAGAAGAACGAGAAAGCTTCTGCAGCAGAAATCTCATCAAAGCAATAAACATCGGGGCGATGTTCGTATAAAGATATTGGGGCCAATTGTAAACTGGACAAGAGAAGAACTCAGACATGAGGACAAAAAAGATGACGATGCACAAGGCCTTGCATCCGAGAGATAACAAAAATGAAAAAGAATTGGTGAACCTAATTCAGGCAGTGAGAATATACAGTCAGAAAATAGGTATGGAACTTGGCATAGAAAGACGTTATATTCTACTAATGAGAAGCGGAAAAAGAGAACTAACGGAAGGAATATAACAACCAAATCAAGAAAAAATCAGAACGATCCGAGAAAAGAAAACTTACAAGTACTTGGGAATATTGAAAGCGGACACCATCAAACAAGCGGAGATGAAAGCAAAATTTTGAAAGTGTATCTCAGGAGAATGAGAAAACTACTCGAAGCCAAACTATATAACAGAAATCTCATCAAAGGGATAAATTCCTGAGCTGTCCCTCTTGTACGATATTCGGGACCACTCTTAAACTGGACAAGAGAAGAATTCAGACAAGAAGACAAAAAAGATAACATTGCACAAGGCCTTACATTCGAGAGCTGACGTAGACCGACCATATGTCTCGAAAGGAAGGAAGAGAACCCACCAACATTGAAGAAAGTGTGGATACATCAATCTGAAGAATCGATAACTACATTCAAAAGAGCAAAAAAGGACTAATTTCAATGGTCAGTAACATCATTGACAACATAGGAACAAACAGAAGAAGAACTAGAAAACAGAAATCGGAAGAAAAACAACTCTATGGCTATTTCGAATGACAAACTGACTAAATCTCACTCAAGAAGACTTGGGCATAGCTAAGAAAGTGAAAACTTTAGAGAGAATTGTAATCTCTTCAAATGGCAGCACAAAACAACGCCATAAGGACCAATTATATTAAAGCCAAAATCGATTATACGCCACAGAATAACAACTGTTGATTATGTGGTGGTAGGGACGCAACAGTTGATAACATAATAAGCGAATGTAGCAATCTAGTTCAAAGTGGCTATAAGACTAGACACGACTGGGTGGGAAAGGTGATCTATTGGGAATTGCACAAGAAATTTAAATTTGACCATATTACCAAATTTGACCATATTACCATATTACATGCACAAAAAATAAGAGCCTGTCCTCAAAAATGAGATGCTTAAAACTCTGAGGGATTTTGAAATATAAACTGATCGCCTCATCCCATACAAAAACCCATATTTAGAGATAATTCACAAAAAAAAGGACCTGTATAATGGTCTTTACCGCCTCAGCACACCACAAAATTGAAATTTAAGAAAGCGAAAACAGATACAAATACTTGGACCATTACAGAGAACCAAAAAAAGGCGAGCAAAAATTGGTTGACGGTGATACCAGTAATAATTGGTGTATTGAAACGGTCCTCAAAGGCTTAGACAAAGGTTTGAAGAACAAGAAACCAGAGGAAGAATTGAGACCATGCAAACTACAACATTCTTGAGATCGGTCAGAATACTGAGACGAGTCCTGGAAATCTTAGGAGACCTGTTGTCACCCAGTAAAAGATCATCAGCTAACGCTGGTGTGATAAACTAGCAATAATAATAATAAGCTTTTTCCTCGTTACAGTCACCAAAGGGTTGATGCAGGAACAAGAGAACTTGGAAATAAAAGCACGAGTGGGGACCATCCAAACTACAACTTTTTTAAGATCGACAAGACTATTGATCAGAATCCTGGAGACTTGAGGAGGTTTGCTGTCACCCAAACTCCAGCAGAAAGCTCTCACGTTACGTTAGTGTGAAAAACTTTTGATCGAGTGAAATAATAATAATAATAATAAACGTAGGTGTGAAAATCTCTCAGAGGAGTAAAATAAACAATAATAAAAATAATTATAATAATAATATGATAAAGGGGACTGGGGAACATGGAAATAAGAGGACGGGTGGAAACCATTCAAACTACAGCATTGCTGAGTTCGACCAGGATATTAAAAAGGGTCCTGGAGACTTGAGAAGACTTGCTGTCACTCAGACTCTGGTGGAAAACCATCTGCTAAAGTTGGCGTGAAAAACTCTCAAATGAGTAAAATCATAATAATAAAGAGAACCTACCGAATCGTGGACTTTTCCGTTCCGCTAGATCACATGGTAAAACTGAAGTAAAGCGAAAGGAGAGATAAGAACTTAGACTTTGCTAGAGAACTGGAAAAAAACTTTGGGGCATGAAGGTGACGTTGATAACAATTATAATTGGTTCGCACGGTACAGTCTCCAGAGGATTGGTACAAGGACTGGAGGACTTGGAAATAAGAGGACAAGAGGAGACCATCCAAACTACAGCATTGTTGTGATCGGCCAGGATACTGAGAAGAGCTCTGGAGACTTAAGGAGACTTGCTGTCACTCAAACTCTAGTGGAAAGCCATCAGCTAAAGAGTAAAGTAATAATAACAACTTGCAATTAATCTGAAGAAAAGGAAAAGAGAAAACTAATTTGGACCTCTCATACCAAGTATTAGAATTTGCAGCTAAGAATTCGGGATTGAAAAATGCGCCATGTTTGTATGCCAAATAGTAAAATGTGAAAAGACTGAAGGAATAGAATTACCCAATCATGAAAGTATCAGAACAATTGGAGAAAAAGAAAACCACAAATGGCTAGGAACATGAGATATGGATACCATTAAGCAAACGGGGATGAAAGAAAAAAAAGAAAGATATATCTTAAAAGAACGAGAAAACTTTTGGACACCATACGCTGCTGTAGAAATCTAACCAAAGAAATAAATACCTGGGCCTTTCTAAAAATGAACAAAGAAGGAAATCAGAAATATGGACAAGAGAATTAGGAAATTGAGGAGGATTCACCAAACCTTACACTCGAAAGATGACATAGAGAGACTTTATGTGACAATACGCACAATCTTCTCGGGGATTTTGAGATACGAGCAGGTCACTGAATCTTAGCCAGAAAAAATATCTAGTTTTAATTAACAAGAAGGAAAGAAATAGTAATCTATTGGATTTTGCCATTCCAACAGACCACAAACTGAAAGAAATAAGAAAAAAATGGACATTTTTCAATCTATATTATAAGGATCGGGTTTTTGCATGTGTGTTACAAAATAATTAAAGTTGGCGACCTTAGTCGAGGGTAGCCCGAAGGCTGCTTTTTCAGTAGCTACTACAAAAGATGCGTAGAGGAAGGTGCTACTCCTTTCCCTGGATTGCTTCACTTTACCCTTGATCCTTACCTTACACAATGTTAAGCAAGGCGGCGTCAAGTACCATTTTTTGAGTTTTTGGTATGACTCGACCTGGGATTGAACCCCGGTCTTCTAGACCATTCAAGAGTACTCTACCTACAAGGCCAGTAGTCCCGTTGTATGTTACAACACTGTAAACATGTCAAAATGCACTAAATTTTTTTGTTGGCTCAATTGTGCTAAATTATTTAACTTGGAGATGAAATTAATTTCTTATGTGTACCTAAATACCTATAATGTTGGTTCTGTGTTTGAGTTCGCCTCTATCATTATAATTTCTGAATTAGTGGATCACTGTAGAATGCTAATTATATAGTACTTTCCTTATTTGGCAAATAGGATCAAACTCATCAAGCATAAAGGCCAAGCAAAGGTGGTCTTTAATGAGAAGGAAATAAATATATGGTTGTCAACATTATTTGATTTGATTGTTTGATTTCTTTGTTTCATGGTATGTGAACCGTCATGGGTTAGTGAATGCCGAATCCATCTTTGTAGAAAAACAACAGTAGTATTATTTGACCCATAGCAGAATGGATAGAGTAGTTCATACTTTTCTCAAGGGTATTACTTCAAAAGGGAATGTAAGAAGTAGTTAGTAAAGTCTAGGGTGACCAGAAGGCTCGCTTTCCAATAGCTACTACACCGAGGCGTAGGGGAAGGCGCTACTCTTTTCCCTGGATTGCTCCACTTTACCCTTGATACGTACCTTATATTGCTGAGTGTTAAGCAAGGAGGTATCAAGTACCATTTTAAAAGTCTTTGGTATGATGTGATCTGGGATTGAACACAGGTCTCACGGACCATTGGCGAACACTTACGCGTAATTATTTGAATGGGATGATGATAAGGATGATGATGAGTAATAAAAAAAACATGAAATAACTTTAAAAATTGCAGTTAGAAAAATTAAAATGTAATGAGGAAATATACATAAAGGGACAGAATTGACGTCTGAAAGAATAATAGGAAAGAACAAAGGAACTTAGCGTTGATTCCGATAATGATTGTTGGTAAAATTCTATACATAAAAAGTGCAACGTGCATCCATTTTTTTTATACATTTCCTTTTGTGAGTAACAATTTTCACGGAGCACACAGATAATATCTTCTGATCCAAATACTTTTTTTTTTACCTGCCCAAAACGAGTCATTCGACGCAGAGTCAATTTAATGTGAATTCTCCGGTAATGAACCAGGGACAAAGAAAAATAATAAATGAAACTAAATTGTCCGATCAGAACGCTCAACAGAAAATAAACTTACAATTACCAGGAAATTTTAGATGAAGATATAATCAAGTATAGTGAGAATATCAGAAGAAGGAAAACATTATAAATGAAATTCGAAAGCAAAAACTTGATCAAAAGCATAAACAGCAGTTTCCATTGTGAAATATTTCGAATCATTCTTAAACTGGACAATTTAACCTGGATCAAAAGATATGAAATCGACATGTTGAAGAGGCTTGGGTAGAGTGTTCGCCAATGGTCCGTGAGACCGGGGTTCAGTCCCAGGATGGGTCATACCAAAGACTCAAAAAGTGGTACTTGATACCACTTTGCTTAACACTCATCATTATAAGATACGTATCTAGGGTAAAGTGGAGCAATCCAAGGAAAGGAGTAGCGCCTTCCCCTACACCTCGGTGTAGTAGCTATTGAAAAGGAGCCTTCGGGTCGACCTCGAGTACGGTCGCTAACTTTACTTTTTACAATCCCCTGTAGAGTGGTAGGACCCCCACCCAAAAAAGCTATCCTAAGCAAGACACTAAACTACATCTGTTGGTTAGGTATCACTTTTGCCAATCAAAGGAGTGTAGAATATCTCCTCATTACCATTACTCCCAGGTCTACTCAGAGTAGTAGCGTCTATTACGATCCCATTAATGGATCAAATAAGTAAAATATAAGATTGGTGACCTTAGTCCCTTTTAAATAGATATTTCGCAGAGGTATAGGAGAAGGCTCTACTTATTTGTCTGGATTGCTCCACTTTGCCCAAGATATTTATCTTATAATGCTGAGGAGGTATCAAGTAACATTTTTTTTTATTCTTAGGTATGACTCCACCTGGGATTGAACCCTGGTCTCCCGGACCACTGGCGAACACTCTACCCATTAGACAATGTTTAGAAATTATTCCTATTCGATCGGACTGTGTTTTTAAAAAATTCTTATAAATCAAATACACAAAAAATGAAATTAAACGAAATAAAAACTCTCAACTACTAGAAAAAATAAATACAGACGTACAATGTACGTTATTTCCTCACCTCTTAGCATAAAACTTGGCTCGCATGAAATAATATTGATAGGATTTGTGAAAAGAATTATACAAAAAGGAAACATTAGCATCGTGAATTGCGTCAAAGGACATCGAAGTTACAAAAATAAAATAAGGAAAGATATATTACAATATTCAAAGGTTGCTATAGAATTATTTAGAAGAGAGAACCAAAAAATATAAAAATCAGAATCCTTTTGGGAAAAAAATGACTTTACGGATATTTCTATATACAAACCGAATAAATAGCGGATGATACAATTTTGGGTGTGGCTACGAGGAGGAAACCTGAAGAGAGAAACTAAATCACTGCTATTAGCAACCTAAAACAACACTAGAAGAACTGGTTATATAGATGCTGGGATATATTTAGACTGTAAAAATGTAGATTATACTGAAATATAGAAGAGACATTCAACCATATATAAAACGAATACAGCAAACTAGGCAAAAAAGAGTGCAAGAACAAACATAACAAGAGGAGGGAAAGTGCTTCACTAGGAACAGTGCAAGAGACTGCATTCTAATATTACAGACCTGAATATATCAAACAGAATGCAGGAAATGCGTTGGGATTTTGAAATTTAAACGAATCATCTAATCCTGATCATAAGACGAGATATAGTCATGAAAAGGAAAAAATCTTTTTTTAGATATTTTAGTAGATTACAGAAACTGAAAAAAAAATTAAAAAAAACAAACAAATATTTTTTCCTTGTCAAAGAATTGAAAGATATGAAACATTAGGTTGACAGTAGTTTCACTTGTTGTTGGAACACTGGGAGCATTCCTTAAGAGACTAGTAAAGAAACGCAAACACCTAACAGTTCACTTAAGAACGACATCCAAACGAAAGCATTAAATATAAAATTCACCGGAGACATCAGGACTATTCAGGTGACCTATCATTACTTGAACTCCAGGGAAAAAAAAACACTCACTGTGCGTGAAAATTCAACGAGTACAAATAAAAGTAATAATAAGAAGAACCTAGATCATGTTAGAGAACTGAAAACACTCTGGAACTTGAAGGTGACAGTGATACCAATTGTAATTGGGGCACTCGGTACACCCACCAAAAGGATTAGTGCTGTGACCGGTGGATATGGAAATAAATAGACGAGTGGAGACCATCCAAACTACACCATAGTTGAGATCGCCTAGAATATTGAGAAGAGTCCTGTAGAGTTGAGGAGACCTTGCTGTCACTCAGACTTCAGTAGAAAACTGTCAGTATGAAAAACTCTCAAATGAGTAAAATAATGATGATAATAATAATGATTGTAATGGAGGAAAATAAGGCCGTGAAAGTGATCGGTGTAATTCACATGATGATCATCATTACTTAATGCAAAACATTTTTTTCTATTTAAATCCTGAGATCAAAGAAACTTCATCGGAAAATATTTTCAGCTGAAAGATTCTAATAATATTAACTCGACAATTTAAGCAATTTTTCTTTCTTTTTTTAACTTTAAAAGTTTACAAAACGATTTGCATGTTTGCACTAATGGACTGAGAAAGCACTCACGGAAAAAAATATGTCAATATTTCTAAAAGGAAATTTTGGCAAAATATAATTCATTTAAACAAGTACTGCATTTTCTCGGCAGTGTCAGATTTTATTATGCAAATCAATGTTTTTCCCAATAAAATTTGCATCAACCAACTGATGTGGGTAAAAATTTCATGTTATATCTATGACGGTCGACTGACCAATGGAATTCGAACATAGAGTTTTTCTGTCAACATAGTCCCCCTTGCAATTTACACACGTCTTTCAACGATGTTGCAGTGCTTGGAAACGATTGGTAAAAAGAGTCATTAACAGCAGATATGACACCATCATATAAACTTTTCAGCCTATGAACTTTTCAGCCCACCCTCGTATACGAAAAACATATTGTGGGAGTGTCACTTTATCAATCTAAAAATTACTGAACATCTTTAAAATAATATATATATATATATATAAGTAATTAAAAACCGTTCAAACTACAAGCACTAGTAAATTAAAATATCATTGAATACCCATTAACTAGACTTTATGCCAAACATGTTCTCAGACGAAAGAAAAAAGCTGAAAACACATACACACATATACATAGACATGCGTATGCATATACAAAAAAAAGGAGAAAGGACTACCAGTAAATTTAAAACCACAAAACTCCTCAAGATACTCACTAACACACAAAAATTGTTAGTGAAACCCAAAACCACTGCAAGCCAACACACACACACACACACACACACACACACACACAACCATAAACATATCAAATATCAAAGACGGGTAAAGCAGACCAAAGTAAACACACTCCAGGAAAGAAGGACAACGACCCCTATAT
Source organism: Sepioteuthis lessoniana (assembly GCA_963585895.1). Lineage (NCBI taxonomy): Eukaryota > Metazoa > Mollusca > Cephalopoda > Myopsida > Loliginidae > Sepioteuthis > Sepioteuthis lessoniana. Next base: position 68,310,460 of record OY757911.1, on the reverse strand, counting down.
AAACCAGCCTGACCAATAGGAAACAAGAGTGAGTTCAAGTCTCATTGAGTTCCACATTAACAAAGCCATGTGCCACATATGTTCTCTGACGAAAGCAACAAGCTGGAAAAATACATATATATAACACGTATGTAAGAACATAATAAATAAATTTAAAAAATACAAATCTCTTTGTGGACCTTCTTATTTTAAAATATATATATACTTATATTTATATTTATATATAAAATTATAATATTTATTTAGAAAATAAATATTTGATCAAAATTATTTTGATTACGTAAATATTTCAATGAATATACATTATCTTGAGGCATGTGATTTCAAAGCTAATGTTAATAACGGGACTTATTTTATCTATCATATTTAGCATCTTCCGAAATTAAGAATTGCCAACTATGGTATGTTAACCACACCCTCGAAGCAAAACATACTCGAAAAAAAAAAAGAAAAAACACCGGCGAAGCAAAATAAAAGGGAAGCAAAATAAAAGGGAAGCAAAATACTGTCTTGTGGAGAGTAGGAATAAAAGACGCAAAAACTTATCAAAAATTTATTAAATTTTTATTTTTCCTGCGAGGTACTGGAGAGATGATGCAGCGAGAGGGTGATAATAACTTTGTTATATTTGATGGTCCCGGTAATATAACCATTACAAATATAATAATTATGCTCCTTTGAGAGTTTTTCACGCCAGCGTGAGCTGAGGGTCTTTTACTGGAGTTTGAGTGACAGCAAGTCACGTCAATTCTCTTGTCAGTATTCTGGCCGATCTTAATAATGCCGTAGTTTGGATGGTGTCCACTCGTCCTCTTATTTCCAAGTCCTCTAATCCCTTTATCAAGCTTCTGGTGGTTGTTCAAAGCGCACCAATACAGAATTGTTATTACTGTCACCTTCATGTTCCATAGTTTTGTTTAGGTTCTTTTTTAGCTCTCCAGCAAGGTCTATGTATTTATCTTTCTTTTCGCCTTCTTTCACTTTTACTCTATGGTTTGCCGGGACGGCAAATTTCACTATTCGGCAGGTTCTCTTTTTTTACATTCAATATCACTCAGTTTGGTCATCTGGCCGAGATTAGGTGGTCTGTTTGTTTCTCAAAATTCCAGTGAAATATGTGCGTCTCATTCTCCAGAACGGATTCTGGGTTGTGCCTATATCACTTGTTTGAATAGTGAAATTCAAATTTCTTGCACAATTCCCTGAGGATAACCTTCCCAGCCAAGCTGAGTCTTATACTCTGTTTGAGTTTATTTGCTGTATTCATTTATGTAACTGATCGTTTCGTCACAATAACCACATAACCTACATATGCTATTTAGTCTATTTTTTCTTTAATATAGTTGGCCTGATGGCGTTGTTCTCTGTTGCTATTTGAGGAGATTTAGTTTCCCCTTCTAATCCATGTCCAATATTGTTATTATCATTATTATTATTTTATATCTTCTTGAGAGTTTCTCACCCCCGCGTTAATAAGTAGTCTTTTATTGGAGCCTAAGAGACTTCAAGTTTCCACAAGTCTCCAGGACTCTCCTCAGTATTCTGGCTGATATTACTTACACCGATTCCTATTCTGATTTATAATTCCTCCTCTCTTTTTTATGCAACTGTGGACCGACTACAACTAATACCACAGACACCTTCAGTTTCCAGAGCTTCTTTTTCTTCTCTGGTAAGATCCACGTATTTATCAATCTTTTCACTTTCTTTCTTTTTCACTCTGTGGTCCACTAGAAATTCTTTTTTCTTGTTAATTAGCACAAGTTCTGGTCTTCTTGCAGAAATTAGGTGGTCTCAAATTTCCAGAGAACTTCATGCATCTAATTCCCTAGATCAGATTCTGGTTTGTGCATATACTATTTGATGTTATAGTCAAATTCTAATCTCTTACATAATTCCCAGTTAATCATTTTTTCAATCAGTCTTGTACTTCTGCTAGTTTGCTTGCATTCAATCATTATGAGATTAATAGTTTCATCTCTGAATCTACATAACTAAAACCTACGATTCTATTGCATTTTATTAATTTTTGCTTGAATATAATTGGTCGTCATAGCATTATTTTGTGTTACAATATAAAGAGATACAGTTTCTCTATTGAGTTTCCCTTTTCTTGGCCATGACCTAACCTTCTGACATCCAATCTCTACAGTTTGACGCTTTAATCATCCATACAGTTGTTTTTCTTCTGATTTCTGTTTTCAAGTATTTGTTGTTTTTCTGTTTGCTCTTCTGTTGTAATTTCTACTATGGGCTTCAGTAATTCGTCTTTGTGGGTTCTTTTTAGAGTATTTCTTGAAACCTATGATTGATAAATTAACGCAATTTTCAAAGCTGGTGAGTTCTCTTTAGTGTGGGCTTCGTGGTGTAATAGTTAAATCGCTGGACTGTGAGTTCGAACTCCAGTCGCACTATTACGTTCACTTTCAGAAAAATATCCTTGGGAAAAGTATAAAACCCCTTATCCTCCCGATTATGAGTTAAATAGCTTCACTGCTGTTCTTCTAAAAGGATGGCTTTGGTATAGAATAACCCACGAAGGTTGATATGCCATTAAACAAAGAAACCTAAACCTGAGTTCTCTTCCTCCTTCTTGTCATATACAGTCTGTCTTTGTCATCTATCGGCTGTAAGTCCTTGTACATCATCATTAATTTTCTTATCTAGTCCATCTGAATGAATTCCTCCCTTTTCCATTTTCTGAATGGTCCAGAGTATCTTACAGGGAGAACTGCTCAGGTATTTATTTCTTTGGTGAGATGAATGATGCAGACCATGTGTTCCAGAAGTTTTCTCGTTCTTTTGATTTTGTCTTTCATCCCCGTTTCATGGTGTCCGCCTCCAATACTCACGAGTTGTATTTTTCCTCCTCTCCAATCATTCCGATGTTTTCCTGATTTGTAGTTCTATTCCTTCTGTTGATTTTTCCCTACTTTTCCTTACCATTATGCCATACTTTTCAATGCCAAACTCTATTCCTATATTCTCATAATTTGTAACAGAGTTTCGAGATCTTTTTCATTTTTGGCAAATATCTTGTTATCATCTATACACATAAGGTCGTTTATCTTTGTAAATTTGTTGCCTCCAGTGCATTTCCTAAATATATAATTGACTGGCATCATTTCAATTATGAATAGTAGGGGCAAATATGAGTCTCCGTGGAAGATATCTCTTTGGATTTTCACTTTTGCCAAGGTTTATCCTCCTGTTGCTAATCCCAAATTTCAGTTTCCAAGCTTCCATGAGGTTTATGATTTCATCTGATATCGTGTACATATTCTATTATCCAAAGCCCCTATCATAGCCATTTTTTGTTGTCACTTATATATATATTTAGTATAGTGATGTTGTCTTTTGGAATATGTTTTTGATAATTTGACCTTTTCACTTTCTACTTTGACTTTGTTCTTGTTCTGATTCATAATGGATGGTAATCTAACTTTCTATTAGTTCATGATCTTTTATTAACTGAATTGTTTCTTTCATCCTTTGTTAATATTGTTACAGTGGTACTTGGTTTTCAATATTTTGTGTTTCAGCTCGTTTATTGGGCTCTTTTTGCGTATATTCTTTACGTCTTACTTATCCACATATCTCATGTATCTCAATATCAGAAAACCAGCCTTTCTTTAAAATCAACCTGGCTTCATTGATATTGTTATATAATTAAGGAATGATTTCTTTTTATATCAATCATTTTTCGTTAATTATATTTTATCATTTAGTTTGGTTGGGCTTTGAACTATTCGGGTTAAGAACCCGGGTGCATAGTCATTGGGTGCAGTTTTACGCTCCCACGCAAAGTATATGACAATCACCATTGTCATAATAAACCCCCAGACAGGAAATGAGGCTGGAGTGTGGATGACGTCATTCTCGGAAGAGATGGTCTTGAGAATTTGAGGATTTTGAAAAAGAGTAAGTTGAGATTGAACCACGGAGGCAGAGAGTTGAGTTTCTGCCATTGAGGCATAGAGTTGAGTTCTCTAACGTTGAGGCATGTACTTGAGTTTTTCAGATCTCTACCGACAGAGATCTTAAACATCACAAGAAGTCAAATATCTTCCATAAAACCACCCAGCTACTGTCGTATATTGAACCACTGGACAAACAACGAAGGACTCGTACATATATAAAAATATCATTTATATTTTCATTCTTCGACGGAGACGATTGTATGTAATAGGAATAGAGTCAGAGAGAGTTCACACATATCTTTCTTCTGTAGCAGAGACTCTTTTTATGAAGTAGTGCGACGGCCGGAGAACACACATGATATGTTTGCTTGAGTAACCTGCAGGTCTCTCCCTTCGCTTGAGAGACGGGCGGATCTCTCACCTCCGCTTGAGCGATCAGCGGATCTCTCCCTTCGCTTAAGCGACCAGCGGATCTCCCCTCTTCGCTTGAACGACAAATGAACCTCTCCCCTTTGCTTGAGCGACCACTTGATCTCTGCCTTCAGTCCAAAATTACGCACCTTATATTGTCTTTTATAGTCCCATGCGGAAGTATGAACATTCTCTTCGCCTCACGTATTGGTTGCTTATCGGAACTTACATACTTCCGGGGTTTTTTTTTGGGGGGGGGTCGGTAATTTGTTGAGCTTATCTGCGAACGGAAATATCTGTCACTCTATCCATAGGCAATAAATTATATTCTCGCCATCATATTTTATATTTCTCTTTCCTGTGAAAACATTTTGTTGATGTTATCTTGCGACCACATTGAATCTGCTAAGTTCATCGTCGCCAGCTAAGCTATTATATTATAATACTGTTGTCTCCAGTTAACCAGCGGTAAAACTATTTTATTTATGTTTATATATTTATATACTTGTTATGATGCTGGCAAAGGAAAGATACGGGGAACACAAAAAGGAAGATAGAAAAACATATATATTCAAGTAACAGAAACAATATACAAGGGAACTGGGTTAGACAGTTGTTAGTTAATAGGAAGCTGAGAATCCTGTCGGGTAGCGACTAATGTCCACTACGCAAGTGCTATCACCTGATTGTGTCACGTGGGTTTGGATCAATTCTGGTGAATACCGGACAAAGCTCCGTTGACGTGTATTTATGGAGAAGGGTGAATCCATTATGTATGGAGTACAAGAGTACTCCCCAGAAAAAAACAGTTAACCATTTTTGCAATGTCAATCTCTTATGGGCTCAAGGCCCCGGCAGAATATTTGATGAGATCTGTCTGTTTGTTGCATAAGTCATAAAGGCCTTCTATGGCCAAAACGTTTGCATATTGTCTGACGCATATTCTTATTAAATCCCACAGGTATCACTGCTGCATATCTTTTAATGTACTGATTGTTCTTAGGCTAAGTAGCAATTGAAACACGCGAACGTTACCATTTTGGAATTGTTCCCATCGTCTGATGTCTGGGAAAATCTACAGATCATATTTTATGATTGACAAAATTCACGGGTTGTATATATATATGCACACACACACACACACACACACACACACACGAAGAATACATACTTATATATAGAAAGAATATCTGCTGACACCAGAGGTCTTCACGGAACTCCAGTGGAATATTCTCAGACGCAAATCCTGGAATTTGTTAAGATCACATTCTATCAAAACAATCTTTACAATAAAAAAACAACAACAGAAGCTTGACTTAACCATTAGAAATTTCCTGACAACTAAAAGTCTGAAAAACATGCAGATTCCAAATACAGGAAATAATAAAAACCAAAATACGATATCTAAATCAGTTGTTGATTTATTTATTTTGAAATATTTACTTTTCCCTCGTTCGATTAAGAACAATCTTTATATATATAGTCATCCACAGACAGATCTGTTTCGTTCTATCAGAACTCATCAGTGTGGCTAGACAGTATCTTCCCGTAGCTGGGATCAAAACCCGGTTGACTCAAACGTCAAACCAAAGCTTCTAACCATTCAGCCACGAGGAGATATTAGCTGCGAAGTAAATTTTAAACGGTTATGAATCACAATTACTATTCTTTACATACATCTGTTCACCTATATATATATATATATATATATCAAATCATGCTAGTAGCACAGAGTACATGTGTTTTAAACAAGAAAGATTCGTCTCAACTTTAAGTGGGAAATCTCTGAAATTAGTAGACCAATTCATATATGCATTGAGAAGGCACAGACTTCTATCGACTTGTTATGGAAATCTGATCAGTCTGATAGAATAAAACGAAATTGTTTCCAAGCTGTGGCAGTGTCAGTACAACTGTATGGATGCACGGCTTGAACGCAAATAAAACGCCTGGAGGAAAAGCTAGGAGGGAACTACGCAAAAATGCTACTTGCTATTTTGAAAAAAAATCCTAGATGCAACACTCCACAAAGCAGAAGCTGTACAACTACTTGCCTCCCTAGTCATAGTAGTTCAATTCACAATATAATTCCTCTAATTATAAAAAGAAAAAATGTACATCTGTATCCTTGCCCATGAGGTTATAATAATTACACAGATGCGTATTTCTTGGGAAGACGTAGCCCTGGAAGTGACCGTGTCCTCTGTAAAGAGTACGGATATAACTTGCAAGACATATTGAGGTTAATTGGCCGCGCAATTACTATGACTGGTTGATTTGACGTCACTTGTGTGAGAAATGGATTGGTGGCTCAGCCGTAGAGTTTCGGCTTTGCTATCTGTGGTCACTGGTTCGATCTCCAGTGATGGAGATCACTGCATACACTGCTGATGGGACCTAATAAGGTCAAAACTGCTGTCCAGTATTTCCGTATGTCATCCGTAAGTGTTCGCAGGATTTTCTGGTCATGGTAATTCAGTTCACTATATAATTCCTCTACTTAAAAAGTGGGGGGATTACCTCATAAATCATCCAAGAAAGACGAACAAGACATGTTGGGCACTGCTTGAAGTCGAAAGGACGAACACATAAGCGACGTTTTCTTGTGACCTTTTATACATGGATGTGACTGTGTCGGTCGACCAGCAAAGAGTTACATTCATCAGCTCTGTGCGGACACTGGATGCAGTCCAGAGAACCTGCCACAAGCAGTGGAGGTATATCAACCTTTGTGGGTTATTTAACGCCAAAGCCATCTTTGTCGAAGGTGAGTAGTTGTGGAAATTAGGCGATTGCTTGGAGGGTAAGTGAGTTCATACCTTTCCCAACAGTATTAATCCCAAAGTGAATGTAATAGCGAAACTGGAGTTCGAACTCGCTTACTATGATGTCGCAGTCCAACACTTTAGCCACTACTCCACGAGAACTGTAAATATATCTACGTGTGTATACGAGAATCGGCTGAAAGGCTCATTGGCTGACCAAGATACTCTCATGAAATGTGACCAAATGAGGTTTATTTTCCTCATAGTTTCCTTTGCAGTTCATACACTTCTTCCGTCGATGTTGCAGTGCTTGGATCTCGTTGATCAAAAAGTTATCAATTGCAGCGATGACGTCATCATGCGAACTTTTCAGTCTATTAATTTTTCAGTGCACTTTCATATACATATATATATATATATATATATATATGTGTGTGTGTGTGTGTGCGTGCGTATGTGTGTGTGTGTGTGTGTGTAAGTGAAAGAGAGCGATAGTGTGTGTGAGAGATCGTGTATGAGCGCTTTGTTGGATTAAAAAAAAACAAGTAGATTAAGTCGACAAGATACGAAATCCATTTGAATTAAATCAATGATGCCGTCTTGTATATCGACAAAGCATTCCAACACTCTAGGCTACAAATAAGACATAGAAGAATATATGAGATTTCTTTTTAATTCCCTCGTCCCTTTGTCTTTCTTTTTTTTGGCACTTATTTAACTGTTACACAAAAAAATATCAAATATCAACAAACAGGAGCCTTTGGAAGTAATCGAAGTCATGTAGTATAGCAGCTCTGAAATATTGATTTATGACAAATGCTTTCGTAGAAACTAGACTCAGTTGTGAATACAACACGATGATCTACCGTTTGTTTTTGTTTTATTTTGTTTTGTTTTTTACTCTATTTTAGACATTCATTCATCGATTGTTTATTTTAGTTCCGTTACTTTTTTTCTTTCTTCTTTTTTTTCTACTTTTGTTTCTTTTTTCTTTCTTTTTCTTTTTCTCTTTTTTTTTTTTTTTTCTGCAACTTCTTTTCTTAATGAACGTGTGAGCGAGTGTCTTGCTACTCATTATCGTCTGCTTTTTAGTACCACTCCTTCTTGAAACCACTGGAAGAAAGAGAAAAACAAAAAAGGAAAAGAATAAAAAAAGAAAAACGGATATATGTGCGAAGTAAAGCAGGCTTCAATTTAAATCACAATCATATCTTTGAGTGCTGATTGGCTTTCTACATACGGAACACCCACCAAAAAAATTCAAACTACCTTAACAGAGATAAGAAAAAAGAAAAGATAAGAGAGATGAACGTAGAAGCAGTAACAGAGGCGATGGATTTAAATATGCCTCTCCGCACGAGCAGGATGTGACACAAGGTCAATTTTAAGCAGAAATCAAAAGATTTGAAATCAGAGTTTTCCCACCCCTAGACCGGTTGCTATAACAAGGTGAAAGAGCCCAAAGTATTCTATTATTTATCTATAGTTAGAGGAAAAATAGTTGTATTCACACCTTTCCCAAGAGTATTAACGCTATGTAAAACGCAAACGGCCTCGTCATTTTCTTACAATAGTTACCGTTACACCTCCAGCGTCTTTATCTCTATCCGTTTATCAAAAACAGATAAAAAGAGACAAGGATACGCAGTTTACGAGATAGAAACACCCTAAACGAGAAAGTGACATACAAGTATTTAAAAATAAAAGGATAAAGAGTATATCCCAAATTTAACAAAAAATGTGAATTGCAGATATTTTGACTGAAGTTAATCAAATGATAATGAAGTATGTTGTCTATGGAAAAGTATAAAGAAGTAGACAGTTAGGATAAGCAAAAAAATGAGATAAAAAGAGAGAGACAAAGAAAAGAGAGAGAGTGAGAGAGAAAGAGAGAGAGAGAGAAAAGAGAGAGAGATAGAGGCTTTGGAATCGAAATATTCTTAAAAAGAAGATAATCTTTAGAAAGAAAACGTAATGAATGAGAATTCTTTAAAAAATCATGAGTTAAATTATAGTGGATATATGTGTTGTGTCTATTACAAAAGTAAGGAAATATAAAGAAAAAGCAATGTCCAAAGACATGATTGTAGCAATATGTATTTATTCAGATAAAAGAGAGAATGAACAAAACCAACTCCAATATTTATTCACATATGGCGTAATGATAAACATACACCTAAACATGTGCGCATGCACGTTGATATTCATTCATGTATATCTTTCAGTAGAAGTGTAATATTACGGACGGGCGCCGTTATTGAATTGTGGCGGGCTCAAAGTCGGAGAACGTTCGAGTACATCAACTGTCATCAGTCATGGGGTACATGGGTCTGACGATTAAAAATGTCACGAACCTCGCTCGTGCAGGCAGAGTGACTTTTAGAGTTGAGGCGTGATTTTAGAATAATCACGCGTGAACTTTCACGTGTTGCACTACTGTTCTCACTGGTAATCATCGAACCTTCGGGAACCTTCGAATTGATCCGTCAAATCGCTATATAAGGAAACCAAGTAGCGAGATTTTAGCAGTTCAAGACAGGTTTCCAAACAGGTTCAACAGAGTTCCACGACACCCCGACCCATGTCATACCTAGCCTGTCAGCAATTCGACTGATATGAAAGTATCAACTGGGCAACGATAACAACTGATATGAAAGTATCAACTGGGCAACGATAACAACGCCGCCGTCCTTGCCAAGAAGAGGAGGGTGAACTTTTTCTACGCACGCTAGCTAAAGTGCGCGGAGGGAAAGGAGACTTTGATAGCGACAAAAAAAAAGAGAAGATGTGGAAAAACGCAATTGAACAAACTTTTTTTTTATTGCAGTTCACTGTAATCCCCAAGAATAAAGGGACTACTATTTTCTTCCTTGAGAGTCAAGTTTTGAGAGTTTCTTTTTTGCGAACTCATTTCTTTTAGACACAACGTATTTTGATCCTATGCAACTGAAGCATGAATTTATGCAACTATTGTAACATATTGACCTTCGGCCCAGCCGTCAATCGAGAAACAGGTGCATCCGGTCAAAGACATCAAGATATAGCCTTGACCGTGGACGGGTTGAATTCGGTGCAAATGCGATGCTCACAGGAAGCAGGTGGGTGTCAAACAATTATATAACCCGGTATCACAGACAGGTTCGGTCAGTTGGAGTTGGATGTAAGATGCTGTAGAGAGAACCAGCACCCAGCAGAGGGCTATGGGCCCTCAGGACCCCCGGTTGAGCAGCCCAGCAGAATGAGAAAGAATTGCTGCAAAAGACAGAGGGTCTTGGGGTCAATATGTTGCAGTTTGTTCAGTCTCCACCTCTCACACATAACCCTTCCGCAACCCTTTCGCAACCATTTCGAATAAAGTGTGAGAGGTATATTTTTCTAAAGTGTGTTCGTTCGTCATTATTGTTGATTTTGTTTCCGCATTTATATGTGTATAGTTGTATATGTATCATGGTTGTGACTATACAACACTATTATCATCTCAGAAAACAGAAGTGAGTTCTAACTCTTTTTTTAGACTATCACTTTCACACTCCTTTCGTTTTTAAACATGAAATCCAACTTAGTGCGGATTTAGTCGCATTTGTGCGGACCACTGTCATAACAATGTGGTCAACAGTGAAAAGAATTACTTAGACATTTCATGAGCAAAGTTCTCCTGTTACGACAATAGTAACGAAATGACTACTGCATCTATTGTCAACTTTAAAAGGCACCTCATCCTTGTGTGATAGTCAGCAAGAAAGTGTTGCTAATCAATTACAACTGAATAGGGAGTTCGATTTTTACAAGGTAACCTGCTGGCTTAAGCCTAATTTAAGCTATGGTTAGTTTTAAAACGCTTCGTGTTGAGAAATTGTTGGCTAGCTATGCTTGTAAATCCTTACTTATTCTTTCTCACAAAGTGCTCCATACTTTTGGTCCTGTATCACTACTAAACTAAGCTAATTAAATATTTTCAACAGTTTATGTAGACTCCAATGAATATTTGCTGATTTAGCACATCCTGTGGCAAATTAGTTTGCATCCAATCGTACATAGTCTATACTGAATTCCTTCTTGTCTTCGCTTTTGATCGAAACGTACAAATACCAGTATAAATATGATATTTATATTTTTCTATGTAGTTTCTAAAAATTCCAAATCTTTCTCTGAACCTATAAACGTGTTCAAGTGACAGGACTCTTAATGTGTTTTCACAGTATTGTACGATTTTCACTGATCATCAATTCTGGCTGTTCCCAATTTTGTGCATATTCCTTTAATGTCTCTATTTAACATTTCAGCTAGTGTGTTTGTATTTGCGTGACAAATTCACATACATAAAGATCTATCAGACTCATAAGACGCAAATTCAGTGAAATTGTAATTTTTTCACGGGATTATTTCTACGACATTGGATTTTAGCTGCAGAGTAATCGTTTTTATTTTAGACTAACATTATTATTAAATTTAATTACTAAAAAGATGAAAGAAGGCGAAATAATCTATACATTTAACGCTGTTTTACTGAATCAATTGATGGAAGAAAAACAGAAGCCCAATTCTTTAGCAACCAATACATTCGCCTGCTGGTAAGGAAATAGAATTATTTTTGAAGTAAAAATAAACGTAAAAGTTTAAGAGGTTTTTAAAGAAAACGTAAAAACATTTTTAGATAATAAAATATAATATTGATATTTAAATTTTTTTTTATTTGGTTTTATGATCTAGTTCGAGTGATCTGCGTTGTCTCCTAGCAACTGTAATTGACATTGGTTTATGTCTTGTGAAACTTTGGATGATTTTAAAATCAGAGTTTATGTACAGAAGATGTTTGGATATTCTAGCCGGAAGAAAAAAAAACTCAAGTTAGTTTATAAAATGGTAATTTTAAATGAGAATAGAAATTATTTTGCAAACTTTTACAGGGTTTTTATGCTTCGGGATTATATTTTTCATTGTTTATGATTACGCCATGATTTCATATATGGGTTGCGTTTGGAACTTGTTTAGGAATAAGAAAGTTTTCACTCACGCATAAACATTTATTGATAGATTTTGGGAAAAAATATCATATTTGTCTCGCAGTTGTTTAACAGAGATCATGTTTTTCACACACACACACACACACACACACATAAATATATATATATATATATATATATATATATATATATATATATATATATTGTTCAGTCCAGTTAAACCGGAGTCGGGAATAATTCCGTCAGAACAAAAAATCATTCAGCTATGAACATTTAAATCTTCTTGGTAAAGAGCTCAATGTAACTGACATCACAGAGCAATAATTTCTTTAAGAAAAACAAAAAAAGGTCACATTAAGATTATAAATTTATTTCCATCCTGTTATGGGTGCTGATATGAATAACACCAAAAATAACAGGACTTCTTCAGATCTAATGGATAAAATAATTACAGTCAGAATAGACACAGGATGGAAGAGTGGGAGGTGTAGAAGAGGGGGAAGAGTTTCCTCCCCATTTAGCCATTTCCGGTTTTTCTTTTTTATTACCGGTTGAAATCACAATAATGTAACTGAACTTATATTCAAAACTCACTTTCTACAGTAAATTATTTTTTTTTATTTTTAAATTCTAATTACATTTTATCGTAAAACTCCAGATTTAATAATAATTTAGGTAAGTACAACATTTCTTAATAACCTTACGTAAAGATTACAGTAATACATATCTTAAATTAAATTCAAAATTTAAAATTAAAATTTTAAGTTCAAAATTTATGTTCGTGCCAACTAATTCAGTTACCCTTCCATTGAAACATACGTAGACATCACATGGTATCTTTTTTATTTTATTCGTAACACCTCAAATCTCAAATTAATCCTATTTTTTGGTTAATTAAACATTATCTATGATATTTGTTTAGAGTTTAAATTTATTCCTATGTCTACATCTAGCTATTAATTCACTTCGCTGATTTAATAATTTTTCAGGGTTTGGGTATATCATTATTTGTATTTTTCTTCTAGGCACAGATTACATCAACTATCAAATCATTTTGCTATCAATATGGACCCTATTGAAAAAGTCGAATACTCCAAAATGTCAACTTTTTCCATCGCCTGATCAACGGTTTTTGGGTCTTGTTCAAGATTAAGGGCCACGATATAATACACACAGACACACACATACGCATACACACACACACACACACACACACACACACATATATATATATATATATATATACATGTGCGTGCGTGCGTGCGTGCGTGCGTTTGTGACGTAACCCATGAAATTAAATGACACAATGATAAAAGAAAAATGTTGAAAAAATATTTAATGTTCTTACATCTAAGCCAGTTTGAGTGAAAGCATTTTGAAATAAATATTACCTAGAGATCGGTGTGATTTCATCAACCGGAAGTAAGTCTAAATTGAGTCGTCGATATGTATTTCTGTCTAGTTTGTGCTTGGAAAATGTGGCATCTAAGTTTGTTGATATGTGTCTTTTTTTGTCTCATCTATATTTTAAAGGATGTGACATTTCACTTAGACGTCCAGGCTACTCGGAGGTGTTTTATAGCAAAACTGCCTGTGTCCCTTTAAGAAAATATTGTCATTCAGTATCTACACTAAATTTGTGTTTGTTTGAATGTAACTTTTAAACCTGCCTTTTCTGTCTATTTGGATTGTAGCTAGTTTATTTTATGAGGTGTACTGGGTTATTTTTTCGAAAAGTATCGGTATTACCTTTAAAAGAACATTTAAAATAAGTCTGTATTTGTATGTGTGATCAAATTCTTTAACTCTAACAGCTTTAGATGTAAGTACATTATATTTTTCAACGTTTCTCTTATATTATATAATTGTATTGGCTATGTGATCTTTAACACGTTTATACATAAATCATTCGTGAAACACACACTTTATATATATATATATATATATATATATATATATATATAGTTTTGAAGTGAGTCAGATGATTAATTTATAGTTCAAGTTAAATGAACTCCCAAGTTTTTACTTAATTTTGTTTTCCCCGACGGCATTTTCAAAAATTATTCATAATACACAGAATTTATAAAGAACAAACGTTAATAATAAAGAATTAGCGATTATGTATTATTTCGTTAGCATCGTAGTTTCGCTAGCATCGTTGAACCCACGCCATAAAAAGGTGTACTTTGTTTTACACTTATATTGTACGTGAGAATGTGGGATAGAAACAAATGTTTCCCATTGAAAAGTTGCTCAAACTAATACACTACATACATTGCTTTTTATTTATATTTGATTTTGTTTTTAATTATATTTTGTTTTTGTTATTGTTAAGAAGGCAAAAGTGTTACTTAAAGCTAAGTATATTTATAGAAAATAAGTTGATTTCTATACTAAACAAAAGTGTGAATCTTTGTGCAAAAAAGAGGCTCCCAGAAGCATTAAAATTTTAATTTGTATTCTTGCATTTTTTTTAACCAATCAGCGCCTTCCTTACAAGAGAGCTGCTTTTACAGATATAACATTCCTTTCTGTTGATTAATGATGCCGAGCATTACACATGCATGTTAGTGTACTTTTCCTCTACATAATGACGTATCCATACAAAAATCTTTTACATGCACAAAATGATTATCTAGTTGTAAAACAATGCATACAGCTAATGAACAATTTTTTTGCTGATACCATATTGGGGCATACTAACGCTTTAACAAACGTTAGTTTTCTAATCAAGACTAATTTTTCTTGTTTTTCAACAAATTTTTCACTCAAGTTAAAGAAATCATCATCATCATCATCATGTCGCACTATCAGCACGGATATTTCTGACCCTCTCTCGCCATACCTCCCTATTGTCCATTGCTTCCGAGAAGCTACATCCCGTATCGGCACAGAGTTGCTCTATGTCGGTTCGAGCTGGACGTCCTATCTTTGCTCGGCCATGTGAAGGAGGTCCACAAGAGTTCATCACTTATGAGCTCGTCCCTACTTCACCAGCAGTGTCCAGCATGTCTGGTTTGTTTAATTTTGATAGTTTTCGTGATGTGTAGTAGGTAGCCGTACAGCTGCTGGTTTGTAGGGTGCTGTCTTCAGGACTTATTCAATATTGCTCGCAGCATTCTTGTGTAATTGCTGTCAAGCTTTTTCTCCATACGTTTAGTTAACGTCCATGAGGTACATCCATATAGCAGTATCGACACGATCGCTGCTTGGAAGAAACTGCGTTTTATTTTATCGGTCAGGACTGACTTCAATAAGTTCGATAGCCTATGGTTGCTGTCCATGCCTTTGCTAGTCGCGTGTTGATGAGACCCCGCTCCCTTGGTAGGTGAACTTGTCAACTAGTTTCAGAGCGCTACCGTTTAGTGTGGAGATGTCGCCTTTTTGATTAAAGCACATATATTCCATCTTGTGTGCATTGACATGGAGACCGATGCCTGCAGCAGCTCGTTCCAGACTATGTAGCAGGGTTTCGACTTGAGCGGGTGCATTTGCCAGAAGCGCTATATCATCGGCGTAGTCGGCGTCGGTAATTGTTTTGTGGGGTACCTTCTGCTTCTTTCTTTTGTTAACTTGAAACTGTTTTCTTTGATTTTATCGATTGATGTTTAAATCATCTGTTAAAGAAATAAAACCTATTAAATTTGAAGAACTGTATTTTAATCAATCATTACACACATTTTCCTATTCCTATTCATACATTTTATAATGACCGAATGTACCAGGAGTTAGCAAAGCTTCTTACTTCATATTTCTTGCAAAATGAAACTCTAATCCAGGTTGATAGTTTTCTCATCAATTCATTACTAAAAAATAATCAACTCAGGAGATAATAATGGTATTTTGAAATGTCCCATATTTTTTAAAAGATAGTACTGCTGATGATAAAAGGATTATTTTCAATAATCTAGAACAGAAAAGACACAACTAAGCAAACCAAAACCTGAAATACATCCCAAAATAACAGTTCTTTGTATATAATGGGATTGGACTATGATTTCCATTTAGAGAAACAAATGATTGGTTCCAACAATTCATCATCATCATAATCATCAAGTCGTGCTGATAACATCTCTCTCTCTTTCCCTCTCTCGCGCGCGCGCCATCCATCTCTGTCTCTGTCGCTACTGGCATGTTTTCTTGACGGCATCCAGCGTCCCCACAGAGTTGATGTAAGTCAATCCTTGCAGGTCGGCCAACACTGATGGGTCCATGTGTAGAATTCCATGAGAGAACGTCACTTATGAGTTCGTCCTTACGATTTCAGTAGTGCCCAGCATGCCTCTTTCGTCTTACAGGGATGGTTTTTGAGTGGCTAAACAGATGCTGTTTTGTGGGATGCTGCATCTTGGATTCCTTCAAAACAGTACGTATCAATTTTGTATTGTTCCCATGAAGCCTTTTCTCCATTCTTATCGTCAAGGCCCATATGGTTCATCCATACAATAGTATGGACACAGCTACTGTTTGAAAGAAATTCCGTTAGCAGTATGCCTTTCCTATGAGTATGTTGACATCGTTTTCACTCGATGAGATATTACTGCCTAGGTATGTAAACAGGTCACTGCAGCAACTGACGAAAAGCATATAAAATTTGTTACTAGAAATGCTGTAATAATCCTTCTGAATAATAAATTTATAAAAATGATTACTGCTTGACCGAGTAGTTTTCCCTCCCCAGTTGTATTCATATCTAAATTTTACACCATCATATTTGCATAAATCCAACTTTTTACAAATTTCTCTAAAAGACGCCTTGAACACTTCTTTGTTGAAAGAGAACTGAAGATAATGAAATAAAAGAGTAAATATCCTGTTCAATAAAGTTGAAACCGAAAATAAAAATCCCATTTATTTTTGCTTAAATAAATCAAAGGCACTTTTTGCCACCAATTAAGCTAGACGGTGCCATCTCTTCATTAAACGACAAATCCCTGAAATTAGTTGACCTGTTCACATACCTGGGTAGCAATATCTCATCTACTAAAAGCGATGTCAACATTCGCATGAATAAACTATGAACTATTGACTATTGACTCGTTAATAACCATATGAAAATTTGATCATTCTGATAAAATAAAACGAGAATTTTCCCAATCTGTAACCGTGTCGGTGCTATTGTACGGCTGAACCACTTGGATTTTAATGAAATGTTTGGAGAAAAAGCTAGCCGTGGACAACGCAAAGATGCTATGTGCAGTTTTGAACAAATCCTGGAAATAGCACCCTACAAAACAGCAGCTGTACGGCCACTTACCTCCCATCTCATAAACAATTCAAGTAAGACATGATGGGTACTACTGATGTAGTAAGGCCAAATATATAAGCGAAGTTCTCCAATGGCCTCCTTCTCCATGACACACCAAAGTGTTGGCCGATCAGCAAAAAGGTACATTCATCAGCTTTGAGCGGACACTGGATTCAGTTTAGACCACCTGCCGGGAGAGATGGCCAATAGGGACATATGGCGGGATTGGGTCAAAGTAATCCATACAGACAGCAATCCTTAACGATGATGATAATGATGATGATAATGATATTTCCTTCAAGCTAATTTCATGCTATAAATATCTCTCTTGCAATCAAATGGCTGCAGGTCTCCTCAATAATCTCAGTGATTTCAACAATTTCGTGTCCAAACAGTCTGCAGAAATTGTTCCAGTGAAATTGACTAATTGACTCCAAAACTTTTTTCCAAATTTTATCCGTGTTGAGTAAACCTAATTTTTAACGACCTAATTGTTTTATGGATATCGATCTGTTTAAATATTTCCAGACTCGGCTAAAAGTATCTCTATGCCATTCTGTTTTTCTAACGTTATTTTAATGTTTTTATTTTTATTTCTTATTTTATTTCTTATTCTTTTGTCTATCTCGTTTTTCACTTTGATTATTTTTTTCCAGCAGACACATCCCTTATTCGGTGCATCTTTTCGTTAAAGACGTTAATTAGATCAGACGTGTACGTCGGAACTGTTTGAAGTTCAAACACATACAATAAATTATCCTGTTCATTTCTTGGTTCGTACCATTTTCAGTTGCCGAATAATGACAAAAAAATTACTTGTAAAGTTTATATTCAATTGCTTTTCTCTCCCAATCGAGTCAACCCTTTTTCTATGAGGAATCCTTTATAATTATCGTGAAAAGCTTGTGTAAATCCTCACCGGATGAGTTGATATTTTTTTGATTGAGGAAGTTTGTCAAGTTATCAATGTTTGCATCATTCTAATTTATTTTTTCTACACTTTCTGATACTTAAGTTACGTTCCTCAAATACTCAAGGGAGACATCAACATTCATATTTTTAATGTGCCTTTGTGCTCTCAAGTTAAATTCATTTTTCTTTGTAGGTTTTTGCTTCTGTTTATCGCTCTCATCTTCATCCTTATTCTTATTCTTTCACAGTTTTTCTCATCAGCTAACGCTGATGGTCTTTCACTGGAGTTTGAGTGACATCAAGTCTCCTCAAGTCTCCAGGACTCTTCTCAGTATTCTGGCCGTTCTCAACAATACTGTAGTTTGGGTCGTCTCCACTCGTCTTCCAACTTCCAAGTCCTTTAGTCCCTTTAATTGTCCTTTAGTTTATTATTATTGTTATTTTTTACTCCTTGCAAGTCTTTCTCCCCAACGTTAACTGGTGGTCTTTCACAGGAGGCTGAGAGACAGCAAGTGTTCTCACGTCTCCAGGACTCATCACAGTATTCTGACCGATCACTGCAATGCTATAGTCTGAAGGATTTCGATCCTTCTGCAGAATTCCAACAGTTCCAATACCCTTTCCAATATTTTGGGGACAGTTTTAAGTGCACTAACTACAATTAATATCACTGTCACTCTCATGTTCCACATTTTTTGTCCACTGGCAAAGTCCAAGAATTCGTCTATCTTTTCATTTTCCTTTATTTTCACTCTGGGTTCTGCTGGAACGGCAAAATCCACTATACGGCAAGTTACTCATTTTTTTCTTAATTATCCCTAGGTCTATTCTTCTGGCTGCGATCAGATGATCAGTTTGCATCTCAAAATTTCTGTGGATTTTGCGTCTCATTCTATAGAGCGAATCCTATTTTGTGCATATACCATTTGGCAGTATAGTCAATTTTCAATTTCTTGCATAACTTTCTGTGGATCACCTTTCCCACCCAGTCGTGTATAGTCTCATACTATTTTTGCGTTAATTTCCTACATTCACTTTGTATGTGATTAATTGTTTCATCTTTGTCACCACATACTTTACACTTGTTATTCTATAGTAATATATAGTTATTCTATAGTATAATACCGATTTTCGTTTTAATATAATTCGTCTTAATGGTGTTGGTTTCTACTGCTATCAAGAGAGATTCAGTTTTTCTCTTAAGCTTTCCTTTTTGTAGCCATTCTCAGGTCTTCTCGTGGGAACTTTTGCCAATTTGTTTCTTGAAATATCCATAAAGTTATTTTTCATCCTGTTTCTGTTTCCTTGTTTTTACTATTATTCTGTTTTGCCTATGTTGTCAGAGCAGTAAATTGCCTCTGTAACAAATTTTTCTTTGTTCTTTTTAATGTATTCATCGACTCCTCGTATTGATGCATTCTCTCTTTCTTCGATGTTGGTGTGTCCTCTTCATCTTTTCTTGACATATATAGTTTGTCTATGTCATCTCTTGGATGTAACGCCTTGTGTATCGTCATCAATTTTCTTGTACTTTGGTCGATTTGTCTGACTTCCTTCTTTTGTCCATTTAAAGAATGGTCCCGAGTATCCTACCAGGGGGACAGCCAAGGTTTTTATCTCCTTGATGAGATTTCTGTAGCAGTTTTTTTCATTCTTCTGAGGTACTCTATATTTTTCCTTTCATCTCTACTTTTTTGATGGTATCCGCTTCCAATATTCATATTTACTTTTAATTTTTACATTTTCTCTAAGCGTTCGGATTCTTTCTTGATTTTGGGTTCCATTTCTTTAGTTGTTTGTCTTTTTCTACTTTTCATTATAATCATGGCATAGTTTTCTCTGCCAAATTTCATTTATATATATTGGCTGTATATTCTTATTGTTTGTATCAGATTATCTCCTTTTTTCATTTTTTATGCCATCCATGTTCATAAGGTGATTAATTTCCTGGTATATATGATGGTGATATCATTGCCATTACAAATAGTAATAGTGAAAGAGCATCTCCTTGGAAAATGCCTTTCTGGATTTTCATCTCTATTAAGGGTCTTCCTCCAGCAATCTATTCCACTTTACATTTTTTCATGATTTCCGTAATGAAATTTTATGACTTTGTCGGATATTTTGTAAGCTTTTAGACTAGCTACTAGCCAAGATTACAGAACCCTATCATAGGCCTTCTTGAAGTCAATCCATGCCATGGCTACATTTTTCCGCCTTGCTATGCTCTCTTTGGGGATGTGCTGATCAATATACAGTAAATTCCCCGTTCATCTTGTTCTCCTGTGGCATCCTTACTGTTCTTCGGGAAACAATCCGTGGCTTACTAACAAGTTATAGATCTCCTCTCTAATCTGTGCAGTTAGGATTTTCTATATCATAAGTAGACACGTTATCGGTCTCTAGTTGCTTGAGATGGTCTCTCTTCAAGCCTCTTTCTGGATCAGTATCGTTTTTCTCTTCGTTATCAATTCGGTTATTCTTATATCTTGTTGGCATCTACTCAGTTAGAGAGCCAGTCTGTCATGGATGGGCGTGAATCTTTTAAACTAGAATCTATGTATGCCATAATAGCCTGCGGTTTTCCAATTAGGTTCTTTCTTGAGTGCTGATCTGAGCGATTCGAGGTGTATGTTCGCCCTAGGGTCTTTTTCAAGTCTTTTTAGTTCTTTTTTCATATTATTCATCCTTTCAGGCTTTCTGTTGTGTTCTTTCTGCTTCTATACTTTACTCCAAAATTGTTTTATTTCCTTTGCATCCGGTTGTTTATTTGTCCTAATGCATTCTTCTCTAACTTGTTGGTAGAATTTTCTTTCGTCATTTTGTTTTTATTGAGCTCAGACTCGGTCTCTTTTAAATCTTTCTACGTTCGCTTATAGCTTTTGATTGATTCCTTCAAGCTGCCTTGTCAGACTTGCTTGTTGTTTTGTTTTGGTCTTCTCATCCCAGAATATATCTTAGTGTTTTCCCTTTCTTAGCACTTTCATTTGTTGCTGCAGTTTCTTTACCTGTCCTTCTAGTCTAATTTTCCATCAAGGTTTGGTATTTCTGTTCGAGTTCCTTGAAGAAACATTGACTCTATCTCAGTCTAATTAGCTTGTTTAGTTCAGTAATTTTTCCCTTTGGGATATTCGTTGATAATTTGTTTCCCGTTTCGTTTTCTGTCCCAACATTTTTTCAGTCTTGGTTTCTGGGGGATAGTAACATAGTCTTATAGTCAGTTTTGATTTTCTTAATTAATTCAGCATTCATTTTGTCTTCTTGTGTTAACATTAATGCTGTGGTGCTGGGATCTGCGAACTTTCAAATATCAGATTTCTGCTTTGTAATTGGGTAAGGGTCTTCTTGCTTTTCAGTATTTGGTATTTCGATTAGAGTCCGAGAATCTTTGCCATTTATTTGTCCATTTATTTCTAGTATCACGAACTCAGAAAACCAACATTTCCTGAGTATCATTCAAGCTTAGTCAGTCTTTGGTTTGTATCAAATATTGCAGAATTTGCCCCAAATATCCATCATTCTCTTTCAAACCCTCATTGAATAGGATTGCTCTTAAAATAGCAGTGAAGTACATTTTTGTTGTTTTCTGCGGTCCATTTTTTCGGCAGATGTATCTAAGTTGAGAAGTAGCTTTTTTCGTTGTTTGTGTACTTGAAATTATTATTATTGTTATTATTATTATTATTATTTGACTATTTGCGAGTTTTTCAAACTTGCTCTTATTGATCATTTTCCCCAAAATCTGAATGAAAGCAAATCTTCTCAGATCTCCGGGACTCTTCTAGGTATTCCAGCCGATTTCATCACTAATTCCCCTAATCTTTTTTCCAGGCTTTTGGGAAGGGTTACCACTGTCACCCTCATGCTCCACAACATTTTTTTTTACTCTCTGGCAAGATCCAAGTATTTATTTATTGTTTCACTTCCTTTAATTTCCACTCTCTGGTCTGTTGGAACGGCAAAATCTACTTCATGACAAGTTCTTTTCTTCTCGTTGATTAACATTCAATCTTCTCTTCTAGCCGGGATTTCGTGATCCGTTTGCATCTAAAACTCCTCGAATGTTTTATGTATCATATTTCAATATGGTCAAACTTTAGTCTATTGCACAATTCCCAGTTGATTACCTTTCCCACCCCACCATGCCTACTCTTTGGTTCATTTTGTGTCAGTTTACTATATTTGCTTATCCATCAACTATTTCAACTCGATCACCGTTTATCCATTAACTATTTCAACTCGATCACCGCAGAGGATACTCTTGTTTTTCTCTTGTGTCTTATCAATTTATGCTTTGACATAATTAATCCTTACAGTATTATTTTGGTGGGGGTGTCCTTGTGGTGTAATGGTTAAAGCGCTGGACTGCGGGATCGTAATTAGCGCGTTTGAACTCCAGTCGCCCTATTACGTTCACTTTCGGACAAATCCTCTTAGGAAAGGTATGAACCCTCTTATTCTCCCTGCTATAGGTTATATTGTACTACTACTGTCTTTCTAGAAGGTATTTGGCATTAAATAACCCAAGAAGGTTGATATGCTATTAAACGACTACAAACAAGTATTATTTTGTACTGGTTTTAAAAAGAGATTTAATTTCTCTCGAGGTTTTTCCTTTTTAGCTCTGTCCGATCCATTACACATGTAATTCTTTAAGTTTTTCGATTGATATATTAATATAAATGCTTTCTCTTCCTATTTTTGTCTTCTCGATTTTTTATTGTTGTTTCCTATTTTTCTGTAAGTTATTCATGTTATTGCTGTTTGTATATTCTTCGAGTCCATGATTACTGCATCCTCAAAATATACCGAATATTTTCCTCCTTCTTTTCTCGGCACGTAGAGTCTTTCTATGTCATCTGTTGGATGCAATGCCTTGTGTATAGTTATCAATTTCCTTGTCGTTTGGACCATTTTTCTGAGTTCCTTCCTAGTTCATCTTAAGAATAGTCCTGAGTGTCTTACAAGTGTTTATTCCTTTGATTAGATTTTCTCTGTAGCAATCGATTTGGAATGGTTTTCTTGGTCTTCTGGGATATTCAATTCTTACTTTTTCTTTCATTTCTGTTTAGTTCATTGTTTTCTTTTTTTCCAAATGTTCCTGATTGAACGTTTTTGTTCCTTTTCTTATTTCTTTTTTCCCCCTTTTTCACGGCTCATTTTTTAGTTCCAAATACCTCTCCTATATTTTGGCTGATAAATTTGAATAGTTTGAATGAGTTCTTAACGGTCAGTTTATATGGAAATGTCTCAAACGATTTTCAGATTATTGGATTTATTATTATTGTGGTTAGTATTTCTCTCCTTATTTAGAAGACCCAAATGGCGTAATGTTTCTCAGTGCAAAAAATTTAATCGACAAGCTGAATTCAAAGCCCAGTCTATGTTGTTTAAGTCCATTTCATTCTTTCTCCTCCCTTCCAATTTTGGATAAAAATAGCTCTTTAAACTTGGTAGGCAATCTGTGTAAGAAATGAACCACTCTAAATCTAAAACCAGTATGTGGAGTCCGAAACTCCAGCAATACTAGACTCGAGCCTACAGGAAAAAGGAGGTTTGATCATGGGGAAGAGATAGAATTAGCATTTGGTATACCATTGCAACACAAGAGAGTAGACTGTCTCCGTCAAGGTAAACATAAGTAGAAGTAGATTGTCATGCAAAGATTTCAAGAACACAAGGTTCTTCTGTCCTGAAAATCAGCATTCAACCCCTCTAAAACAGTTACTCTTGAAACTATTGAAAAATAAACGCTCTTTCAGCCATGAGGCATACCACATGAGCTTAGAAATTATAACCCGAATACCATGGGGTTCGGTGTCCGACGAAATATAATTTAGTGTTGGGTAATTTTAAAGTAATTACGTTAATGCGTCTATAGAAAGCCGTTCAAAAGTGATTCTAAATACAATTTGACATCTCCAACTAATTGTTCTCTTTTGGGTATTTGCTTATCTTACGGTAATTTCCAAAAGGTACAAATAATTTATAGTGTTCTTGTGTAGTAACTTTAGTTTGCTAGAGTTTGACAACCCATGAATTATTTGATGGTCGCCTACCATTGAACAAGGAAAGAATGGATTGTAAAAATTCTTAAGTCTTTTTTTGTTTTTGTTTTTTAAATTCGAAATATGTTTTTAAATTGGAAACAAAGTTTAAAAAAAAGGAACTTTTGTAGAGTTAAAGAGTGGAACAGATAGATAGACAGATAGATATGCCTAATTTTTGTCCAGAGTCTTAAGTCGAATAAAAGATGCCGAAATTCGAGCACACATGCAAACAAAGCAAGACACTAATTTAATCCTACATAAAGTAACGAAGAAATGTAACAGATTTGAAAATCTCCGGCATGATACTCTAATTATTGAAGGTAGAGAGAATTTTCAAATGCACGCAGTACGGAAGAAAACAAATAAGGTGAAAGACATTTTGAAAAATATAAACCTTGTTGTGGAGGATCAACCAAACTTGTTATTGCTGTAGACAATTACATTTTTTAAAAGACTATCTATAAAAAAAACTTTGTTTTAAGTGTGGTAAATAAGAATATATACATTCTCACTACAAGTCAAACTGAAGGAAAAGTAAGTTTAGAAATACAGCCAATGACTTCCACTGAAGTTTTAGTTTATGAACATAAAATACTAAGATGAATAGGAAACCTGTAAGGTTTCAACTAGACACAGGATCGGATTTAAGAATATTAAACGAACACACATGGAATGGATTTGGTAAACCAAGGTTAACGTTGTCGAAAAGATTGCTCCTGGCGTCTCTGGAAAAATACTGAGATTCAAAGGAGAATTTAATTGTGCTGCATAATTCTCTGGTAAAACTCTAAAAACCAAAGTATTTGTAATGAAAAAAAGCTGTAACTTGCTCGAGACATGACTGGATGAACCAGTTTAATTTATGGGATCTTCCAGTAAGATCATATTGCAACGAAAGAAATACATTATCTTCTGATGCTGAATTTTTTTTTTTAAGTAAACCGAAGGACAAGGCTACATCCGTGTTTAAACCAAAAAGGAATGTTCCTTTTTATCACTCGAAGCAGTAAATAACGAACTGGATAGATTAGAAAAATGGGTGTAATTTCCATAATAAAATGATTCCGAATAGGCTTCACTATGTGTTTATGTTAAAAAGAAGGATAAGAAAATAAGAGTGTGTGCAGATTTCAGCTCTGGAGTGAACGATTGTATACAAAGACATTCGTACCCCATCCCGAACCCACTAGAAATTTTCGCCCTGTTAAAAGATGGGAAGTATTTTTCCAAATTTAGATCATTCGGTCGCATATTTGCAGATATCTGTGGATGGTGGGTGTTCAAGAATTCTCGGTATTAATATGCATCACAAGATCTACAAATTCCATGGAATACATTTTGGGGTCAAAGTACCCCAGGAATTTTAAAACAAGCCATGGATGTGATGCCAAGAGATTTGAATTTTGCTATCGCATACCTGGATGGTATTCTAATAAAAAGCGAAACTCGTGAACGACACACAGAACATATTCTCAAAGTAATTTTAGCTTCAAAGTGAAGAAAAATTCGATCTATTTTGAAGAAAATAAAATACTTGAGTCATATGATTGCCGAAAATAGTAGAATTCCTGACCCTACTTGATCTTCAGCAATTAAAGAAAAACCGGCACCGAAAAATGCTGCAACATTACAAGCATTTTCAAGGTTGGCTAAGTCTTACAACATCTTTATAAAAAAATATACATTATTTGCGGGCGCCACTTAACAACTTATTAAAAAAAGATTTTAAATGGCACTTGACTGACGAGTGCCAAAAAGCTTTGGAAAAGATAAAAGAAATTTTGACATCCGATTTATTTCTAGCACATTTTGACCCCAATCAGGAAGTAGTTGTGTCAAATGATGCCAGCTACAATGGAATTGGGGCGGGAATTTTACTCAAATACAAAGATGGAACAATGAAAGCAGTAACCTGTGCGTCTAGATCTCGACAACCAGCTAAAATAAAATATTCTCAAATCAAGAAGGAGAATTTGGCAATAATTTACGCCGTGAAAAAATTCCACAAGTATATACATGGGAGAAGTTTTACCTTACAGACAGATCACCGCGCGTTGATAAGAATTTTTGGATCGAAAAAAGGGTTACCAACCTACACTGCCAATACAGTGCATAAGTGGGGTATTATACTTTGGAACAACGATTTCAAAATGGAATTTTTATCTTCTAATAAACTTGGTTATGCTGACGGTTTATCACGCTTAATTCCTAGATTTTGCGAACCGTTAGAAGATACGGTGATTGCAGTTTTAAGGGCTAAAATTAAAATAAAGAACGTGTTATTTAATACAGTTCGGGGTTTACCTGTAACTTTGACCAATATAAAAATTAAAAAACAGAACAGGATATGTTTATTAATGAAATGAAAAAACAAGTTGGATAGAAATCAAATGAAAAAGTATAGTGACAATAAAAAGTAAAGTTGGCGATTGTAGTCGAGGGTGATCGGAAGGCTCCCTTTTCAATAGCTACTACACCAAAGAGCAGGATAAGGCACTACTCCATTCCATGGATTGCTCCATTTTACTCTTACCTTATAGTGCTGAGTTATAAGCAAGGTAGCACCAACTACCATTTTTCGAGTCTTTGGTATGACTCGACCTGGGATTGAACCCCGGTCTACTAGACCATTGGCGAACACTCTACTCATTAAGCCAATGGCCCGGTTGTAGTGGAAGCTTATTTTCCATATGTGATGCTGCACTATTGTATGGAAAGCGAATTTTCATGCCAGTTTCTTTGCAGAAAGGGGTATTAAATGATTTCCATCTGGGACATCCAGGAATTTCGCGTGTGAAATCCCTAATGCGTAGCTATTTGTAGTGGCCAAATAGGGATAAGGATATCGAACAATAGCTGAAATCATGTAAAAAGTGTTCTCTGGCTGCTAAGGCACCGCCGTTAAAGTTTAGTAACAGGCCTGCTACCAACAAACCACGTGCAAGATCACGTGCTGATTTTTGTTTAACCAATGAATGATTTGTGTTGCCTTATCGTAGTTGAAAGTTTTACTTAAGTGCTAAAGTATAAGAGACTGATATCAACTGTTACAATTAGATTTTTGCATGAACTGTTCGCGAGGTTCGGCTGTCCTTAAACTATTGTATTCGACAACACCACACAAATTACGTAAAAAGATTTTAAAATGTTCTGCGAATCTTTTGCAATGAACCATATCGTAACGCCCCTTTTTGTATCCAAGATCATATAGATTAGCAGAAGGGTTTGTTGGTACGCTGAAGAGATCACTAAAGAAATATGACGGCGGAGACTCGAAGGCTACCGGACATTGGCCTAGCAGTTAGAGTGTTCGCCAATGGCCCGGGAGACCTGGGTTCAATCCCAGGTCGAGTCAAACCAAAGACTCAAAAAATGGTACTTGATGCCTCCTTGCTTAGCACTCAGCATTATAAGGTACGGATCAAGGGTAAAGTGGAGCAATCCAGGGAAAGGAGTAGCGCCCTCCCCTACACCTTGGTGTAGTTGCTATCGAAAAGGGAGCCTTCGGGTCACCCTCGACTATGGTCGCCAACTTTTTTTACTATTCCGACAAGTATATCGTATCACACCAAATCCTAGTATAGTGTTGTGTATATCCCCGGCAGAACTGATATTTGCAAGGAAAGTTAGATCGGTGTTTGAAAAACTGCTGCCTAAAAAAAAGAAAGGATTCAAAAAAGTAGACTGATACAGTTAAATATTTCAACGCAGAGGAGAAAATATTCTTTAAAATGTATTTTTAAAAATTGTCAGGAATACTGGAAAGAAGGTATAATTAAAAATGTGTCAGCAGCGTATTATGTATGATTAAAGGTTCAAGGTGAGTACATAAACGCATCATAAACCGATTGAAGAAATGATACTTAGTGAGTAGAGAAACAAAATTAGAAGAACCAATGATGATGTTGTATGATTTGTTTGATGTACCTAAACCAGAAAAAAAATTATACCAGAAGAAAAAGTAAAAAGAAAAGAAATCCAATAGAAACCCTGGATATCGATCCCAAAAGGAAGAGATATAGCTTCCAGATGAAGAGAAATCTTTAAAGGGGAAGTGTTATAAGGGAGGATATTTCCCCTACAAGAGAGTTGGACTCGTCCAACGAAAGACATATAAAATACAGACTAAATGAGGTTAACGGTAGGAGTTAGTCTTGCTATCTTTGGTTCGTCGGTCAAGACCACCTGACATGGGTACCGAGGAAGCCCCACATTCGTATCATGGGACTAAGATCGATTTTTCATGGACCTCAGGGGGCTGTCCCACCTAGGCTCTCACCAGCTTCAGTAGGGCTTGGTTTATCGCCTGGCGCCTGAGGCACCCCTTTTTAGGGGAATGCCGACGGGGCCTGAGGCATTTTGGGAGCTGCCGGGTGTATTTGAGCTACGGCCCTGCGCCTGGTCCCTACGCTGAAAATGCTTTATGCCGTATTCTGGTATTGTGGAAAACTAGATAAATAACAAGTAGTTTGTCTTACTAACAGGGTATTCATTACTGTTGTTGAAGAACTGCGTGTTTAATTCTATTCATTATAGTCTGTACTAAAAGGTAATAAACCTATTGTTAATCTTTTCCAGATTTAATGTTGTTTATTGATAAACCACGTCACAAGTATTTTGCGCGGCTTTTCTATATTTCCATATTCACTAACTTCCAAATCGAGACAACAAACGTACCAAGATAACACAGTACGAGAATTAGTTTAAGTTTTTTTTATTGCAGTATTTCCAGAGTATCTCTCCTTCTTTATAGGGAAACAGATCAACAATCAAAATATGTATGCATTAATGTAAGCACAGGGTGTTTTGAAACAAAGCAGCAGCCTTGCAGGTCTTCTCTACTGACTTTATTCTCTTTCTCTTTTCAGATTATTGCAAGTTGATATAGAACATTTTCATATATTTAAACCAATGTGGCAAAATCAAGCCTTAGACGATGGAATATATCTTTTCTTTCCTGGGAGTGGGGAGTTATGGCATATCAATCATTGATTCAATATTTAATGCAAAATCTATTTTATACATATAAACAGTTCTATTTCAAACAATTCAGTTTAGCATAAATACGATTTCTTTTTGGTTTACACACAGTTAAATGTAAAACCAGTTCTATTTCAAGCAATTCAGTTTAACATAAGTACACAGTTTAGTTCTATTTGACCCATATATAGGTGCTACCACTCTAGGCCAGAGTGGACCAGGGAGCGTTAACAATAAAGAGGTACTCCGCATTCCCCAAAGCTCTAGCATTACTGGAGCCTCACCCTCCGATTGTTTAGAGTCATATCAGGATACTCGTTGGGGGAGTCTTACCCCTCTACAAATAAGCAATCGGTGTATTTTGCTGCCCCAACCGACGGGGCCAGTAGATCTTTTGAGAGAAGTCTTTCAAGATTGTTCAAACAAGATACAGAAGGAAGTTCAATTTCAACACATTTCCAAACAGAAGTTAGATTCTCAACTTGGTCAAGAATTTTGAAGCTCGTGGTACTAATAAAGATCGTAGGGCAACGGATTCCTCACCATCTTGGCCACCGATCATCCAGTGCGAATGTGCACGCTTTATAAACAACTTTGCTTCCCGCGTACAATAGGGCCTTTCACTGAATGGTGAAAATTTAGAACATATAGTCTAGGGTTCCTCTTAACACTTTATTTTTAAGATCAAATGTTTACAGATAATAAAATGTAAGTTTTTTTTCCTTTCAATAAATGTAATTTTCATTACTCTATCAATTGTTGTCCTTGATTCGTCCCCATTGATTCTGTTTTTAAAATTGTGAAATAACATATACGTATGTATGTAACCATAATCCAGCAAAAACAGCAAATCATACTATTTTTAGTGGAAAATTACACTTAAAAGTCTCTTACATAGGGAATAAAAAGTTTCCTGACCAATTTGCAAATGACTTATAATTTTGTAATATCTTCAAAATGCTGTTTAGATTACTTACCCTCTTCCAAAATAGAAGTATCACAGGCTGCTATTACAAACAGAAACGCAACCTGTTCGAAGATCTTCTAGTATATATATTATGAAAAACAGGGGATTAAAATTAGCCTGTCATACATGGTAAATCGCTTGTCTGTATATCTAATAATTGTAAAATCCAAGATATCAACCTAGACTTAACTGTGTGACTTTGGCATTTAGAATAAAAATTGTTATTTTCCGTTTGCATCTCATTGATACCAGCTTTAAAGTTCATTTTTGCTCTTTCCATTGTAAATAAATACGGCTAAGTAGCTGGAGATTCACCATATTGATTTTCTTTTCTTAAATAAAGCTAACTTGTGGCGAATCACTAAGGAGTGGCTATTCAGTTGAGAATACGTTAATTCAAAATAACTAAGGTAAAATCGATCAGACAGGTGTGAAAATATATAATTAACGATTTTTAAACGATTGTTTCAAGAATAACTCTCCAGACCCATCGCACAATCTAATGCTTCACGTGTCAAACTTCAAACTTCAGCCTAGTTAAGAATCCTATACGACAATTTTAACTTTCTTAAATACTTTTGCAAGTCACTTCTTAATTGGTGATTATGTGTGATGTTCATTAAATTTGACATTGTTGAACAGGTTAGTGTCAAATATGCGGCCAGTGAAAAATTTCAAACATTTGAAATAAAGAGGTGGGATAATACTTTCCTAAAAAAGATCTCAGCCACGGTAAACCTATACAATAAAAGAAAAAAGTTTAACTATTATAAAGAGATTAATTTTGAAGAAGTGATTACTAAATTTCTTTGCTTAGACACGACCAAACTATCAAGTATTTTTCGTCATTCTTGCTTATTTTTTTAAGTTTACCGGGGGTTTATCGGGTGGGGGTATCCATCGTCTGCTCATTCATTTAAAGAAAAGGTCATCGGGTAAAAGGAATTCAGTTAAAAAATACTTGTATGTTTGATAAACAGAAACAGAAAGATTTAACTTACATTCCCAAGATGGTCAACTGAAAAGTTCACTGACTGACCAAGATAATCTTATGGAACGTAATAAGGTTTATTTTTCAATGTAGCTCCCCTTACTGTCCACACACTTCTCCCATCGGGGTTGCAGTGCTTGGATCTCAACCAAAAAAGTCGTCAACAGCAGATATGACGTCATCATATAAACCTTTCAACCTATGAACTTTTCAGCGCGCCCGCATACATCATGCTAAATCTGGCAAAGTTTCAGGGACTGTTTTGACTTTTCTCTTTCAACGCTGTCGAAAAGTTCTGTCAGGAAAATAAATTTTGGTTATATCTATTCTGTTTCTTTGCTAAATGTCTGGGGAGAGTATGTTTAAACACTTGCCAGCAGATTTTCGTTAATGTATGTTCAATTCAAAAAACAAACAATAAACAATCAAAATGTTTTTTACAAAT
Organism: Sepioteuthis lessoniana; assembly: GCA_963585895.1. Lineage (NCBI taxonomy): Eukaryota > Metazoa > Mollusca > Cephalopoda > Myopsida > Loliginidae > Sepioteuthis > Sepioteuthis lessoniana. Next base: position 68,278,807 of record OY757911.1, on the reverse strand, counting down.
GTTTTCCTTGTTTACGAACACACAAATAAAGGCAAAAAGCAGAGGATGTGCCACAGAATTTATTAACAAAGTAGACTACGCAGATGATCTAGGGCTTCTTGCAAATACACCTGCTCAAGCCAAATCTCTGCTGTATAGCCTGAAGTAGGCAACAAGAGATATTAGGTCTCTACATGAACCTAGATTAGAAATTAGTCAACCATTTCAAATACCTAAGTAGCAATATCACATCTACTGAAAGAAATATCAGTATACGTATAGATAAAGCATGGACTACGATTGACAGGTTAACGTCCCAATGGAAATCTGATATTTCTGATAAAATAACACAGGGATACTTCCAAGCTGTAGCCGAATCAGTACTATTGTGTATTTGCACAACTTAAACTTTTGTAAAACGCCTGGTGAAAAAAGCTAGACGGAAACTACACAAGGTTGTTTTCAACAAATCCTAGAAGTAAGCAAATATTTACATTCATCAGTTTGTATGTACACTGAATGCTGTCTAAAGGAATCCCAGAGAGTGATGGTCTTTAAGGGTGAATGGCGAGAGAGACAAGGAAACCCGAGCTATCAGCATGTCTTGATTATGATGATAATGATAATGATGAACAAGGGAATTTAAATCCGGGTTGAATGAATATAGAAAACGTCCAAATTATTCCGGGATTCAAGCGCTTTCGGCTGCGTCAAGCCATTTTCAAGAATCATAAAAATAAGATTTAAACAAAGTTAATTCTCATTGCTTTGAATAATGTAAAGAATAGTTTGAACTGTATTTGTGCATATTTGTTTTTAAACAAAATTCGCGATAACTATTAAAACGCTTGTTGACGTTATCATTTAAGCGATGCGTGTACTTTGGTTAAAGCCAAATCAATCTTCATGGGTTACTTAATGTCTAAGGTATCTTTGTAGAAGAACAGTATTAGTACTAGGTAACTCATAGCTGGAGGGATTAGGGGGTTTATCCCATTTCCAAAGGTAATTATCCGAAAATGAACGTTCTAGGTACGACTGGAGTTCGAACTCGCAAACTATAATCTCGCAGTCCAGCCTTTATGACACAGGGATGCCCTCTTAGGCGCCTCTGGTTGTGTAATGGTTAGCAAGCTCGGCTAGCAAACCTACACGAGTTAGTTCGAGTCTCATATGGCCTTGAGCCACATCTAAGCAAAAAGCTTAGTAAATTTCCACGGGGATGCCCTCTTGCGTTTGAGTATTTATCTGTGTGTATATCTATCGCCTAGCGTATTCAATATGACACTAAAAATCAAATATTGATAGCCCGAGAAGAAACAAGATCCTAAAGCTTATCATTGAATTTCATAAAATATCAACCAGTTTAAATAGGAAACTTATTCAAAATTAATCAGCTTGGTTTCTCATGGTACAACGTGTTGGAAATTATTGCATAGATATTGACTAAGTCTTCTCAAGAACGGAGTTACGATAGTCGAGCATTCAGAAAAGATCAAATTTACTACATTAACAATGGTTTGTGATATGAGCTTGCTAGCTCTACGGTATTGGTTGGACTAAGTATATAAAGAGGTAAGCACTATAGTCTCGTATGAAACTAGATATGTGTATAGTTCACTTTGCTTGCAGCTGTTAAATGATCTTGATTATCGTGAAGCCTACTTTCCTGTCTGACGTCAAAATCTGTTGTGTTGACTCAAGGAGTTTCACAACCTTTATTTTTGGTCAGCCTTGATTAACTACTAACCTTTGATTCGAAAAGCCGAGCAACAAATAATTTAAATGGCAGAGGAAAATATTCATAGAATTTCTCGAGTGAACTTTCGTACAGAGATAAAACCGCGAAGGAAAATAGCGCAATAAAATGGCCAAATTAAGTGGTTTTAGAATTAACATTGAACCAGACATTGGCGTGATGGTTAGAGTGTTCGCCAGTGGAACGGGAGATCGGGGTTCAATCCCAAGCCGAGTAATACCAAAGACTCAAAAAATGGTACTTGATGTCTCCTTGCTTAACGTTAAGCATTATAAGGTATGGATTAAGGGTAAAGTGGAGCAATCCAGGAAAAGGAGTAGCACCCTCCTCTACACCTTGGCGTAGTAGCTATCAAAAAGGGAGCCTTTGGGTTACCTTCGACAATAGTCACCAACTTACTTTTTTTTTAGAATAAACATTAAAACAGAGAAATAATCTGAGAATTAATTTTTATTTATTGCTTGACTTTTGTCCTCATCTTGGTAGTTTTTGTGTTGTTTCTTCTTTCACTACGTTTCGGCTAAATTTCACCTCTGGCCTTCTTCGGATGATTTACCGCGACCTAGGATAGGAATGCTGAGTCTTGTAACCGTATCCCCAGTAATTACTGCCTTCCATAGTTGTTGTCTGTCGCACCACGTTCCTATCCGAGGTCGCGGTAAATCACCCGAAGAAGGCCAGAGGTGAAATTTGGCCGAAACGTAGTGAAAGAAGAAACAACACAAAAACTACCAAGATGAGGAAAAAAAGTCCGCAATAAATAAAAATTAATTCTCAGATTAAGAAACCTCATCTCAAAATGATTCCAATTAAAGACAAGAGAAATAATCATTCATTAAGTTTAGCTAAGTTTGACAGAAGGTTAGAAATGTAATAGAGTTCGTGAGTATCGAAGTCTAAATGGTTTAGTAGCCTAAAGAAAAAAGTTGAAGAGCATAATAGGAAAAAGAAAAATGACAAATGAGAAAAAAAAACGAATAGAAGAAAATTAAATCATATGTGAACTACAAAAGATAGTTTGTCTTTTCTATGTATATGTGTGAGAGATTGCTTATTTCGTCTGTCTTCACATTAAACTACGTAATTTTGTATGGAAATCGTACAAAATTTTCTTCTCAAGAGCTTCCAATCATCATTAGTTATTATGAAGGGTAAAGTGGAGATGCTAATTTTTTGAAAGTCATTGTCTGTATGAACTTCTTGTTGTTATAGTAGTAATACTTACAGTATAATTTGGTTTCTTTGTTTTAATGGCATATCAACCATCATTGGTTATTTAATGACAAAGCTATCCTTGTAGAGGTATAGCACTGATACAATAAAACTTATACTTGAGTGGCCCAGGCGGCTGGGGCTGCAGAATACACCTACTGCATCTATTAAGAAGGGCAAGGCTCTTTCAAACGAGTGTCCTGATATGACACTAAACAATCTGATGGTGAGTCTTCAGTAATGCTGGAGCTTTGGGGAATGCAGAGTACCCCTTTATTGCAATCACTATCAGGTTCACTGTGGGCCGAAGTTGTAGCACCTGATAGGATCCGATCGATGGGTCAAATCGAACTAAACTGTTTACTTATGCTAAACTCAATTGCTTGAAATAGAACTATTTTGACTTTTAAACTGTATACTAATGTTAAAATGAATTGTTTGAAAAAGAAATGTTTTGACATTTAACAGTGTGTAAACAAAAAACTGTACTTATACTAAACAGAATTGTTTGAAATAGAACTGTTTATATGTATAAAATAGATTTGGCATTAAATAACCGACAATAGTTGATAAGCCATAAAACTGAATTCACCATAACTTATAACTATGGAGTTAATGGGTTAATATCTTTCCCGAAGTGTATTAGTCTGAAAGTCAACTTAATAGCGTGACTGGAGGTTGAACTCGCTTACTACCATCTCGCAGTTCAATAGATTTGTAATTATATCAGAGAGTGTGTGTGTGTGTGTGTGTGTGTGTGTGTGTGTGTGTGTGTGTGTGTGTGTGTGAATACGTTTGTATCTATTGCCTAGAGTATTCAATATGATATTAAAAATTAATGTTGATGGTCCTAGAAGAAACAAGAAGTCACTGCTTCTTATTGGACCTCATAAAAATATTAACCAATTTAAATATGTATGTTTGGTTTGGTTTCTTTGTCTAATAGCATATCAACCTTCGTGGGTTATTTAATGCCATAGCCATGCTAGTAGTGATACATCACTGATACTATCTAAACTATAACTAAGGGGATAAAGGTCTTATACATCTCCTGAGGATATTAATCCATAAGTAAAAAAAGTAAGTCGGCAACCGTCGTCGAGAGCAATCCAAAAGCCTCCCTTTTCAATAGCTACAACACCGAGGTGTAAGGGAGCGCGCAACTCTATTCCCTTGATTGGTCCACTTACCCTTGATCTACCTATTATAAAGCTGAATGTTAAGTAAAGCGCAAATACCATTTTTTGAATCTTTCATGACTCAACCTGGGATTGAACCCCGGTCTCCCGGACTATCGAGACATACCAAAGACTTAAAAAATGGTACTTAATGCCGCCTTGCTTAACACCCAGTTTTATAAGGTACGTATCAAGGATAAGTGGAGCAATCCAAGGAAAGGTGTAACGCCTTTCCCAACGCCTCCGTGTAGTAGCTTTTGAAAAGGGAGCCTTCGGGTCGCCTTTGACTACGGTCGCCAACTTCAATTTTATTAGTCCGAAAGTGAACGTAATAGCATGACTGGAGATTGAACTCTCTTACTTCAAGATCACAGTCCAGCCCATTGCACCAAAGGGACGCTTATCAATTTAAACCGGAAACTGAATCAAATTCAATCAGCTCGGTACCCATGGTTCTAAAATTCTTTGAAGATGCAATCAATGAATAAATATATATATATATATATATATATATATATATACTAACTTCTCCGCAAGGTCAATTTTTAAGCGTAGTTTTATTGACGTTTTGACTTCATAGTTTTCTTCTCTTAGATTGGTTGCCATATTATGATCAAAAAGCCCAATCCACCTTACTATTTGGTCAATAGCTGAAAGGAGAATAATTAAATTCATACTTTTTCCAGGGGTGTGAGAAATGCAAACTGCCTCGTTCAGCATTTGAACTCGAGTCGCCGCATCCATTTCCAGTGACGATAACCATCTCCCGACGGGCTCATATATATATATATATATAATCAGTCGTTAGCGTAAAAATGTAAACAAATACCAATATTTAATTCATATACGTTAAATTCTCTTGCTTACGTTGGGATTCCTGTTGGCTGTGATGTTATGTTATTTGGCTGACGTAAAGTTGGCCGGTTTTTGATCTCCGCTAAAGGCATCTCACGTGTCTGGCCACAACGATGAGATGTGATACAACAAAACTGCCTATCTGTGGATGACTATCTATATATATTGTTTGTACTCACAACAGTATATATATTATGAAGATTTCGAATCGACTCATTCACTTTTGTGATGTTTTCCTGTATAGCATGCTTTTTGAAGTAATCCAGAACATTCGTATGATCGATATAAAAAAGTTTATAAAATGATTTTTCTCAGAACATCATTCCCCTGATACAATGATAAATATTTTGCGATTTTCGTGGTTAAGCTGTTTGCGTGCACTTCGAACAAATTTTCTTGGGAAAATCATGAATTTCTACGTCCTCAACCCGTTGATATGGACAAAATAATAATGCAGACTGTGTTCTCTAATAACCCTTAATTCTTCACTAGAAGCCGAAAACTCTAAATAAATCGAGAAACTTCAACATGAACTGGCAAGATGCTGAAAGTTTTGGACATTCCATGCCTCTTGAGTTCAACAATGCCAATCAAGATATTTTGCCTGAGAAAATTTACGCGACCCCTTTGAGCACCCTAATTTTTCTTTTGTGCTTGTTTCCTCCATTTCCTCTATTCCAAACACCAGGAAATGTGCTCATCGTCGATATCAATGGTTTAACTTTACGATGATGATGATGATTATGATGAGAATAATAACAATATTATTATCATCATCATCATCATCATCATCATCATCGTCAAGTCATGCTAACTGCACAGATTTCTCTTACTCTCTTTCGCCTCCCGTTCCTATCAGCCATCATTCCTTGTAGGTCATTCCGACTGCCCCGAGTATCCGCATATATATCGTTTATATATTTACCTACCTCTCTGCGTGAGCAGGATGTGACACAAGGTCAATTTTTAGCGGTTTTTTAACAGGTTTTAATTCGGATTTCCTTCTCCAGGACCGGTCAGTATATCAAATTTCAAGATTTCAATCAGATCAACAATTTATCCATAGTTTGAGGGATAGAGATTAGATTCATACCTTTCCCAATGGTATTAACGCTATTAAAAATCATATACTCTCGTCCAGGATTTGAACTCGTATTGCCGGCTCCATTTTCAACGAACGCCATGCGAGAACATCGCAAATGAGTTCGCCTTACTTCTCCCTACTTCCCTGCATGCCTTATTCGTCTTACTTGGAAGGTTTGTGCGATGGGAGGTTAGTGGCCGTACAACTGCAGTTTTGTTGAGTGTTGCTTCCAGGATTTGTTCAAAACAACATGTAGTATTCTTGTGTAGTTCACATCCAGCTTTTTCTCCATAAGTTTCGTAAAGGTAATGCGTACATACAATAATATTTAAACAGTCACAGCTTTGAAGAAATTCCATTTCATTTTATCAGAGATCAGATTTCCATATGATCGATAACCTGTCAATTGCAGTCCACGCCTTCACTAGGTGTAAACTGACATCACTTTCAGTAGATGAGACATTGCTCTCGAGGTATGTGAACTGCTTTACTAATTTCTGAAGCTTGCCACTTAAAGTAAAGAGGGCTCTTTCTTGTTTAAACGCATGAATTCTTTCATTTGCATTCATGTAGAGACCAATGCTCCCAGCTGCTTGCTCCAGCTTATTCTGCAGGGATTCGGGAATTCGGTTTGGGCAGATGAATTTTGAGAAGGTCAATAGATATAATAAAGAAAATGGTCAAACACCCAAAAAAAGGTCTAGAATCAGACGATATCTCGCAGAAACTGTGACAAACGCAAACTACACAGATGATCTTGTACTTCTCGAAAATACACATTATAAACAAATATCTAACTGATTCTACTAAAATCTTATTTGCCTAAGTTGTGTTTTACAGGTTTTAGATCTTAATAAGAAATGGGCTAAATAGTTATTTTCATCATCAGCGTTGATTTTCCTCAATCAGTGAACTAACGTCGCCATCTTTAATGTTTTTATTGTTTTAACTGTTGTTTTTTGGGGTGGGGGTTGTATTGGTGTAACAATAGAACCTTTTCTTTAAATAATTGCGAACTTTATCATCTTAAAAATACTGATAGGTTATCTTCTTCTTTGTTTTGGTGGGATGTCTCCCAAATCCTGTTTATTGATTGGAAAGTGTCAAAAGTTACAGGCTAACTTACTCGTATTTCCCAATTCATATTTTCTCTTTCTCAAAATGGCAGAATTCAACGTAATTACGTATGTCAAATACGCTGCTTTACTGGTGATAAATGGTCTCGTTATTTGCCTAACCCACTTTTCGCACTGCCCCAGTGTTTCTTGCTATTTATTTATTTGTTTATTGGTTCGTTCAATGTTGATTAATTTCACTCCCTTCTTTCTGGCAACAAGTTTTTTCGATCGAACTATCTCATTGTAATATAACCCAAATAATATAAAAGTCCATGTTTCTTTGGGGCAGACAAAAAAGATGACTGATGCTCAAGGGAAGACAAGGGTAAAAAATTGCGAAATAGCCATTGTCTTTACTAATCAAAAAAGTCTCATGGGACTATTTTTACTTTATATGGAGTAAGTTAACAAAATTGCCAATCTAAGAATTGGTGAGGTTCAAATGCACACCAAGAAAAGAAAAAACTTAATTTGTTTTATCATATTGATAGAATTATCTCTCTGGGTTTTTTTTCTCTGTTTCCCTTACATACATTATTAATTACTCTACTGTGGCGCAATGATGAGCAAGCCAATCTTGTACTGGATTGGGTCCTCACTTGATGTCCCATGCATGTAAAATTGATCCAGACAGTTGAGTAAAAAACTATCTTATTTTTTTTCCGAAATAAGAAACCATCTTGATTAATTCCACCATCCTCATTTCTTGCTTTTAATATAACGTTTCCATAGAGATCTTCTGTAGAATGACAATTAGCAAGTCATCACCAAGAATTTTGCTAGCGAGCTCGATTCGAACTGAGTGCTGCACTATTATGGCCTTGTGCCGGTCTGAGTTAGACTTAGTGAATATTCAATATAACGTTTCAAGAAAATGCATTAAAAATAGTAGGGAACTTACATTGCTACTAAGATTGTGTTTCTCACTGGGATATAATGGAAGTTTCATTAAAACACAGTCCTAAAGATGAGAGCGTAGAAATGACATCCACTTACATTGCATACTACATTATTAGTCACACTGTACTTCGAAACAAGAGAATTCGGCAGAGGTTGTTCGCTGACCTCATCGAGGCGACCATTCTTTTGTTGTGTTAGCTGCATCAATATCTACGATTTCACTCGTTCATAAATATACTGACAATATGTTTTTTACAATGATTCAGTCAATACCTCAGCGCCGATGGGATATGCATACCAATCTCAGTCACCAATCGAGACATAGATAGATAGATATGAACAGACTAAGATAGATAGATAGATAGATATGAACAGACTGAGATAGATAGATAGATAGATAGATAGATAGATAGATAGATATGAACAGACTGAGATAGATAGATAGATAGATAGATAGATAGATAGATAGATAGATAGATAGATATGAACAGACTGAGATAAATAGATAGATAGATAGATAGATAGATAAATAGGAACAGACTGAGATAGATAGATAGATAGATAGATAGATAGATAGATATGAACAGACTGAGATAGATAGATAGATATGAACAGACTGAGATAGATAGATAGATAGATAGATAGATAGATAGATATGAACAGACTGAGATAGATAGATATGAACAGACTGACATAGATAGATAGATAGATAGATAGATAGATAGATAGATAGATAATTTTAGTCTTTGTCACTATGGAAAATATGAAGAGAATTTATAAAAGTTTCAGTAAGTCTGTATATGCACGAATGTGTGATTGTGTGGCTGCATGTGCACATCCACGTGTTTTCACGGAGACGCTGACAAAGCATTGTTCATATCACTTTCAATTTGTCACTCATCAAAGATTCTTATTCTTTATGTCAAGCCAGTAGATGCAGAGTGGTAGGTAAAGCTAGAAGCAGAGTTTTACGCGGTTTTCACTGCTGATTTGATGTGATCAATCACTACTTATATCGCAATGAAACTGTCTTTCTTATTTTGAACCAGTGAGAAGAAATGTTTAGCTCGATGCAAAGCCGAGATAGTGCTGTCATGTCGACAAAGGAGAATTGTAAAATAAATATTTCTACTTCAGTAGAAAATGAGTTTCATGAGAAGACAAAATTCTTGCTCTTTTATGAACTTCTTTTATGACAATTTTTCTACCGCGTGTTAAATTTCTCGTTGTTATTTTCTTTTGGACGAGATGTAACCTAAAAGCTCCGAGAATACGAACTGTGCACCAAGCCAAAATGTCAGATTTTTGCCGTCACCTTTTTTGTCGGACACTCTTTGTGGGATTGCTTTATACGACGGCCATTCAATAAATAAGGTGAATTTTACATAAGTAGTTGGCAATGGGAAGCTCTGTTAATATTTGCTCCTTTTTAAAGAAAATCAATAGTGATGGGTCCTTTCGTGTTCAAGAACATTATAATCATCACCTCCTTTATTAACCGCTACGCTTGAAATTCTATCGTAATCGGAGAGTCCGTGTGTTTACATTTCATCGACTGATTTTTCCTCTCAAGCTCGTTATGGCAAACCCATATTTACCCTATTTATAAATATATTTTAATAAAGCATTTTTCCATACACGTCATCCATTGTTCTGTCAATTTCACATGGTTTGAACGTCTCCAAAAATATGATGGCATACCTCTTTTCAAACATGGAGCACTCTGTTTTATGTGCCACTATTTTGAATAGCCTCAAAACAAATATTTTAAAAGATTAGATTAATTCTTGCGATAAACCAATCCCAAATAATACAAAACATTTATAAAAAATAATTCTGGAAAAAATATCATTTGTTTTTTTTTTTCAAAAAGATTCTCCTTATTTATGGAATAATCCTCGTATTTTTGGAAAATATGAACAGTGCACCTGATCTGAACATCAGATAGATTTTTGGCATTATCTTTTTTGTTCGACACTCTTTGTGGTTTGGCTTTATACACGGCAAAAAGATACTACGAAGGAAACGAGGAAAACTAGTTGTTTGTGTATTAAACTCGTATATTACATCCTGCTCTTCCTCTACCTGTGTTGTATAGCCGTGATGCAACTATACGTATATATATACATGCGGAAACAAAATCAACAATAATGACGAACGAACACACTTTAGAAAAATATACCTCACACACTTTATTCGAAAGGGTTGCGAAAGGTTTGCGAAAGGGTTTTGTGTGAGAGGTGAGTTGGAGACTGAACAGACTGAAACATATTGACCCCAAGTTCCTCGGACTATAGCAGCACTTCTTTCTCATTCTGCTTGGCCGCTCAACCGGGGGTCCTAAGGGCCCAAGTCCTCTACTGGGAGCTGGTTCACACTGCCTCGAACAGCAACTTCAAATAACTGACTCCAACCAACTCGAACTGTCTGTGGCACCGGGTTATATAATTGTTTGACATCCATCTGCTTCCCATGGGCGTCGCAATTGCGCCGAATTCAACCCGTCCACGGTCAAGGTTATATCTTGATATCTTCGACCGGATGCACCTGTTTCTTGATTGACAGCTGGGTCGAAGGATAATATATTACACTTGCTCCTATTGAATATTACTTATTATCATTGATTTCTACAGGATGACATTTTCTTGAAGTTGCGTTCACCATTGGCTGTATTTCAAGCTCAGATATGGCGATAAAGAGGTACCCTTGGGGTAATGGTTATCGTCGTTGGAAATGGACACGGCGACACGAGTTCAAATCCTGGACGAGACTAATAGCATTTCACATAACACTAATACACTGGAGAAAGTTATGAATCCAATTATTCTCCCTCCAGCTATGGGTAAATAGTAGGGCAGACTGGGTTCTTCAGCATTGGCGAGGCAACTAGTCTAGGAGAAGGAAAACACGGAATTCAAACCTGTTAAACTCCACTTTAAAAAATTGACCTTGTATCATATCCTGCCCGAGTGGAGAGGTTGGTTGGTAAATATGAATATTGCAACATTTAGATTTACTCATAATTTTGTTTCGATAGCCTCCATTTAGAGCGATCGATGTTCAAATGAAGGGCTTCCTGATTTATCTTATTTCTTTTATTCTTTATCTAAATTCGTTCTATATGTCCCGATCCTTTTTTTTATTTACTACTTTATTCAATGGTTTTTGTGTCTAAGTTCTATTCTGGTCCATTTTAAGAAATTACCTGAGTATCCTTACGAGCGAGACTGCACACCTATTTTTTCCTTTGATTAGATTTCTTTTGCAGTGTTTGGCACACGTTCTAAGTTTTTATACAAACGCTAGCTTGTGATTTCTATTCATATTTTATTCTGGTTATAGTTGCTTTCATGAAAGTATTAGTTTTCTTTGTTCTATTTAAAACTTTACTGAAAAAATTTTGAAAGAGAATTATTTTATAAGCGCCCAATTTTTCGCTGTGCTTGCTAAAAAAGGAGACTTTTGGCTTCCGTTGAACTCGATTCCATATTACCTTCTACATACAACTAGCTCATTTCAATTAAATGCAAATAATTGAATAAATAAATAAATAAAAATACACTATCACTTGCGTTTAATAGCTACTTCCCTTGAGAAATTGTAATAAACTACACAGATCCCACACTATCATTATTATTATTATTTCATTTCTTATGAGTTTTTCATTCCAGTGATAGTTCTTGGTTTTTCACAGGAGTCTGAGTAACAGTAAGGGTCCACGTGTCTCCAGGACTCTCCTGAGTATTCTAGCCGATCTTAATAATGGTCTAGTCAGGATGGTTTTGAATCTTTCTCTGATTTACAATTCTTCCATTCTTTTTCCATGACACTGGGGACCGTTTCAAGCGTTTCAGAGTCTGCATGTCTTTTTGATTTGCATTTTTAGCCGACAGGACTGGGACACACTTCGGCCGGTCGTGTTCCCCAATACGCCGATCAAGTCGGGTATGTCCTGACTCCAGGGGCAGTCGGTCGATGCTACTTTATGTGGGTGCCAGGGCGGCCCAGCATTCGCGTTTCGAAGCTTAGACCAGTGCTCCTTAAGCCTTAGGGGCTGTCTGCCCAGGCTATAACCCACTCCGGAGGAGCTAGGTTTATCGCCTGACTAATGAGGCTCCCCTTTTTAGGGGAACTGGCGGGGCTCAAAACATTTTTTGAACCGCCGGGCGTGTATAGGCTACGGTCCTGCGCCTGGTTCCACAATAAAGAGCCTTGTGTCATATTTGTGTGTACATGGGGCACTCGACAAATACTGGGACTGTTTCAAGCGCACCAACTACAATTATCATCACCGACACTCTTATGTTCCACGACTTTTTCTTGTTCTCTAGCAAGGTCAAAGTATTCGTATATATTTCACTTTCTTTCATTATCATCCTGTGGTTCATAATCTGATTCATTGCGGATTTTTCACACAATTAGTGTTTTTTTTTTTTCACTGGAGGCTGAGTAACAGCAAATCTCCCCAAGTCTATAAGACTCTTCTAAGTGCTGTAACTCATTTCAACAGTGCTCTAGTCTAGATGTTTTAGATTTTTTCATGTAATCTCCAGTTTCTCCGATTTTTTCTTGGGTTTTGGGAAACGTTTCAAGAGTACCAATTTCTTCCTTAATATCCTGCTTTATACATGCATAAAGCCGAGTCTATCCCATGATCTAAGGGCTTCCATTGGGATTTAATGATGTCACCAGGGATTTTTTTTTTGCATATTCTCTCATCGCTTTCTTAACCAGACCAAGAACACCGATTTCTGCTACTCCCTATTTATTATTATTAATATTATTATCCTTCCGAGTTTTTCACGCCAGACTCCTTAATTCTCCAAGAATCTTCAAAATATTCTATCGGAATCTAGTTGTGTTGAGATTTTGATGGTTTCAATTCTTTTTCTAATCTCTTGTTGTTTCAGTCTCTTTTTTAAGTTCTTAAGGTGTGTTCCAAGTGCACCAACTACGATCGGTATAACTGTCACTTTGATGTTCTGCAACTTTTCAGTTTTCTAACTGAGTCCCGATATTTGACCTGTTTTTCGCTTTCTTTCATTTACGCTTTATGGATCCGTTAAAACAGCAAAATCCACTATATGACAAGTTCTTTTTTAATTATTAATTAACTCTAGGTCTGATTTTTGGCCGGGATTAGTTGATCCATTTGTATCCCAAAATCACAGACAATATCATGTATCTAATTCTCGAGAACAAATTCTGGTTTGTGCAATTACCATTTGATAACATGGTAATTTTAATCTCTTGTACAATTCTCCATGGATCATCTTTCCCACCCAGTCATACCTAGTCTTGTACTCCTTTTATGACAGTTTACTGTATTCGCTTATGTGATTAACCGTTTTATCTGTTTCCATATAACCTACACTTGCTATTCTGTTTCGTGTAATCACAATTTTCGCTTTGATGTAATTGGTCCTAATGGTATTATTCAGTGTTGTTATTAAAAGAGATCCAATTTCTCTCTTGAGGTTTCCTCACCTTAACAATGTTCAAGTCATCTCATTTTCAATTTCCTTAGTTTGTCACTTGGACAACCTAGATTTCGTTGTTTTACTGTGTATTCTAACGTTCCTATTGCTATTACTATTGTCTTTCTTTGCTCTTTTTTATGTATTCCTCAACACCTCGAATTGTTGCATTTACGCAATCCTCAATACTAGTAAGTCCTCTTCCCCCTTCTTTTCTTAACACATGTAGTCTATCTATGTCATCTCTCGAGGGTAAGGCCTAGTGTAACGTCATCAATTTCCTTTTCCTTTGGTCCTCTTTTGTCCATTTTAAGAATGGCCCAGAGTATCTTACAAAAGGGACTGCTCAGCTATTTATTACTGTCTTGAGATTTCTGCTGCCGTGTTTGATTTCGAAGAATTTTTTCTGAGGTTCTTTTTAACTTTTTCTTTATTGTCTTTGATGCTGCCTGCTTTTGATATAGCTAGGTACTTCTAATTTTCTTTTTCGCCAAATGTTATAATGCTTTGCTAGTTTAACAGTTCTATTATACTCGTTGTTTCTCTTCTATATTTTCCAATCTCAAATTTCATTCCTATATCCTGGTTGTATATTCCTACTGTTTGTATAAGGGTTTCTACAGCTTTTGTTTTTTATTATAATGTTACTCTTTGTAAATTTTCCAAGCCAGTTTTTACAGGTGATCTTTCTCGTGATTCTGAAAGACAAAAAGTCTCCTCTGTTCTCTAGAATTCTCCTGAGTAATCCAGCCGATCTCAACAATGATGGGGTCTGTATAGTTTCGATTAAATCTTTGATTTTTAATTCCTCCAATCTATTTTCCACGCCCTTAATGACCGTTCCAGGTGCCCCATCTGCACTTGGTATCACCGTCATCTTCAAAACCTTTTTCGTTTCTTTGGGAAGATTCAAGTATTTGTGTATATTTTCGCTTTCATTCATTTTCACTCAATGGTCAACACACTTCACTCGATAACAAGTTCTTTCCTTATTAACACTAGGGCAAATATTTTGGCCCGGGAGTGATTACCCGTTTGTACCTCAAAGACCCCCAGAATTTTGAGTGTCTTATTTTCTCGGACATATTCCATTTTAATCTATATTTATTATTATTATTATTCCTTGGGAATTTTTCTCAGATGATTTAGCTGGTGGCATTTCACACTAATCTGAGTAACTGAAAGTATACTCAGGCCTCCAGGACTCTTCGGAATATTCTAACCGATCTTAAAGATTCTGCAATCTGGATTGTCTCGATTCTTTCTTTGATTTTCAACTCCTCCAGTCTCTTTTTCCAAACTTTTTGGGATTGTTTCAAGGACAGCAATAACAACTGGTATCACCGTCACCCTAATGTCACACATTTTTTATCATTTTACTCCCTGCGAGTTTTTCACACCAGCTAACGCCGGTGAGCTTTCAGTGGAGTCCAAGTGACAGCAAGTCTCCTCGGATATCCAGAGACTCTTCTGAGTGTTCTGACCGATATCAACAATGCTGTAGTTTGGATGGTCTCAGCTTGTCCTCCGATTTCCAATTCTTCCAGCCTCCTTACTAAGCCTTTAGGGATCGTCCCATTTACAATTGGTATCCCTGACATCCTCATGTCCCTTAGTTTTTCCAATTTTCTGGCAAGGTTTAAATACTTGTATCTCTTTTCGTTTTCTTTGATTTTCAATTCGTGGTCCAGCAGGTTCTATATTTTTTTGATTATCACAGGGTTGGTCTTCTGGCTGGAATTTGGTGATATGTTTGCATGGGGAAATTCCAGACAATTTTGTGCGTCTCATACTCTCTGGTTTGTGCAAATACCATTTGGTAATATGATCAAATTTTAATTTCTTTCACAATTCTCAGTGAATAATCTTCTCCTCCTTATCGTGTCTAGTCTTCTACTCTATTTTGTGCATGTTTGCTGCATTCGTGATAATTCGTTTCGTCTCTATCACAAAAAAACCTCCACTTGCTATTCTGCTGCTTCTTATTTATTTTTGCTTTAACATAATTGGTCCTTATGGCGTTGTTTTCTGCTGCACTAAGAAATGATTCAGTTTCTCTCTTAAGGTTTCCCTTTCTTAACCATGTCCAGGTTTTCTCGTCTGAGATTTTGTCAGTTTGTCTCTTGAAATATCCATACAGTTATTCTTCTTCCCATTTCCATTTCATAGTTGTGGTTTTGTTGATCTTTATGTTGTCTGAGCTGTTTCTGGTCACTTTTATTAGACTTTCAATCAAGTTCGAAATTTTATTTCATTATGATGTCGCGCCGCCAACATGGATCTCACTGACCCTCTCTCACCGCCTGTCTCTATCGTCCAACAGTTCTATTTCAAACAATTCAGTTTAGCATAAGTACACAGTTTAACCGTCAAAAACATTTCTATTTTAAGATATCCAATTTAGTCAAACTGCTCTAATTCAAATAATTCAGTTTAGTATAAGTATAGTTTTTGTTCACACATAGTTAAATGTCAAAACAGTTTTATTTCAAACAATTCAGTTTAGCATAAGTACATAGTTTAATGGTCAAAAACATTTCTATTATAAGATATTCAGTTTACTCAAACAGTTCTAATTCAAATAATTCAGTTTAGTATAAGTATAGTTTTTGTTCACACACATTTAAATGTCAAAACAGTTCTATTTCAAACAATTCAGTTTTGCATTAGTACGCAGCTTACATGTCAAAACAGTTTTATTTCAAGCAGTTCAGTTTAGCATAAGTACGCATTTTAGTTGTATTTGACCAATAGATAGGGCCTTATCAGGTGCTACCACTCTAGGCTAAAATGGACCTGAGAGCGACGGCAATGAAGAGGTGATCTACATTCCCCAAAGCTCCAGCATTACTGGAGCCTCACCATTAGATTGTTTACTGCCATATCCAGGATACTCGTTAAGGGGTCGTACCCCTCTGCAGAGAAGAAGTCGGTCTATTCAACAGCCCCAGCTGACTTGGCAATATTAGTACTTTATTTTTTTCAAGTATTATTTCTCTAAAGTAGCTGGCATTTTAGGGTTTTATAAACATGGTATGTAACGATGGAATTTTTCTCTCGCTAAATCGAGCTTCATTTTAGTGCCATTGCACTTATTTTTCTCTTTTTTCATCAATAAATTCGACATCATTAAGAAACCAGATCTATTATATTGGGTCAGTAAACCTCAATCTTTGAACTGCCATGTCGTAAGTCGACATTCCCCACACCAAACGTGTCTCCAATACTTTTAATCATCCAATTATATTATCCTCATTTCTAACATCTGTCTAACCTAATGCCCCAACAGAATGTTCAAATCAGAAGCAAGCAAAGTCATACACGCTACATAAATTAGAAATGCTAACAAAAGTGAGTAGTAGCATAAAAGAAGGATGGTGGGTATCACAACGCAAGTTCGATCCTGGCTTGTTGTTTCATTGTATGTATGATAGAATAACTAGTTTATTTTATTTAATGAGTCAGATTTTCAGCAAATTAATTGTGAGTCGACTTACGGTGTTGCCGTTGTAGTTTGAATCTAGAGAAAGAAGAGATTTTCTATCCTCGGGAATCATTGACCATGGAAATGGTTCTTTACATTCATGCGTGGTATTTCATCGTTTATCTATTTTAGGAAAAGAAATTATGAGGTTTTAGGGGAAAAAACTGTTTTTGTAGCATGCATATTATAACGATCAAAATTTTGTATGTATTTTACAGTAAAAAAAAATGGCTCATCGTATAAAGTCTTTGTTCGCGCAAAACAGTTTTAAAAAAACCCCAACATAGAAAAGGTAATTTCTATTTTAATTTGTAATTCAATAATAAGAGTGTGGGATCTAGGTTCGCATTCACTTAGATGATGGTCCGATTTCTGTATCTTTAGAGTGATAATTTATGTATCTATTCGTTTTCTTTTATATAATCATATATTTTATTACTTCAAAAATACCATTATTTTCTTTTCCTATTCCTCGTTCGAGATGATTCAGCTATGAATTAAATGTTGAAAAGTAAAATATTTTGTTGGGCAATCATTTTACAAGTAACCACATATTTGAAATAAACCATTCTAAATTCAAACTGTGGAAAAGAAAAACGGAAAAACCTCTTCACTGTCTCTCCGAAGTAGAACAATTGTGAGAAGGTCCCTATGGCGTAGTGGCTAACGTGCTGAACGGCGACATTGTAGTAAACGAGTTCGAACTTCAGTAGTGCTATTATGTTCACTTTCGGACTACTGCTATTGGGAAAGTTATGTGTTAGATAGTACCTTTACTGTCCTTCTACAAGGATGGCTCTGGCACTAAATAACCCACGAAGGTCGATATGCCATTAAAACCGAAACTTAACCATAGGGATACACATTCGACTGATGAAAGGAAGTTGTGACAAACCATAATTATCCAAGTCTTAAATTGACATCGAACTTCCCTGCCCATCCCATGAAGAACAAATTATATTTGAGTTTCATATCAAAATGAAAACTCTCAATTTCTTTCAGTTTTATCTACATGGTTTCTTTTTCATTAGATTCTGAAATTTTCTCTATCTAAAATGGTCATATTTTCAGGATTGTTTTTCAAAGACATTAAACTTTGTGAAAGGATACAGCTCAAAAATAACAGAAATTTTATAGTTGGTTGATTGGGTTTTACAGCATATCAACCATTATTGGTTATTTAATGCCAAATCCTGTTTTTATGCAGTGAATATAAATGATTTGTAAACACATTTTGTTGATAACATTTTTAAACGAACCTGAACTCGTTTTTTTTGTTGACACAAACACAAATGTTTTCAAGTACTGCTATCTAATACGAATAATTCTATTTACTGATGATCATTCGTTTGCATACAGTTAAATGGTTTTAAGTATGGCTGTATAACAGTCACAATTTAGCATCAGTCGTTTGTTTGCACATATTTAAACAGATATACATGATATGTTAGAGATTACTTTATTAGTAATTTCATTTTTAAGTGAATTAAAACTAATTTGTTTGCACACTAGTATCACTGTTTTTTCTACAAAGTTTATTGCTATCTAATATTTTTAATTCTATTCTATATAGTCATTAGTTTGTACACAGTGAAGTGGTTACTAGTAATTCTATTCAACACTAATCATTCAATATAACTTATTCGGTTGCACATATTTAAATGTTTTCAAGTATTGCTATTTAACACTAACAATTCAGTCAAAATACAGTCATTTTTTACAGACAGTTAAATTATCAAATAATTCTATTTCTATCAATTCAGTTAGGCATAAGCCATTTGTTCGTACACAGTTTAAATATCAAACAGTTCTATTTGACCCATTGATAGGACCTTATCAGCTGCTACCACTCCGGGTCAGCGTGGACCTGGGAGCGGATGACAATGAAGGAGTACTCAGCATTCCCTAAAGCTCCAACATTACTGGAGTCAGACTATGAGATTGTTTAATGCCATATCCTGATCACTCGTTGGATGACGGTGTCTTACTCCAATGCAGAGATTCAGGCGGTTTATTCTACAGCCCCAACCGACTGGGCTAAGAAATTTTGTAACAATATTAGTCACATGATTGTGTAATGCTCTATCCACATTCGTGCGTCCATTCTTTTGTGTTTTATCATTTTCCAAGGATGAACTTATTTTGCTAATACATTCTTGAAAAAAAAATGGGAGAAACAAATTTACCTCAATCTACACTTTCGAACATGGTAACAATATGACGAGTAATTTATGAATTAGTTTGGTTTCTTTCTTTAGTGTCGTGTCAACCTTCGAGGGTTAATTAATTCCAAAGCCACCTTGTATACATACAGCAGTGATACTATTTAGCCCATAGCTGTGGGGATAAGGGGGTTCATTTCAAGGGTATTAGTCCGAAATGGAATGTAACAGCGCGATTGAAGTTGGAACTCACTTTGAGACGATAGCTTTGCACTTCAGTGATTACGCCACAGTAACTCTCCCCGGTTTGTAAATTACGAGAAACAGAGAATGTGCTGGATCGAAAGAAAGACCGCCTTTATTAACGGTAGAATATCTCCTTGATGTGGCTGAGCATTTATCTGACTCACCAATGAATAACTTCGAAAACTATCGCAGATTATGTACATAAAGAATTTTGCATGCAAAATAATTTAAAGACATAGTTAAAATATTGCTGCATGCTTTTTAAAACATTCTGTTTATCTATATGTAACACTTGGCTCCATGATGATATACATTTGGCCAGTATTTTGTCAAAATAACGACCAAATATTGACATTGATATAAATTACTACAATTTTCTCAGTGGTATCCCCATAAAATCAAATCAGGTCTTTTGCTTAGAATCCACTATTTAGAATCATCTGTTTAGAGCAAGAACGTAAATGTTTATTTTGACTACAGTGAAATGTAAATTTTTTTCATTACATTAGTACCCTAAGGCTTCAGACATGTCCCGGGTTGGTTTACATTCTCCTCAGTATACAAATAAAGACCGACAATAAATCAGTCAGAAAATGACGTAAATTTCTTCTGGGGCTGTTACCTAAAATAACTGAGCTCTTACCAATGTCGATGCACACAACCAGAAGAAATAATTTACATCTAATCAATTGAGTAAGAGAAAAACTAGGTGAACGAATCAGCCAAAACTTTCTTTGGTTGGCAAGGAAACCAAAAAATTGGCAAGAGGTCGAAGTTAGAACGAAAGTTACTCTTGAGACAAACAAGATAGTAATGTCATTAAATGTAATATGGATTAACCCTTGTTGCTTGTTAGTCTTCCGTTTTACAGTTCGACCGATGAAAAAAAGGGAATCATCAAAACCTTCCTTTCTTTTTTTCAAAACAGTGCAGTGGTTTTAAACTTAAACTGGTGTTATGACGCATGAATGGATCTTATGACTGATATCGATTCTTATCAATTGAAGCAGACTAAGATAGTTTATATCATGTAAAATAATCGAGTAAATTGAAAAAAAATAGGACTGGGAAGGAGATAAAGAATGGAATGTTGATATTCAAAGAAAATAGACGAACACAATTCCTGTCATAAATTATAGAAATATTCATCATTACTTTTGCTTGTTCATGAATTCAAGATTTCATGTTGGTACGGCAGAATTTTAAACTTTCTGCATTCAGTTAATTTGCAATTTTTTAAACCAAAGAAAAAAATGAATTATAACACTTTAATCAACAAGAAATAATAGCGAATCCATTTCTAATACTAAAGACATTTCTAATTATTTTGTAACAGTCGGACACGAAAGTATCAACATATAATTAAACATTTAATAGGAAAGATTCTGACATTTCTTATGAAATCAGAGAACGTATGCAGTCAACATTAGTAAGAATTTTTTCATTCATCAGCAATTCTAGGTGATTATTTTATCACATAGAACTAAATTATTTATATACATATATTCAAATATATTCATTGTAGGTTAAATAATTCCACTCCACGTAACAGTCTGATTTCACTTTACTTAGTAGTGAAATCATGATATGTGATTTTACACACACACACACACACATATATATATATATATATATATATATATATATATATATATACTAACAGTCAAAAGCATTTGTCCACCTTGAAAAGTTTAGATTTTTCACCCTAAAAGTGTTATTTTTAATGAAACCAGCTCAGTGCCCCAATGATCTTATTTATTATACTAAATACAAGTCTTCCTGGGCCACCTTAAACACAAATTAAATTTTTTTTTTTAAATTATTAAACTTTAATTCATCAAAATGACCCCGTTGGTCACTACCACTGTTTCTCAGATTCTCGGCATTCTTCTCACCAAATACTGGAGGTAGACTGATGATAGTTCTGCCCAGCTTACCTGCAAGATTTGCCGGAAGGAGCCGTAGTTGTAGGTTGTTTAGCTCTGACTTTTCGCTCAATTTCACCCCAAACCAGTTCAATGGGATTTAAGTCCACTAATTGGGCCAGTCAAGACATCTGTTAAAGGACGCGCATTTCCTATTTACTTTTGATGTACCTCTTGCAGAGTTTACTAATATATTTTGGTCATTATCTTGCAAGAGTACAAATCCTTGAACCACAAGCCGTATTCCAGATGGGATCACGTGATACTGCAGTATGCTGTGATAGTCGGTCTGATTCAATTTGCCCTTCACCTGGT
Source organism: Sepioteuthis lessoniana (assembly GCA_963585895.1). Lineage (NCBI taxonomy): Eukaryota > Metazoa > Mollusca > Cephalopoda > Myopsida > Loliginidae > Sepioteuthis > Sepioteuthis lessoniana. The sequence goes on along the minus strand of OY757911.1, from coordinate 68,257,113 downwards.
GCAAATCCCCAACTTTGCAATTGTCAAAAAAAAACCCACACCATAACAAAGCCTCGTCTCTGCTCTACGGCTGGCGTGATACAGAGGGTTTCAGCTCTTTCACCAATTCTGCATCGCACATAGACCCGCCTATTTGACCAAAGGACTTTATTCTACTGCTCTATTGCCCAGTGTTTGTGTTCCTTGGTTCACTGGAGTCTCTTTATATTGTTTTGCTTCTGCAACAGCGGTTTCTTGACAGTAATTCTTCCATATAGGCCAGCTTCACACTGGATGTTGACACATTTTTCACGACATTAGTTTAGTCGTGCAGTGATGTTTAGAACAGTCAGTCTTCTCTCAGGCAAGCTGGTGATTCTGATGAAATTTTCTTCTACGATTATTGTTGCTTTTAGCCTTCCACCCCAGCCCTTTAGGAAATTTTTCAAAATTGGTTATAGCATAATATAAAAGCACAGAATTCACTAAAATTCTAAGACCAAACACACTTACACACAGATACACAAACATACAACACATATACATGAGTATATATATATATATATATATATAAGATAATAAAATTATTTTTGCCCAAGAAGCAATGCTTACATTTCAAAAAATTTGTATACAAGAACTGCCGTAAAAAAAAGCAGTTTTGCTTCCAATAAAGTCTTCATCAGATGATGACCCTGGGTTCAGGTATGGTTTCGGGACCGAAGAATCATTACCACTAACCCAGGGCGCCCCACCAGTATCTCACAATACTACCAGACTTTATTGGATGATGTTTGATCTGTACGAATGCCATATCCGTTCAGATGCAGTTACAGTCTTGATTTGGATCTTTATTATTTATTCCCTCTTCTTTGCTGGTGAAAGTCCGAGTTTGGTTAAATATGTAGAGGTTGAGTTCGAAATAAAAGCTCGACATCCAACCTCAAGAGGAAATATGTCTGTTGACCAGCCATTCTGAATACACCGTTCACGAAGGTTTTCATAGTTTTCCAATTTCCGCTGATGCGCCCAGTCGATGTTGGTCTCGAAAGAGATCGTTAATTCAGCAATGATAACTTTCTTTGAATTAACTGTTTATTCCCCATAATCTACATTAAGAAAGGCATGAACCCTTAAAATTTTATGCAGGAGGGGAAGGAAGCGATCATGTATTTCTATATATTCTAAGGGAACATAGCAAGCCACATTCGCCTACCCATTCAACAGTACAATATATAGACAGCCATCTATCACCAATCACGCTGCAAACACCGAAATACCGCATTTGCTCGGTGAAAAGACCTACTTAAAAAACCCGAATGGAATGAATGATTTTATTTACAATATATGGCTTATTTACAAAAATGTTATATGATGGAGATGGGAGAAAAACTCCGAATTATACAAAAGACGAAATAAAGGAAAAAATTTCCCCGTTTGGTTGCCCTCCCATCCTCCCGTCTACTGGGTTAGGCATGGTATGGGCAGTTAATGGCAGGTAATATGGATTTTGTCCACGTGAAATTCCAAGATCTTCAGTAAAAGCGGGCTGGAGTAAGGTGCAAAAAATAATAGGGATGGGGAAGACCTTGGATACTAACAAGTAGATGACGAAAACTTAGCCTACTTACCTGGGATGGGGTCCCGAAGGACCCGTACCGTGGGCAAGAAGAGGAGGGAAGGATGACTCCAACGTTGCCCCCTTTCGTACGACCAGGTTCGGTGCATTCACTCACCTTTTGTCGAATGTTATGCGATCCAAGCGTTTTCTATCGCATCTGATTTTGAACCAAAGCTGATGACTAAAATACAAAACCAGATCACGATGAGAAAAATGTGCATCGTCATACAATCTCTTCTTTCGCGTCAACTAAATCACCATTCGAGCTACAGCTAGGATCACGAGAAACACCACACTCTTCTCACCCTGAAACGGAAGTAAAACGTTGTCTACAATGTAACCAACGTCGAGCAGCACGAGCTGCTTCGGTTCGATGAGAGCCGTCCAGTCCCCAGCCTGATCTCAGAACAGGCGAACTCGCTCGCAGGAGTAGAAGGCGTGCCATTTCTTCCAAACCACTTCTGCAGCGAGCGCAATCAGGCATGCCTGCCAGGCCTGCTCTGGAGTTCAAGCCGAGAAGGGGCAATGCATTCCGTCCAAATCACTAGCTGAGCGAGAACTCGGAGTTGTTCAAGAAACTCGATCCGGGCACCCAATTCCATTGGGAACGGATCTCCTCCGCCGTCCAGCCGCGCCGTCCACTTCCGAGAGGTGTGGTTCGGGTCCCGAACCACACCTCTAGGAAGTGGACGGGTTCGTCACTTCAGCGGAAGGGCTCTGGAAGGGTATCGCTACCCCTCCAAGCACCGAACCGCAAACTTTTGCTTTTGTCAAAGTTGACCTGGGCTCCTGTTATCCGCTCGTACTCGCCAACTGCCTTCTTCACAGCCTTTATATCCACGCGGTGGGATACAAAGACTGTGATATCATCGGCGAACGCAGAAACCCTTACCGTAAGTGGACCATAAAAAGGGACACCGTGCAGGGCCGGGTTTGCCCCCACTCCCTAAGCCTACGGAGCAGGAGATCCAAAGCGAAGACATTGAGAAGAGTTGACAGGAGGCAGCCCCGCCGGACCGAACTTTCGATCACGAACGTCCTCGAACCCCTTCCGTTCACCTGCACCACTGCCTGAGGGCTGTGTTACATCATGCTAATCCATCTGCGGAACTCCGGTTGGAATCCGTCAGTCTCCAAAACAGACGCCAAAAAGCGATGGTCAACCCTATCGAAGGCCCTGAACTGATCTACACTGATTAACGCGGCTTCCGTGCCGTCTTCTATCCCCTCTAGGACCTTGCGAATAAAGTGCAGATTGTCTTGGATCGATCTTCTCTTCACAGCGTAGATCTGCTGGGGGCCGATCAGATCGCTAATGACAATCTGTAAACGATTTGCTAAGACCCCGGCCAAAATCTTTAACTCTGTGTTAAGCAGAGGTATGGGCCTGTAGTCATCTAATCCCTCCCAAACATTCCTGCCACCTTTCTTCAGTAATAGGATCACGCCCTTGGTAATGTTACGAGGGGTGGCTCCCTGGGCGAACCAATGGTCGAACATATCCATCAGAATAGGCACAAACATGTGCGGCAGCCTCATGTAAACTTCGTAGGACAAACCATCTAGTCCTGGCGACCTGCTGAGGCCAACCTGCTTCAACACATCACGGACTTCGCATTCAGTAATCTCACTCTCACAGCTAGCCGCTTCAGCCACCCTAAGGAGAGGAAAGTCGGCAAAATAGCTGCAAAACTCCTGAAGCGAGAGATCAGGACAGAGACAAAGCTATCACGAAAGTGCACTGGGAAGACATCACGTATCTCGTGATTCGATCGCAGCACGCGCCCATCCGGGGACTTGACGGAATCGATATACCGATCGGGAAACCTTCGCACTTCTTCCTCATGTGCAGGCGCGTTCGATTTCACAGCTTCATATAGAACTCTTCTTAACCTAGATCTAACAACGAATCCCTTGTAGCGGTCGCTAGTCTCACACTCAAGGTCCCTCCTAGCTAGTTCTTCAGCTAGGGAGTCCCCCCAGCCACCTCCCGGAAAGTCTATCTTCTATAGATTTCGCCTTCTTGGTCCAATCTAAATTGAGCTGTCGACCGTAGTTGGAGACGAAATCTCTAACCCTATGTTTGAGAGAAATTCACCACCTGTTCCCAGTAACCGCCCCCACTAACGCCCACTTCATTAGGGATTTTAGCCGGTACCGGAAGTCCTGTATCTCCAGTAAGGAGGTATTGAACTTCCAATTGCTGTCTAGACTAGGCCTATTAGCTAACCGCAGACTGACCCAAACAAGTTTATGGTCAGTCAGCCATATCGATTTTATATCTGGCAGGAATTGTTTAATCATCGTCATCATCATCATGTCGTGCCGCTAGCACGGATATCCCTGACCCTCTCTTGCCACTTCTCCCTATCATTCATCGCCTCTGGCAGGTCTTCAGAGCTACATCCCGTATCCTCACAGAGCTGCAGTATCTATGTTCGAGCTGGTCGTCCTGCTTTTGCTTGGCCATTTGCGGGGCTCTATAGGAGTACATCACTTATGAGCTCGTCCTTGCTTCTCCAGCAATGTCCTGCATGTCTGTTTCGTCTAACTTGGATAGTTTTCATGGTTGGAGGCAGGTGGCCGTATAGTTGTTGTCTTGTGGGGTGTTGCCGCCAGGACTTGTTCAATATTGCTCGCAACATTCTTGCGTAATTTCCGTCTAGCTTCTCCAGCCATTTAGTTAGCGTCCAAATAGTGCATCCATATCGCAGTATCGATACGACCATTGCCTGGAAGAAACTGCGTTTCATTTTATCAGTCAGGTCTGATTACCATATGATCGAAAGCCTATCGATAGCTGTCCATGCCTTTGTTAGCCGTGTATCGATGTCTTCTTCGGTTGATGAGACACTGCTTCCTAGGTAGGTGAATTTGTCTACCAGTTTCAGAGAGGTTCCATCTAGTGTGGAAATGTCACCTGTTTGATTATAGCACATATATTCCGTTTTGTGTGCATTGACATGGAGGCCAATGCCTTCGGCGGCTCGTTCCAAACTTTGCAGTAGTGTTTCGGCTTGGTTGGGTGTATTCGCCAGTAATGCTATGCCATCGGTGTAGTCGGCGTCGGTATTGTTTTTGTGGGGTACCTTCTGCTTCTTTTCTTTGTCAGCTTGAAGCTGTTTTCTCTGATTCTATCAATCGAAGTTCTAAGCACGTAGTCTAGACAGATGATAAAGAGATATGAGACTAGCGTGTCCCCTTGTAGTACTCCTGCTTCAATGTTGAAGTATTCTATGTCTCCATCCGGTGAACGTACTTTCACTTTGGTCTTGCAGTAGAGAATCGTTATTGATGCTACGGTTTCTTTTGGTAGGCCGTATGCTAGTAAGATTTGTTCCATCTTCCCTCTGTGAATGGAATCAAAGGCCTTGGTAAAGTTGACAAATAGTAATGTTGCCCGTAGGTTTTTTGCCCGTACGCCTTCAAGGATTCTACGGATGATCAATATTTGTGAGGCCGTGAATCTATTTCTTCGGAAGCCATTTTGGTTTTTCCTAAGGATGTTGTCCATTAATAAACCTTCAATAATTAATTATTTCCCGAGTACTTTCAACCCAATACACACACACAAACACAAACACATAAACGTATATATATATATATGTATGTAATTTTGAGACACTCCTGTGCCGACGTAAACTTATATATCTGAATTAGAATTAAGCGCATATGAAAGGGGAATGTAATACGATACGGAATATATTGTAAACACTAACATTTGGATACATGCTTTTTAAAATTAGAAACTTGTTTATATATAGCATACAGAATCTGGAAAAAACGTTAACTTGTTCAGTTGGTGTGGGGTGGGGCAAAAGTGATGGGAACGATATTGTTAAACTGAAAGTGTTGTGGACGATATTTATCATGAATGACAGAGTTAAGGGTTATTTGTTGTTATGAAACCGTTGGGGACGATATGTATTGTAATAAAAGTTTGGGAGATGTATATTTGTTCCAGTAAAATTATCGAGAACTTGGACGATATAATGAGATAGAAAGGTTGAGGACGATAATTAGGACTAAAATTGTTGCGTTGAAAATGTTTGAGAATATATTTGCTATAATGAAAATGTCGGGAAAGATATTTTGTGGGGAAAATATTGGTGTGGTAATAAAAACGTGAGAGACGAGGACGATATCTATTGTAATGAAAATCTGGGGACTATATGCCATATGATTTAAATGTCGGGGACGATATTTTGAGGAGTTGTTATAATGAAAATGTTGAGGATGAAATTTGTTGTTAGAATGTCCCCAACCTTTTCATTACATGAAATGGGGACTATATATGTTTAAATGAAAATGTCAGTGACGATATTTCTAATGATGAAGTTCTTTTCCCCCTTTTCATACATGTTCTTTTCTTTTCCACCGTCTCATGGTGGGCCAGTAAAACTCGATAGGAAACAACTCAAAATCAACCAAAGTCCCTAATTATTCTACATAGTCCCCAATTATCGCATCCAACAATTTCACAACATCAATTATCGTACCCAACATTTTCTTTACAACAAATATCTTCTAGGTCTCGTATATTTTCACCGCAAAATATCGCCCCCAACATTCTCATCATGAAAATATTGTCAACAACATTATTATTACAACAATTATCGTTCCCGACATTTTCTTAGCAACAAATATCTTCAAGCTCCCCTATATTTTCCCCGCAAAATATCGTCCCCAACATTCTCATCATGAAAATACTGTCAACAACATTCTTATTAAAACAATTATCGTTCCCAATATTTTCTTCACAACAAATATCTTCAAACTCCCCTATATTTTCACTGCAAAATATCGCCCCCAACATTCTCATCATAAAAATATTGTCAACAACATTCTTATTACAACAATTATCGTTTCCAATATTTTCATTATATTTTATACACCAAATATCGTCCCCAACGTTTTCATCATAAAAGAATATTATCTCCAAAATTTGCATTACAGCAATCATCCACAAAATTCTTATCACACGACGATGTGAGGACAGCCGAAGGTTGCAAACCTGTTTCACACTCACAGCGAAGATATGAAGACGAAACCAGCAAAAAAGCACGTGTTTGAACTACAACAGAAAATTATAAAGATAATCCAAGGTCTGTGTCTACCTATACTCTCTCTCTCTCTCTCTCTCTCTCTCTCTCTCTCTCTCTCTCTCTCTCTTCTCACGACGTTTTTTGTATGTCGTGGACCACGATGATATTTGTTCTAACAAAAATATTGGAGGCCTTAAGTGCTGCATTAAAAATGTTGGGGACGATATTTTCTGTTGAATATGTAGGCGCCAGGATATTTGCTGTAATTAAAATCTTACGGACCATACTTGTATTGAAAATGTTGGGGACGATATTATGATAATCATATTGGGGACGATATTTTGTGGTAAAAATATAGGGGACCAGGTCAATATTTGTTGTCATTAAAATGTTGGACATGATGATGGTAGTATTAAAAATTTTGGGGACTATATTTCTTATGATGAAAATGTTAGGGACGATATTTGTTGTATTGAAAATGTTGGAGACAATATTTTGTGAAGAAAATGTAGGGGACCTGGGAAGCATTTGTTATAATGAAAATGTTTGGGACTATTTTTTTTTTTTTGCAATTGAAATATTTAGGACGGTCACTTTTTTGTTTTAAAATGTTAGAGAAATTGACAATATCTGTTAATGTTGAGGACGATATTTATTGCAAACAAAGTATTGAATGCAATATTTGTAGTTACGTTAGAGAAGATTCTGTTTTTGTTGCAATGAAAATGAAGACGATATTTGTAAGGAAAATGTTTGGGACGGTATGAATTGTATTGAAAATGCTGGGGACTAAATTTGTTGTAATTTACAGGTAGACGATATTTGTTGTAAGGGAAATGTTGGTGATTGTATTTTTTGTGATGAAATTATTGGGGATATATGTTGTGAAACTGTTGGGGACAATATTTCTTTGTTTTGAGAGGATAGTTTCTTTTGAGAAGGTGGTTACATAATCATACTATATGTATATCGTAAATAAAAAAAGAAAATTAAAGGATACATTTAAAAGCAAATAGACAATAGTCGCAATCTTTTCGTTTCCATGTTGCCACTTTTAAACTTTCAACGATTATATTGTGAACTAGAAGCAAGAAGTATGTTCATAAACGACTGATTCCCAAAACAATCTAAATGTGATTCAACTCAAAATACTTATAAGTTTTTGGCCTAGTCACCTGGGGCTGTAGAATACACCAACTGCATCTCTGCAGAGGGGTCATTATCATCTTGTCGTGCCATCAGCACGGATATCCCTGACCCTCTCTCGCCACCCCTCCCTATCGTTCATAGCTTCCGGCAGGCCCTCAGGGCTACATTCCGTATCCTCACAGAGTCGCTGTATGTAGGTGCGAGCTGGTCGCCCTGACTTTGCTCGGCCATAGGAGTAAGACCCCCCCCCCTTAACGAGTGTCCTGATTATGACACTAAACAATGTGATGGTGAGGTTAAAGTATTGCTGGAGTTTTGGGGGATGCGAAGGAACCCTTCATGGCCGTCGCTCCCAGGACCACTCTAGCCCGGAGTGGAAGCACTTAATAGTGTCCTATCTAAGGGTCAAATCGAACTTAACCATGGTTTCGAGAGTTTAGTGTTTTTACATTTAAACTTCGTATTTATGTTAACTGAATTGTTTAGAATAGAACTGTTTTGACAATAAAACAGCATACTTATACTAAACTGAATTGCTCGAAGTAGAACTGTTTTAACATCTAAATTGCGTACTTATGCTAAACTGAATTATCTAAAATAAAGCTGTTTTTACATTTAATCCTGTGTATTGCCCAGTCGACTGGAGCTGTAGAATACACCGACTGCACCTCTGCAGAGGAGTAAGACCCCCAACAAGTGGCCTGGAAATGACACTAAACAATCTGGTGGTGAGATTCCAGTAATGCTGGAACTTTGGAGAATGCGGAGCACTCCTTCACTGCCATCACTCCAAGGTCCACTCTGGCTCGGAGTGGTAGCACTTGATGATAAGATGCTATCTCTGAGTCAAATACAACTAAACTGCATACTTATGCTAAACTGAATTGCTTGAAATTGAACTGTTTTAATATTTAACTCTGGGTAAACAAAAACTATACTTATATTAAACTGAATTGTTTTAATAAGAACTGTTTGACTAAACTGAAAGGCTTGAAATAGAAATGTTTTTGACAATTGAACTATGTACTTATGCTTTACTGAATTGTTTGAAATGGAACTGTTTAAGTTTAAAAATGGATTTGGCATTAAATTACCTACAAGATTGATGTGCCATAAAACCAAACAAAACCAAACCTAACTTATAAGTTTTCCTTAACATTTTGACATTATTACCTCAATTGCATTCTGTTTTCGTTCATTTCATTTTGTGGATCATTCTATTTTGTTATTTACTCACGATCGAAACACGGAAATTCATTAAATAAATTGTCTTTTCATATCACAAAATTGAATAATCTCGCTAATTTTGATGATCAAGCTATATAATGCAATAATACGATGGCCTCAATGGTGCTGTAATCAGATATTATGATAAATTGGAGAATAAATTCTGCGTTAAGAAATAGAAGCAACCTTTGCATCAACCTTGTATACTCAGTGGTCTAAAAGCCAGGAGATAATTTTTTACTGTTTTTAAATGAATAATCTCTTTCATTTTTATTCTTTTCATATTCTTATATACAATTAGAATCCCTTTCTTTTTTCTAAATCTTATTTAGGTTTTAAAACAAATATCCTGAATTAGAAAACAAAATTAATATTACAATTTAAAAGCCTTTCAAAACTATTTGAACAGGCTGTATGTTTGAGTTGGAGGTCATTCACAAAGGAGTGTTTGGATTAGCACAAAGCCAAGAGTATGGAGTAAAAATGAAGCAAAGAATGGTCTCTGAGGTCAACTCATTGACCGTTATATCACACTCGGCACCCGAATCTTTTGCTTATGAATGAGGAACTTTAATAAAATTTTATGGCGGTAAGTTTCGACGACCCATTTACGTTTTGATGATTTTATTTTGCTTTTGCGCATGCGTATGTGCATATGTGCGTGAGCGCTTATGTATGTCGCTTCCTTAGCAATACGTAAAATTGTTTAATTGTTGCTGATATTTCTACATAAGGAACCACTTGTAAAACATTCAAAGACCCTGGGGCATAACGGATGTGACTAGAACAAAAACAAATTCCAAACTTTTTATATGGACACTTCTTTTGAATTTTTTCTTCCAAGGAATCATTTCATTTTGTTATTGATTTATGATCGAAGCAAAGAAATACATTCAGCAATTAGACTTTTTTTCTGATATGACACGAAAATAAATAACTTCCTGCTATTGATAATTAAGCCACATTGCACAAATATTATTACGACTTACGACATGATTCTGCTGAAATCTGATATTAAAATGAATAAAAGAATTTATTCTGCGTTAAGAAACATGGATATAAATGCCTTGTTATAATGGAGATTATGTATCGGTCTTCCTGTCTTTAGACGAAAATACATCACCACTATAGTCACAATTCCCTTAGTTATTTACGTCCTATTGTAAATGATTACTAAATAATTGTCTTTTAATCTTGATTAACATCTTATCAATTAACGTCTTTCATAAACGCTGAGTTAAATTGACAAAAAAACATTATCAATGCTTTTAGAATCCTGCAATGTTTCTTATACATCATAAGAAATAAAGGTTTACATAGTATTTGGTGTGGATCATTTGTATACAGGTTTAATGAATAATTACTTGGTGTTATTGATGTCTAATTTTATTGTTTTATTCTCAAATGTATTGAAAACAGTCCTATGTATAATTTTACTGAGAAATCAATTAAAATTAAATAAAAAATAAGTGCAATCTTTTTATGTTTATTCAAATTTCGTTTCATTATTCTTTCCGAATTAATATATTTTATTGCATTAAAACTTACAAACTTGCTCTCAGAGAGTTCATATTTTTGCTTATAATACTAATATTTACAATTAATTGCTCTCTTAATGTCTGAAAAGTCACGTCTATTGTTCACTGGATTCTGAAAGAAAGTTTTCATAAAGAAATCCGAATTAAGTTTTAAATAATAATACCGCAATTTTCTCAGTCATAGACCTTCTTTTTTTTTTTTTTTTTTTGTTATGGGTGTTTTGTTAAGTCTGTTGCAGTTGTTATTTTAACCACTTAAAACCGGCTAATCAGACATCATACAAGCCGGAGAATCTAATGAGATATTTCGCCGATATGACTTCAGAAACTGACTGGTCCTGTAACTAAATATGCTGGACTGAAACAAGAGCAATTCACACTCAACGTCTTGCTAACAATCTGTTGTTGAAATATTTTTTAGATTGTGTTATTTATCGGGAATAAAGGAATAGGATAACACCTAGTAAATAACATCCTGGTATTTAGAAATAGCGGTCCCTACGAAAAATGCCGTCTATATATTTCTGAGTAACTTTGGTATATTCTTCAATTCCGATGTCTTCTTACTCTGGGAAAGAAGAATTAAATTATGTTATTACATGCGATCGAGAGACAGCAAATTGCCAACATCTTTCGTAGCATCTTCACAGACCTTGATTTTATTATGAATCACCAATTCATCGAAGACGATATTTTATTTGTGCTCATAATATTTATTTAGATGATCGAAGGGAAAATATTTTTCAATTCCTAATATATCATTGCTCCAATCTTTTGAGTCCTGACGACGAGGTTTCAAATACAGTGACTGCATCTCCTACAATGGGGTAAGGCCTCCTCCCGCTCCAAAGGGAAAGTCCAGGGTATGACACTAAACTTAATTTGAAGTTGAAGCGCTTGTTCTGTATCTTTGGGGAATGTGGAGTACCTCTTCATCGCCATTACGTAGAAGGGGTGAGTCTTACCTCTCTGCAGAGAAGCAGTTGGTGTATTCTTCAGACCCAGCCAATTGGGTAAGTATTCAGTATCTTAGGGGAATTTGGAGTACCTCTTCATCACCATTACACTCAGCTCCATTTTGACCAGAATACACTGACTGCAACTCCTGCTATGGGTTAAGGCCCCCTCCAAATGGAAAATCCTAGGTATGACATTAACCTGCACTTAGTGTTGAGGTTCTTGTTCTGTATTATTGGAGAATGTGGAGTACCACTTCATCGCCATTACGCTCAGCTCCACTTTGACCCGAATACACTGACTGCATCTCCTGTAGTGGGTTAAGGCCTCCTCCAAAAGGGAAATCCTGGATATGGCACTAAACTGCATTTGGTCTTGAGGTTCTTATTCCGTATCTTTGGGGAATGAGGAGTACCTCTTCATCGACAATACGCTCAGCTTTCCTTTATCCAGGGCGTGCAGTAGCTGTTACGGTCCAATCTATGGGTTAAATTGATCTGTTTGAAAATTATTAGCAACTCTGAAAATAATTTATAACTCTGTGCAAACAAATAATTATTATCGATTTGAATTATTAATGTTTGAACCGAATTACTTGCCTAAATTTCTGTGATGAATCTTGATAATTGTTATTACTTAGCATATTCGGACTACTGACTGCATCTTTATTGTTACACTCATAACGTTTCCGCCGATATGTCCTTCGGCCTTCTTCAGGTGTTTCATGTCGAACTCAGGAATCCACATAGAATCTCGAGCTTAGCCCTTTATTTGAACCACAGGGGTAGATTGTTCCAATTTTGTAGAACATGACATCTGATATTGGAGATGGAAATATTAGGTTTATAAGTCCCAAAAATTCACTCTGAATCGTCCGGCAAGGACACATGGTGCAGCGGATTCGGCGTTTGGTTGGAAAATGTTTCTGAGGTTGCTGGTTCAGTCCCAACAACAGGTAGGAATAACAAAAGAATACATTCTATAACTAAACATTAGTACCCGGTCATGGTTAATTGAAATGGAACTGTCTACCCAGACTGGGTAATGTGCTTTACAGTCTGTTATTGCTAATTTTTCAGTCGTTATTATTATCATCGCAGTTGTTGTTGATACTCTTTGCGAATTTTTACACCAATAGTAACTGGTGACCTCCAGTGATAACCAAATAACAAGTCTTTTAACTCTTCTGAATGCTTGCTCAATTCGCTGGGTCTGCAGAATACACTAAGTGCTTCTCTGCAGAGGGGTAAGACCTCCAACCCCAACGTGTGTCATGGATAAAACACGAAACAATCTGATGGTAAGGCTTCAGTAATGCTGAAGCTTTGGGGGATGTATCCCTTCACTGCCATCGATCCCAGATCCACTCTGGTTCGGAGTAGTAGCACTCTATGCGTCAAATAGAACTAAACCGCGTACTTATGCTAAACTGAAATGTTTGCAATAGAACTGTTTTTTGACATTGAAACTGTATTTATGTTAACTGAATTGTTTGAAATAGCATTAAATAACCTACATTGGTTGATATGCCATGAAACCAAACCAAACCAAATCTTCTGAATATTTGTCGGTATCGAAGTAGAGCTCAACAGTGATGTGGTTTAGACGGTCTCAATCTTTAGTTGGATCTTCTGTGTCTTTCCCAGATTCTTTGATATTGTTTCAATGATTAGTATCACTATTTTTAGTATTGGTATAATGATCGTGGTTGCTGTTGTTGGCATGGTCATTATTATCTCTGTTTAGGCGTCATGAAGCTGGTTTCATATAAGGTTTGACCAAAAAACTTCCTTATCCGCGCAAAACGAAGATATACTAAAGATAATCTCAATCAATTATTTGGAACACTCTCTCTGTCTGTCTGTCTGTCTGTCTGTCTCTCTCTCTCTCTCTCTCTCTCTCTCTCTCTCTCTCTCTCCGCCGATCTATCTATCTCCTCTATGAACGGTCAAATAGTTTGAAGGAAAGCTACCAAATTTGATATTCATGATTATTAAATCCAGAAGAAGATTCTAACGTAAAAAATGTTTGTTTCTCATGAAGAAATGCTGCTCTTCTCAAAAGAGAGACTCTAAAATAAACAATAATTAGCGACAAACATGACAAATCGTATAGAATTTAAATTTCCTAATCTCAAAAAGAATAAATAACTACTCATTTCTTTTACTAAAATGATTATTCAAATTTCATCCAACATTACAAATGAAGCTTATGAGTAGTTCTTCAAACTGATGATATAAAATAATTACGCAGCATTATACCGTTGGCCTAATGAGCAGAGTGTTTGCCAATGGTTTGGGAGACCGAGGTTTAATCCCAGGTCGAGTCATACTATAGACTCAAAAAATAGTACTTGATGCGGCCTTGCTTAACACTCAAGATTATAAGTTAAGGATCAAGGGTAAAGTGGAGCAATCCAGGGAAAGGAGTAGCACCCTCCCCTACACCCCGGTGTAGTAGCTTTCGAAAAGGGACCCTTCGAGTTACCCTCAACTAAGGTCGCCAACTTTACTTATATTTTGTTTGGACAAAAAATCCGTTCAATAAAAGCAATTTTTAATACTAGATCTTGTCTTTTTTTGTACCCGTTATTCTAATGCTTTATTCCTAAACTATAATTGCTCTATAAATTTGTTGTCAATTACCCAGAGGAATGTTATTTATACATATTTGGCCGTTGTATTGAGCAGTTTTAAATCTGATTCAAGATCGTCCTTCGCTTTAAAACTCACATATAATTACTTATTCTCCACAGATATCTTATACCGTGTGAATATCATGACTAGGCCTTTTATATTGTTTTACTTTACGAATTCACCAATAATCTTTGTCCTTCTGATAAAGATCTTAATTCAATTTTTTTGCAGAATTGTAATTAAATGAAAAGTAATATTTTTTAAAGGCAGTAAATTTTACCGTCTTTTTTAGTACATCTCATTTGAAGGCGTGATAAAGGACATAATTCCAATGTTCACGAACTTCACTTTCATTATCTAACAAATAGGTTTGATATACAGTTCAAGCATTCCTATTGTACAAATATGAAATAAAAATGATTTCCCTAGGGGTGAAAGTTTGCCGAGCAGATTTACAGATTCCCCCGTCTCTCTCTCTCTCTCTCTCTCTCTCTCTCTCTCTCTCTCTCTCTCTCTCTCTCTCTCTCTCTCTCTCTCTCTCTCTCTCTCTCTCTCTCTCTCTCTCTCTCTCTCTCTCTCTCTCTCTCTCTCTCTCTTCAGGATTTTGCACAGTAAAGATAACGTAGAATTGAGATTTGGTCTTTTGCCTCATTGATACGTGGTCTACATGTGAAAAGATGATGAGCCGAACACGTTCTAAAACAGACATCTTTCGCTGAAAGAGATGTCACTTCTGTTATTTCTCTCTTGTATGTTTCAAAGTTCGTGAGCGCTTGTGCGAGTTTATGAATATATGTATGTGTTTACTCAATATGCATTGATTCAAATATACATATTGCTTTGACATAAGATGCATCTTCATTCCTCAATAATTCTTATCTTTGCTTTTCCTGTGAGCGCCTGCGGAAAATATAACGAACCTAATCATAAATATAGCTTTCATGTTGCTGCACTCAACGATATTGACCTTTGAGTGAAACATATATATATATATATATATATATATATATTCACACACTGACTTATTTACATATATATATATATATATATATATATATATATATATATATATGTGTGTGTGTGTGTGTGTGTGTGTGTGTTTACGTACGTTTGCGCAAAATATAGATATATATTTGTATAGGTTCGATCCTCGCTGGCACTCTAAAATTGTAATATCTACCAAACTGAAATAAGGTATATATATCCATTGTTATTAGTGACTTAGTATATCTTAGTCGTGGCACAGGGCTAGAATTATAGTTTCCACTAAAATCAAACTAAGTAGTTATAGTTTCGCTCGCTGAACTTCATAAACATGACATTCGGGGATAGGAATTAATAACTTTTCAATGGGTGTAAATGAAAAGTGATAAGTAACAACCTCAATCAGAATTCTGATTTCCGTATTTATCAACATCAAAATAGTAATA
The DNA here is from genome assembly GCA_963585895.1 of Sepioteuthis lessoniana. Taxonomy (NCBI): domain Eukaryota; kingdom Metazoa; phylum Mollusca; class Cephalopoda; order Myopsida; family Loliginidae; genus Sepioteuthis; species Sepioteuthis lessoniana. The sequence goes on along the minus strand of OY757911.1, from coordinate 68,241,534 downwards.
ACATATCTATATCTATAAAGTTGGATATCTCCCCAACCCTTTCGCATGAGCAAGATGAGACACGAGGTAAATTTTTAAGAGGAGTTTAACAGGTTTGAATCAAGAGTTTACCTTCGGCTATATTGGTTGTCATACCAACGTTAAAAAATCAGTCTACCCTACTATTTACCAATAGCTAGATGGAGAAGTGCTGGATTCATGTCTTTCACAAGCGTATTAGTGTTATGTGAAATGCAATCAGCTTTGCCTAGGATTTGAAGTCGGGTCACCGTGTCTATTTTTCTACAATGATAACCGTTACATACAAGCACCACCATTGTTATATATATATATATATATATATATATGTGTGTGTGTGTGTGTATGTGTGTGTGTGTGTGTGTGTGTGTGTGAGAGAGAGAGAGAGAGTGAATGAGTGTGTGTGTGTGTGTGTGTGTGTGCAGCATTTCTTCGTTAAGGCATATTTGATTAAACAATATAGACATTTTTGTTTACATATTTTTGTGTTTATCCTTTCAAGTTGCCATATCGATGTTATGTTATCCGGCCAGAATTTGTTATTAAACTTTTTATAATTAATTGGTTCCCTAGTGCTTTCCGCCACGTCTTGGGCCATCGTTAGGAGAGGGGTGTATTGCAAAAGCGATATACCCTTTGCACAAACATTACAACTTTGTAAGAATTAAGCGTTTATTGTTAATACTGGTGTATTGTTGTAGCGTTCGTTTTGAAATTTGATTCTATTAATAGCAGCAGCAGCTAAAGATATTTGATGTACGCACAAAGGTTATATCGCTTTTGCAATACATCTACCCACTGATAATGGCCCAAAACGAGGCCAAAAGTGCTAAGGAACCAATTAATTATGGAAGGTTTATTAACGATTCCGGTCGGATATCAAAACATCGATATGGCAACATGAAAGGATAAATACAAAACTGTGAAAGATAAAAAATGTCTTCATTTTTACTCAAATATATGTATATGCATGTATGTATGTAAGTATGTATGTATGTATATTTGGTTTGGTTTGATTTGGTTTGGTTTCATGGTATACCAACCATCGTAAGTTATTTGATGCCAAATCAATTTCCATACATATAAAGAGTTCTATTTCAAACAATTCAGTTTAACATAAGTACAATTTATATATCAAAAACATTTGTTTTCGGGCTATCCAGTTTAGTAAAAGTTAAATGTATCTAAGTATTGCTATATATCACTAAAAACATTTACACACAGTAGAATGTAAAAAACAGTTTTCTATCAAACAATTGTTTAACATAAATACGCGGTTTAGTTTTATTTGACCCATCGATAGGACCCTATCAGGTGCTACCACTCCGGGCCAGAGTGGAGCAATGGCAATGAAGTGGTACTCCGCATTCCCCAAAGCTCCAGCATTGCTCGAATAAGATTGTTTAGTATCATATCCAGGACACTCGTTGGGGGAGTCTTACCCCTCCGCAGAGGTACACAGTCGGTGTATTCTGCAGCTCTAGGTGACTTGGCCTATATATATATATAGTCTGGTGGCTTAAAGTGTGCCACCAGTATCTTGCAATACAGTACAAGTCATATAGACAAGTAATCGGCGACTTAACTAATTCACCCGCCATACATACCTGATCTCGAAGGTGACTAAAAACTCGGTAAGATGAACAAAAAAAACCTGTCAAACAGCAAGATGAGCCCTCTGTAGTGTCAATTTATTTAGCAGTGGCAAACCCTGATGTAAAACCTCTGGATTCAATTACATTCAACGATGTTGGCTGACTCTCTTTTTTGGATACTTTACTGAAGCTCAGTAAGTCAAATTTGTCTGAGAACAAAGTTTTTTTCTCGTTATAAAAAGCTTAAGGTACAAGTATTGGACGATATCTTAAGATTGTAATAAAATTACGTCATGTGATGGCCATTAAATTCATGATTGATCAATATGTTAGAAAAAAAAAAGAAATTCAGTTAACTCACAATAACCTGATCATCCGGGGATCAAACATACATATGTATTACACTCCTCAACTGATAAGTTGAGGAGTGTAATATCAGTTGTTACGAGACCTAACCAGGTGGCCCAAAGGTTAATTTGGCGCTAATTTAAATGGTACTCCGTCTCTTGGTGACATTTTGAAACTTGTTCAGCCTTTCATTGTTTTAATTACTTTTTTAAAATTTTTATTTTAATTATTTTATTTTTTCTTTGGGAATTCAATACTTTTGCATTTTTCTTTTCCCTCACGCACTTCAACAACATAGGGTTATTAGATATCTTCTATTTCTTAACGAAAATTTATGGTTGTTAATCTTCTCCTTCAATGTTGATCCAACGTAAACAATATCAAGTCTGTTTTAGGCTCTTATAATTGCTTGCTATACTACATTTCTAATAAAACATTTTTCTTCGAAAGAGCACTCATTGCTTCCGGGATTGTTTTCTGTAGTTTTAATTAGGAGGGAATTCCCAGCAGAATAGTGACGAATATGCTGGACTGCGACATCCTCATCATCATCATGTCGCGCTGGTAGAACGGATATCCCTGACCCTCTCTCGCCACTCCTCCCTATCGTTCATCGCCCTAGGCAGGTCTTCAGGACAACATCCCGTATCCTCACATAACTGCTGAATGTATGTTCGTGCTGGTCGTCCTGCTTTTGCACGGCCATGTGTGGGGGTCCATAAGAGTACATCTCTTATGAGTTCGTCCCTGCTTCTCCAGCAGTGTCCTGCATGTCTGGTTCGTCTAACTTGAATAGTTTTCGTGATAGGGGGCAGGTGGCCGTACAGTTGGTGTCTTGTGGGGTGTTGCCGCCAGGACTTGTTCAAGATTGCTCGCAGCATTCTTGTGTAATTGCCATCTAGCTTCTTCTCCAACCGTTTTGTTAGCGTCCATGTTGTGCACCCATATAGCAGTATCGATGTGACCGCTGCCTGGAAGAAACTGCATTTCATTTTATCGGTTAGGTCTCATTTCCATATAATCGATAGCCTATTGATAGCTGTCCATGCTTTCGTTAACCTCGTGTCGATGTCATTTTCGGTTGATTCGACGCTGCTTCCTAGGTAAGTGAATTTGTATACTAGTTTAAGAGGGGTTCCGTCTAGAGTTGAGATGTCCCCTGTTTGATTATAGCACATATATTCCGTTTTGTGTGCATTAATATAGAGGCCTATGCCTGCGGCTGCTCGTTCCAAACTATGTAGTAGTGTTTCGGCTTGGTCGGGTGTATTTGCCAGCATCGCTATGTCATCGGCGTAGTCGGCGTCGGTAATTGTTTTTGCGGGGTACCTTCTGCTTCTTTTCTTCGTCAGCTCGAAGCCATTCTCTCTGATTTTGTCAATCGATGTTCTAAGTACGTAGTCTAGACAAATGATAAAGAGGTACGGGGCCAGCGTGTCCCCTTGTAGTACTCCTGCTACAATGTCGAAGTATTCTGTGTCTCCATCTGGTGATCGTACTTTTGACCTAGAGCATTAAAAACGCTAAATAGCGACATCCTAGTAGGCGATTCTATCCTTCAATCACGCTATTACTTTCACTTTTTGACTAATACTCTTGGAGAACGCGATGAACCCCATTATTCCTTCAGCTATTGGATAAATAATACCACTACTTTCCTTCAACAAGGGTGGCTTTGGAATTAAATATCCCGAAATGGTTGATATAACATTAAACAAAGCAAATGTTGTTTAGATTCATGTATTTAATCTTTGAGTGTTCTTCTCAACAACTGGCAAACGTTTATCAAGCGAAAGAAAAAAATTCTCTCTGGAGAGAAATTGCCCTGACTTTTAAACTATGCCACTGACCGAACTATTCCAACTCTGTCTGGTGACAAATCAAAAAATATATATATATAGTCATAACCTGTAAGTTGTGAGTTCAATCCCTTTGCTGGGCAACACACTTTATCCAACTTTCTCTTCAATCACTTTTTCATCACCTCATTTTTTTAATGACTTGGGGTTGCCTTTTCCGTGTAATGTGTTGCATATCATCCCTACAGAGGTAAAAAATATTTATTGTATTTCTTTTAAATAGTTTATAGAATATACTAGCGTTTGTAAAATGTTTATCAATTAATTCTTTGAATTTCTTTGATTCGGTTTCTTTGCTCAATGGAATATAAAACTTCATGATTCGTTTAATGCCAAACTCATTCTTGTAGAAGAAGAGAAGTGGTTATATTCAACCCATAGCTAGAAGGGTAACGAGTTTTTTACCTTTCTCAAGGGTCAAAAAAGGAATATAATAGCGCGACTAAAGTTCAAACTTGTTTACTTCGATCTAATCTAATACTTTAGTTATTACGCTACGGAAACATCCCATCCAAAAACGTTCTTTTCCACCTTCGTTCTCATTGCTTTATTAAGGAGGAATTGCGTAGTTAAAGTATGATATATCTTTACCACTATGAGATTTTCCATTGTTTTTAGTTTCTTAAAAAAAAACAAGCCTTGCGTTTTTATATCCACAATCTTTTAATGCTGCTTTGTATTCCACCTATGCTTGCTCAAATACTCTGCGATTACAATTTTATTACTTGAATTTACTGATAGTCTATGAATCACTGATTTGGGTAGTTGCTTAAACTCATTCGTAAGATGGTTGAACGATGTTTTCGTATAAATTGCATTGCTATTAGGCTTTTTATATAGTTTGGGTTCTCCACTTTCTAAATCAAATGTTGTTTCTAAAAAGTCGACCCATTTTATATTTGTTTTAACTTCGATCTGATACACTTCTTTAAATAGCTTTAGTATTTTCTTCCGAATTTCATTTTAACTATATCCTTTGATAACCATTAACCCAATATTTCTCAAAATTCGAACATCCTGTGTTTGTCATTTCACTAAATCTTTATGATAGATAAATACCAATTAATTCACATATTTCTGTTCCACTGAAATTCCGATCAACACTTTGAAATTCTTTTGTTGCTTTTTCATGATCCGTGCAAATTCCTTTCTATTTGTTCATTTTTTTTTTTTCTGTTTTTCCTATTTACTTCTTTTTTCTTTCTTTTTTCTTCCTCGTGTTTTATTTTTTTTCTTCTCGCTTTCCCTTTGCTTCAACATCTTTCCCGTCGTCTCTCTCTCTCTCTCTCTCTCTCTCTCTCTCTCTTTCACACACACACACACACACACACAATTTCTATCTTACTCACTTTTTTTTTACCTCTAGATACTTCTGTAGAAAAGTGCATATTTACTGTCAGCACACCAAGAGAAAAAATAGAAACGTTTCCGTAGATTTTATTTTTCTGAAGTAGTATAATTAGGAGACATTTTGTTTTGTTTTTTAATCTTTTTCTAAATGATTTATTTCCCTTTTTATGTATCACAATCCATTGAACACTGGAATATTTAGGTTAAGGATTCGTTCCTTTAACACACGGGAAAAGGATCATCGAGCATTCTTTGAACACCTTATTCGTATCAATTGTATGTCTACACAGTTTTCTTTTCCCAAAATATCTCATTTGTTCTATATAGAATAACTAATGACTTTACTTTAAATGTACGAATACAATTACGTGGATTGAAACGATTTGCTCGATTGAATTTATTTTCATTTATCTTTTGCTTCCTTCCTCGCTGTTTTGCTTCTTGTACGATTTTATTTTTCTATTTGTTCATTTTTTTTTTCTGTTTTTCCTATTTACTTCTTTTTTCTTTCTTTTTTCTTCCTCGTGTTTGTCATTGTAGTTCTTCTTCTTTTCCTGTCTCTTCTCTTTCATTTCCTTATTTCTTTTGTCTTCATTACTTAATTTTCTTCTCTTCATTTTCTTTGATCGGTTAAATATTCTTTATATCTATTTGTTTTCTCTTTTACTTCCTTCCTTTCCTTTTTATTTCTTTCTTACTTTCTTTCTATTCGAGCTTTTTTTTTATCTTTCTCTTTTATTCTATTGATCAACCTTTCATCACCTTTGTTTTGTTGTTGTTGTTTTTTATTAAAATATATTATTTCCTTTTTTTCTTCCAAATGCATCCAGTCATATTTACCATTTTCACTTTCGACTTCAATATTCAACTAAATTTTAATTTTTTTTCTTTCATTTAATTCTATTGAAATCTTACTAACCATTAACAAATATTTAATCGCTTTACTCTACTAAAATGTTGTCCAGTATTCAAAGATTTCCTGTCAGCAACTGGATTTTCTTATTGCATTGACGTCCATCTTAACTCCAAAACTTTTTAATAATGTATACACACATGTAGATGTGTAATATTTACAGCATTTTCTTGGCATATTGTCATTTGGTTCTACGTACGAGGATGGACTGAAAAGTTCATAGGCTGAAAAGTTCAAAGACTGCCGTTGATTTCTTTGACCAATTGTTATATTGCCATCTGCTGATTCAGGCAGACATATACATATATATGCTGGATACATACTGACGCAATGAATTAATCAGACGCAAGCATGATAATGACAAAGACGCAGGAAGGAAGACGCAGGAAGACTTCTTTAACAATATTTTACCTCTCACTTTATTGCAAGGGTTCGAAAGGGTTGTTTAAGGGTTGCATGTGAGAGGGAGCTTGAGACCGAACATAAACTGTAATATCTTGACCCCACGGTTATGACCGTCACGTTGTGTCTTTCTCGTTCTTTAGTGCTGTTCAACCGGAGGCCTAGGGCCCACTCTGCTGGATGCTGGCTTTCTTTATTGCATCTTATCAGCATCTTCTCTGGACCCCAAACTCCATCGGGGTTTCCGAGGGCCCCCTCGGTCGGGTATGGCTTTCCCTACCACATCTGGTCTCTAGCTGTCTGGAATTCTACTGGCAACTGCTCTGGCTCGTCGAACTCAACTCAATTATATAATCGTTCGACGCCCACTCGATCTTTGAAATCGAATGTTTAATCGTCATCAAGCGGAAATAACTGTCATGCAGTTCAGAGGTCACTCTCTTCCGGTGCATCAGTCTGTATTGGCACAGTGGGACCTTCACCTTGTCCCATATTATAAGCCTTAATCCGCCCACGCGATCTCTTTCGATTTCTGGCCATTGGAATGTGTCACTTCCTTCCGGTGCATCACCTTGGAATAGCATTTGGGGGGGGGTCGAAGGTCAAAACATAACACAATGGTATCCAAGCACTGCAGCACAGATTGAAGAAGTGTGTGAACCACAAAGGAGACTATGTTGAAAAATAAACCTCGTTTAATCACATTCCATGAGAGTATCTTGGTTTGGTTTCTTTGTTTAATTGTATATCAACCTTTATGGATTATTTAATGCCAAAGTCATCCTTAGAGAAGAACAGTAGTGGTACTATTTAACTTAAGGATAAGATTGGTTTAGATTGATTTGTTTTTGAGGCATTTCAACCATTGCAGGTCATTTGATGCCGAATCCGGTTTATACATATATATTAGATATATATAATTTGTAAACATAACTCAACAAAGTTAAATGGTTTCAACTATTCTTATGTATTACTAACAACTCAATTAAACATGTCATCTGTTTACACCCAGTTAAACGATCAAACAGTTCTATTTCAAGCAATCCAGTTTAGTATAAGTCATTTGTTTGTACTCAATTCAAATGTCAAACAGTTCGGTTTGACCCATAGATAGTATCCAGTGAGGTGCTACCCCTCTGGAATTGAGTAGATCTGGGAGCAATAGCAATAAAGGGATACTGCGCATTCCCCAAAGCATTACTGGAACCTCACCCTCAGATTTTTTAATGTCATACCAGGACATTCGTTGAGGGAGTCTTACCCCTCTGCAGAGAAGCAGTCGGTGTACTCTACAGACCCAGCTGACAAGGCTCGAGGGGATAAAAGGGTTCATGCCTCTCTCTCTCTAGGGTATTTGTCCTAAAGTAAATGTAATTGCACAACTAGAGTTCGAATTTGCTAACTTCGATATCGCAGTCCAGCACGTTAGCTGCTACACTATGGGTGGGGATCTCCTAAGAGTATCTTGGTCCGTCTATAAACCTCTCGGCCGACCTTCGTATTTCGATGTGATTTCGAAAACAGTTGAAAGTCATTAAAAATCGTACTCTTCGAAGAATTAGATAACTCTGCATATAAAGTGAAATTTAAGATTTTGATTTAAAGAAAATTATTAGGTCAGATTTTTAACTCGTAAATCAAACTCAGAACGAAAAAAAAATGTTAATTATAAAAAAAATGTAACAGAAAACAACAAAACTTCGTGTTAACAACTCTGCCAAAAATATTATCGATAATCTACATCTATCACAATTAATATATTCTACAGCAACGAAAGATCAACTCAGTAAATAATGTTCAGCTTAGTATTATGGTCGAGTTTATCAAATGGAAAGGTATAGATTTAGGAGTATACCTATTCTATGTTTTGTTTTACCACTAACAACTTTATGATTCAAAGTATCCAAAATTATATATATATATATATATATATATATATATATATATATATATAAACTGAAGGAAATCTACAACAGACTGAATGATGATGTCAATTTTGACCAAGGCACGGTATATTTATGATATCTCAGTAATGTTAATTCTTCGATTATTTTGGAACATATGCTAATATTGATTTGTATATGCGATCGTTTACTTTAATCCAGCTATAATGTAAATTTATCTAGAGAAAATTGAAACACACACACACACACACACACACAAACTCTCTATCTCTCTCTCTCTCTCTATATATATATATATATATATATATAAATTCAAGAAACATATTTATATTCTATATGTGTCTTATCTATATGCTTTACTTTCAAACATATATCATAATAAATATGACACCGGCACGTTTTAAGTATCTCGAGATCTCCAGATTCTATTTTTCTGTATTTGAATATTTTATGATACACATCAAAATTACTTGACGTTGCTATCAAACTATTATTCTTTTAATAATTACTGTAAGATATGCCGAGTATAACGCGCATTTTTTCCATTTGTGTGGGAATTAATAAAGGTGTCAGATAAACTATTGAGTTAAATAACAGACGCCAAAAATGAATACACTAACTACAACAAAAAATATCTTTATTTTTATTATCATTGTTGTGGTTATTTTTTTTTTCAAGCTTTTTAGTTTTAATAAATAAAGAGTTACCTTTCTCAAATCAAAAAGCTAACGCTCTAAAATAGATGTATGACTTACATTCTATATTTACTCTTGCGCTTGGACAAAGATCCTTGAATAAAGAATGACCACCATGAACAAAGAGAAACGTTTTTTGGCAACAGGAACACAAAGAGATGAAAAAAGGCCAACATTTGGCTAAAAATGAAAACTGATTACTTTAGAAATTCTATCAACCCAATTTCAGCGAAGTTACTCAAATTCAAACTTTAACCCACTTTCTTCCCATTATTTATACAGAAACACACTATATATATATATGTGTGTGTGTGTGTGTGTGTGTGTGTGTGTGTGTGTGTGTGTGTGTGTGTGTTCCACAAGGAATGATAAAATCTTGGTTCCATTAGTTGAAAATAAATTAATTTTCTATTGTAAATCATTAAAAGTGTGCTTATTATAATATGAAGAAAAGATAGATTATCTTTCGGTTGAAAAATGGCTTGGTTGGGTTTTATGGCATATCAGCCATTGCAGGCTATTTAATGCCAAGTCCTGCTTATACATATATATTAAACATATATGATTTGTAAATTGATTTTATCGATGACATTTTTTTAAACGAGCCTGAGCTCATTGTTTGCATACAGTTAAATGATTTTAAGTGTAATATACTAGCTTAGCCGGCGATGATGAAGTTAGCAGATTCAATACAGTCGCAAGATAACTTCAAGAAAGTGGTTCACAGGAAAGAGAAGATAAAGGAGGATAAAGAAGAATATAATTTATTACCTATGGATAGAGTGACGGATATTTCCGTTCGCTGATAAGATCAACAAATTACCGGAAAACAAAAACAGAAGTATGTAAATTCCGATAACCAGCCACAAACAGAAAATACGCGAGGCGAAGAGGATGTTCATATTTCCACATGGGACTTGAAAAGACAATATCAGGTCTGTAATTTTTGACTGAAGGAGAGATCCGCTGCTTGCTCGAGCGAAGGGAGAAGGTCCACTGGTCTCTCAAGTGAAGGGAGAGACCCGCTGGTCACTTAAGCAGACCTGTCAGCTCCTTGTGTGTGTTCTCCGACCGCCGCACTACATCACAAAAACGGTCCTCGCCACAGAAGAATAATATGTGCGAACTCTCACTGACTTTATTCCTACATACACACAATTGTCGCCGTCGAAGAATAAAAATATAAATTATATTGTTATATATCTACGAGTTTTTCGTTGTTTGTCCAGCGGTTCAATATACGACATAAGTATTTCTATATAACAGCCACTATTTAGCGTCAGTTATTTGTTTACATTCCGTTTGTAGGTAATTTCATCTTGAAAGTAGTTACAGCTAATTTTTTTGTACACTAGCATTGCTATTATTTCTGCTCTCGTGGTTTTCATTATTGCTATCTCACACTAATAATTCTGTTCAATATTAATTAAACCACTATTTAACTGTAATTATTCTATTCAACGCTATTTATTCATTTGCACATAATTAAATGGTCCAAGTATTGTTATCCCATACCAATAATTCAGTTTAGACACACAAAGAGTTCCAAGTACTCCTACTTAAATGATCAAATAGTTCAATTACTAACGATTTAATTTAGCATTAGACATTTGTTTTTACATAGTTTTAATGTCAAACAGTTCTATTTGACCCTTAGATAGGACCTTACGAGGTACTATCACCCCAGGCCAGAGTGGACCAAGGAGCAATGTCAATGAGGGGGTACTCCACAATCGCCAAAGCTCGAAGACTGGAGCCTCACCCTCAGATTGTTTAATGTCATATACAGGACATTCTTTGTGGAAATCTTGCCCCTCTTCAGAAATGCAGTCGATGTATTCTACAACCCCAGCCGACTAGACTGTTGACAATTGGAGTTTAAATTCCTTTATTCTGCTCGTTAAATCCTTTCTTCAAATAGAAATCTCGTTACGATATGCTGTTTTTACTGTTCTACAATTACGTACATACCTATATACAAGGTGAGTTCAAAAAAAAAAAAGTATCAAGTGTGAAGCTGTATTTATCAAAACGAAAATGAATAATGAATGAAAATTTAGTTTTCGTCAGAATTGTTCCTCGGTATTTAACATATTTGATTTCCAATAGTCGAATCATATCTGAAATTACCTTTCGATATGATATAAAGAAATTTCAACTTTATTATCAGAAAAAATTGGGGGTATTTTTTTAACTTTATGACTAATAGATTATTTTTTAATCATAATGCATTCCCGTTTGTGAATGAAACTACGTCATCACAGATGTCACAATTCCTTTAGTTATTTACGTTAAATTATCCATGATTTTATTTTTTTATCTAAATATCAATTATTACCAAAATCATCTTATCTTATTAATAGTGTTGACCTTATCTGCAAATTAATAACATATAATTGTATTTATATATACAATCTAATAATAGTTTAGAATGTTAACGACAAGGCTAATTTGCATATTGATCTTAATTTGATTTTATGAATACTTAAATGATATTATTGATTTCTAACTGTTTGGATTTGTTTTAATAAATATGACAAAATACCCAAGTGATAAATCTGTTTAAAAACCCATTAGCAAAAAAAATATACTTTTATTTTTACAGTCTAATTCAATTAAATAGTCTAGTCAGAAAAATTTAGCCATAAAAGTTGGGAGTGATGGTAAGAGCTAGCGTTCAAGTTGTTTTATTCTTCAATTATTCCCGCATCCTTGTTTCAAATAAGTTTACTGTGATAATTTAGTTTTAAATAATATTAAATGTTATTATTAGTATTATCATTATTATTATTTGAACAATATTGATATTTCAATACACACACACAAACACACACAAAATCAGTAAATCGTTAACACAAAGAAACAATCCATTTTTTCTGTCTGATTTATTTAAATAGTTAAATCTGGAAAATTTGGCTACAAAGCCAGGAGTGATGGGAAGAGCAGACATCCAACCTGTTTTATTCTTCGATTACCTCTTCTGTTTCAAATAAGTTTAACGCAATGATTTAATTTTTATTAATTTTAAATATGCACAACCCGAGGTCAAATTTTTTAGTTACGTCCTTATAAACAAGAAATGGAAGAATAGTGGATTGAATTGCGAGGCATACTCCTCTTTTGAGGGTGTGTCCACCGATCACCGAATAGTCACGGCGAAAATACGGTTAAGCCTACGAAAAAACGCCAAACGAACAGCTACCACCAAACACTATGACTGGGCCCTATTAAACAACAAAGATGCAAGAGATAAATACGTATTAGAATTAAGAAACAGATTCAAAACACTACAAGAAAAGACGGAAAAAAGTACACCAAACGACGAATACGAAAATTTCGTCAATGCACACCTCGAGGCAGCAGCAAAATACATTCCAACAAAAATTAAAACTAAATATAGAGTCCCATGGGAAACTTTAGCGGTGAGAGAAAAACGTGCACTAGTGAAAACAGCCTCCAAAAACTATCGAAAAAACCCAACAAACACAAATGCCTTAAAATTAAAAACGGCACAATATCAATTAGCAGGCATATATATAAAGGAACAGACAGAATACATTCAAAATCAGATAGATAAGATTAGAGACTCGGTGAAAGATAGACAATCTAGAATAGCCTGGAAAACAATAAACGAAGTGAGCAGAAGAAAGAACACAGCCAAAGCAAAACTTAAAGCAGCAAACCAACAAGAAAGAATAAAACTGTGGAAACAGCACTTCGAAAACTTACTTGGAAACCCACCAAAAATAACGCATGATCCAATCACCAGAATAATTAGCAAACAATTAGACATTAAACTAGGACCGTTCACACAAGAAGAACTCGACTCGGTTCTCAGAAAAATTAAAAATAGGAAAGCTGCAGGGCTGGACGAAATTCCCCCGGAAGTATGGAAGACCAGACAATTCGACGACATACTGCTCCGACACTGCAACGCAGTATACAATCAAAATCCGATAGATAGATAGATGGATGAAGGGATGCATACTCCCCTTCCCTAAAAAGGGGGACCTCGGATTAGCCAAAAACTACCGAGGGATAACACTTACATCCATAGCTGCCAAAATCTACAATGCCCTACTACGAAACCGAATAGAACCCAAAATCGACAACATACTTACAAAAAACCAAAATGGCTTCCAAAGAAATAGATCCACGACCTCACAAATATTAACCATCCGCAGAATCCTTGAAGGTGTACGGGCAAAGAACCTACAAGCGACATTAATATTTGTCGACTTTACCAAGGCTTTCGACTCCATTCACAGAGGAAATATGGAACAAATCCTACTAGCGTACGGCATACCTAAAGAAACCGTAGCGGCAATAACGATTCTCTATAGAAACACTAAAGTAAAAGTACGATCACCGGATAGAGACACAGAATACTTTGACATTGTAGCAGGAGTACTACAAGGGGACACACTGGCTCCGTACCTCTTTATCATTTGTCTAGACGACGTACTTAGAACATCGATTGACAAAATCAAAGAGAATGGCTTCGAACTGACGAAGAGAAGAAGCAGAAGATACCCCGCAACAACAATTACCGACGCCGACTACGCCGATGACATAGCGATACTGGCAAATACACCTGACCAAGCCGAAACACTTCTGCATAGTTTGGAACGAGCAGCAGCAAGCATAGGCCTCCATGTTAATGCACACAAAACGGAATATATGTGCTATAACCAAACGGGGGACATCTCCACTCTAGAAGGAACCCCACTTAAACTAGTAGACAAATTCACGTACCTAGGAAGCAGCGTCGAATCAACCGAAAAGGACATCGAAACGAGGTTAACGAAAGTATGGACAGCTATCAATAGGCTATCGATTATATGGAAATCAGACCTAACAGATAAAATGAAACGCAGTTCCTTCCAGGCAGCGGTCACATCGATACTGCTATATGGATGCACTACATGGACGCTAACAAAACGGCTGGAGAAGAAACTAGATGGCAATTACACAAGAATGCTGCGTGCAATCCTGAACAAGTCCTGGCAGCAACACCCCACAAGACACCAACTGTACGGCCACCTGCCCCCTATCACGAAAACTATTCAAGTTAGACGAACCAGACATGCAGGACACTGCTGGAGAAGCAGAGATGAACTCATAAGAGATGTACTCTTATGGATCCCCACACATGGCCGCGCAAAAGCAGGACGACCAGCTCGAACGTACATTCAGCAGCTATGTGAGGATACAGGGTGTTGTCCTGAAGACCTACCTAGAGCGATGAACGATAGGGAGGAGTGGCGAGAGAGGGTCAGGGATATCCGTGCTGCCAGCATGATATGATGATGGTGATGATGATGATAATTTCTCAAATAGAGCTCAGGTTTAGTTCTCCTTTTCCCATTACATACCCGAAATAATTCCTGTCTAATTTTTCCTCCATGTCAGAGTAATATACTCTTAAGGTGGACTCGTCTACCCTCCCTATAAAATGAAAAGTTACTACGTTCACTGCGTTAAGCCATCCTGTCACGGACTTGCAGACAGTGTTGTTCTGGCCAGCATGGTTCATATGTGTCCCTGGTTCGTTGGTCAAGGCTGTCTGACATGGGTGCCGGGGAAGCCCAGCATTCGTGTCACGCGGCTATGACTGACAGTCCTTGGACCTCAGGGGGCCGTGCTCCCAGGTTCTTACCTGCTTCGGCAGGGCTTGGTTTATCGCCAGGCACCTGAAGTGCCCCGTTTTAGGGAAATGCTGACGGAGCCCAAAGAATTTTTGGAGCCACTGGGCTATGGTCTTGCGCCCGGCTCCCCACGTTAAAAAGGCTTTGAGCTACACTGTAGTATGGTTGGATGCTAAACAAATACTATTAAGCCAGCCTGATATATCTCGAAATTGAGGGAATAAGGTATGTACTGGGATTTACTACGGCGTATTTTTGTTCATTCCTGTACCGTGAAGAACGATTTACAAGTATCCATATTGTTCTGGATTAATTCTATATACTGAGTGTGTACGGAAATAAAGTGATATGTTCTTTATCAGTACCAAGTTCTTACATCCACAAAACTAAACTAATTGCCCTTTTGTTTTAGATTAATTATTGCTACTTATAATGTGATTCAAGAAATGAAAAGGCAGGTTTAACCACGAAACACAGTGAATTAGAGACTGTTGACTTCCTGAATGCTGATATATAATTTGCTTATTAGATTTCGAACTACTTGCAAGCCTCTGTCAGAGGTTTTTGGCCTATATGAAAATAGCACTGTCAACATTCGGACATTATCAAGACTGCCGCGTTTTTACTGCTGGCTCAGACGGTTGAAAGTCTTCTGAATCGTCTAAAACTCAATGGGGGTGTATCGGATAAAGAAAGAAGAAAAGGAATGAATAAAAATCTGATTTATAATTTTTTTTCTTTAAATTGAGTGAAAAGTTTACTAAAAGACAAACGTTCCAAATCTCTTGTTATAATCAAAGAATAATATTAGTGAGAGCATAGATGTTTTTTAAGTATAAGAGTAATAGTCAGTTTAAAATAAAGAGGCATTTTATAATTGCCCAGTCGGCTGGGGCTGTAAAATACACCAACTGCACCTCTGCAGAGGGGTACGACCCCAACAACGAGTGTCATGTATATGACTCTAAACAATCTGATGGTGAGGTTCCAGTATTGCTGGAGCTTTGGGGAATGTGAAGTACTCCTTCATTGCCATCGCGCCTAGGTCTACTCTGTTCCAGAGTGGTAGTACCTGATAGGGTCCTATGTATGGGTCCAATAGAACTAAACTGCGTACTTATGCTAAACTGATTTACTTAAAATAGAAATGTTTGATATATAAACTGCGTACTTATGCAAAATTGAATTGCTTGAAATAGAACAGTTTTGCCATGTAAACAGCGTACTTATGCTAAACTGAAGTGTTTATGTTTTGACATTGAAACTTACTACGCTAAACTGAATTGTTTGAAATAGAACTGTTTTGACATTTAACTGTGTAAACAAAACTATACTTATACTAAAAATTGTTTGAATTAGAACTGCTGGACTAAATTGAATAGCTTGAAATAGAAATGTTTTTGACAATTAAACTGTGTGCTCAAACTAAACTGAATTGTTTGAAATAGAACTGTTTGTTTGTATAAAAATGGATTTGGCATTAGATAACCTACAAAGAATGATATGCTATAAAACCCAAACAAACAAGCAAACAAACATTTTATAAACTGCTGCTGATACAAATCAGTGGGGTTGATATCAAAACTTCATTTAATTTAAGTAACATTTAACGAACTGAAATGAAATACATTCTAGAAAGACAAGAATGTAGATTTTTACTCAAAAGAAATAAATCAGAAGGTATTTAAATAAGTAATTACTCATTATATATTGTTATTTAAGTAAGCATTGAAAAATCTACACTTACTGAAGAAACATTCATTTCTTCAATCATTCATACAATTTAGGTTGGCTCAAAATTAGCTTTTAAAAAGTTGATAACTTAAAGCAACCTGTTCTTCCAGATAAATATTATTGTACAGATAGCGATTACTGTTCCCATAAATTGATCATTATAAATTACTCCATGCTGAAGACTTTGAAAAATTAATCAGAATTTCGTGTATATATATATATATATATATATATATATATATATATATATATATTTATTTACCAACCCCTCCGCTCGGGCAGGATATGACACAAGGTCAATTTTTAAGCGGAGTTTAACAGGTCTGAATTCAGAGTTTTCCTTCTCCTAGACTAGTTGCCTTACCAAGGCTGAAGAACCAAGTCTGTCCTACTATTTACCCATAGCTGGAGGGAGAATAATTGGATTCATACCTTTCCCAGGGGTATTAGTGCTATGTGAAATGCAATCAGTCTCGTCCAGGATTTGAACTCGTGTTAGCCAATAAACATATATATATATATATATATATATATATATATATATATATATATATATATGCTTATTGGCTAAAGTTCTGAACTGTGTCCTCGAAGTGAGTTCGGACTCTATTAACGCTGTTACGTTCATTTTCAGACTAATACTCTTGGGAAAAGTAAAAAAAAAGTAAGTAAATTTGGTGACATGGGTCGAGGGTACCCGAAGCCTCCCTTTTCAATAGCTATCATATCGAGGTGTCGGAGAGGACGTTACTCCATTCCCTGGATTGTTCCACTTTATTCTTGATCCTTACCTTATAATGCTGAGGGTTTAGCAAGGGGGGGGGGTAAGTATCATTTCTTGAGTCTTTCGTATGACTCGACCTTGGATTGAACCCCGGTCTCCCGAACCACTGGCGAATACTCAACTCTTTATGCCAATGGCCCAGGAAAAGTATGAACCCCCTTATCTCCCTAAGCTCTGGATTAAATAGCATCACCGTGTTCTGCAGGTATGGATTTAGCATTAAATAAGGTTAATATGCCATTAAATAAAGAAAGCGAACTACTCACAATATATATATATATATATATATATATATATATATATATATATATATATATAAGTGAGGGAAAAATGAAATCAATCAGACAAATATGTTGAAAAATAAATGAACGGAAATAAAAAAAATACTTTAAATATATAAAAAAAAACTTGCGTGCAGCCAAAACATTTAAGTCGAAATACGTGTCGCTAATATTTAAAAATTCATTCACACCAAGTATATCCTTTCTTTCGTTTATTTATTTTTCAACATTTATATATCCAGCAATGACACTTACGCACGTGCAGTCGAACACATTGGAACACATTCATACATGAACGAACTCACGCAGTATTATAAGATGTGTACTTATTCATGAGGCATAATCTGAATTATTTTGTTGAATACATAAAAATAGACGTATTTTATTATTTGTAATTTCTTTCGATCTTGTTGGAATTAGAACTAGGAAGACTGTTTCATAATTAATGTCTTCAATTCTTTAAAACAAGTTTTAGACCGATGAGATTAATTAAATTGAAATCAAAATCAAGTACTTTTATTGATCTTCAAAATTACAGGTTCATTTTTTAGCATGATACCCACTTAACGCTACACACTCTTCCAGTAAGAAAGGTTCTTGTTTAATTTTGATTCAAATGTGTGCAGCAAACTGAACTTCGGCACGAAATGGAAAATTTGGACCTTTCAACATCTCTTTATGGAAACAAACAGAAGTCTGACGATGCTAAATTGCAGTCACATGAATAGTGTAAAACAAAAGAAAATTTCATACCTTTTACGCCATTGACTGACATATGACCTGTTGTTGTGGTGCAAAGAAATTCTTTCTAAATACGTCATTTTCTTTTACAGAAATTCTCTGCGAAAGACTCTGTATCCCAAAAATCGTAAGAGTGTTTTTCTGCACAGACGGAATTTATCTGAATTTCCTTACTTCATTAATCGGTGTGACGAAAATTCTATTGATTGTCTTTTGTTTTCAGGATCATTCTTTTGTTTTCTGGGATCATGATATACCCAAGATCCATCCCCAAAGGAAATCACCCTCGAGTAATGATATGGATTGACAGGCATCTTCATATATCTTTTCCTGTTGTTTCTTCATGGAATCCGTTGCCACTGTCCCACCTGGCATGGATTTTTCAATAATTCAATGCCTCAGTGATATACTGCACACTTTCTTAACTAAGACCTAGCTTCAAACTTTGTCTATTTGCTTAAATTGCCAATTTTCTTGAATCGTGACATCAACTTTCTTTTGACTCTCCTCCTACATCAGTGAAATCGGTGATCTGGTCTTTGCTCATCAAAAACACTCATCTTGCCGTTTGTGTTGCTTCTAAGTGGTCGAAATCATTAGCCGAATTACTTTCCTATCCACATCCATAAATTGCTTTCTTACGTCTGGGAATTAAAATTGCCACGAAACTATCCAGAGCCAAAAATTACGCGGTGGGATCAAATAGTATTCAGACGGAACTTAATTCAAAATTTTAAAATCTAAATGATGACAAGTGTATAGCTGAGAAACTTATATCTAAAGTGATGTCTAGACATCTAGATGAAGTCTAAGCCAGTCTGTACCTTTGTTTGTTTGTTTGTTTTTTTTAATTAAGAGGCAAGTCTTCATACATTTTAAGCAAAATGCTTTGTTGAAACCTAGAATTATGTGAACCAGAATCCATGTATTCCATCATGGCCTTGCGTTTTCCGATTTGATTTTTTTTAGTGTAATTATCCATTCGGCTTTTTTGTTATGTTCTCTTGGTTGCCATATTTTAGTCCAAAATTGTTCGGTTTCTCTTGCATTCGGTTATTGGTATGTTTTCGTGTTATCTCCCCCACTTGTTGGTAGAATTTCCTTTCGTTGTTTTGGAATGTCTTGTTTTGTCTGTATTGTTTTACTCTTTGTCGATATCTTAATAATCTTCCTTCTTTCGCTAGTACTTTCTGGTTTATTTCCTCAAGTTGTATTGTTATTTTTTTCTTGTGTTACCTTTTCCTTTTTGTCCCTACATGATCCAGCGTCTTTCCTTTGTTTTATCATCTTGGCCTGTTTTCTTAGATTTTGTATCTGCGTTCCCAGTCAAATTTCCCAACCTGGTTTTGATTTTTTCTTCATGTTTTTTGAGGGGATCCTAATTTTCTCACAAACTAATTTCGCTCCTACATAGATTAGTTCATTTAATTCCGTTATTATTGCTACTCCTTTACGAGTTTTTCACACGAGCGTTAGCCGATAGTTTTTCGCTGGAGATTGTGTGACAGCAAGTCTCCTCAAGTCTCCAGGATTCTTCTAAGTGTTCTGGGCGATCTCAATAATGCAGTCATTCGAATGGTCTCAACTCGTCCTCTTATTTCCAAGTCCTCCAGTCCTTGTATCAATCCTTTGGTGAACGCACCAAGCGCATCAATAATAACTGGTATCACTGTTACCTTCATGTAAATAGTTTTTCAGTTCCCTAGAAAAGGTCCAGGTACTTATCTTTCTTTTTGCTTTCTTCCAATTTTACTCTGTGAGCATTCAGGGCAGCAAGTTCTCCTTTTTTTGCTGATAAGTACAAGGTCTGATCGTGTGGCCGAGATTAAGTGATCCGTTTGAATCTCAAAATCCCAGAGCATTTCTCGCCAGCATTAGCTGATGGTCTTCCAATAGAATTTGAGTGACAGCAACTCCCCGTAACTTTCCAGGACTTCTCTCAGTATTCTGTCCGATCCCAAACATGCTGTAGTTTAGATAGTCTCCACTCATCCTCTGATTTTCAAGTCCTCAAGTCCCTTTATGAATCTTTTGGTGACTCTACCAACCTCGCTAATTACAATTGGTATCATCCTCACTTTCATGTTCCGTTTTTTTTTCAGTTCTCTTGTAAGATCCAGGTACTTATCTTTCTTTTCGCTTTCTTTCAGTTTTAAAAAGTGATCACCAAGGACAGCAATGTCCACGATTCGGCAGGTTTTCCTTTTTTTATTGACTATCACTTGGTCTAGCCGTCAGATTAGGTGATTCGTTTGTATCTCAAAATCCCAAAGAAGTTTGTTCGTCTCATTTCCCAAGAATGATTTTGGGTTGTGCATTTACCATTTGTTCGGATGGTCAAATTTCAATGCACAATTCCCAATGAAACATCTTCCCCACCCAGTTGTGACTAGTTTTATACTCTCATTGCACTAATTTACAGCATTTCCTTATTATACAATAATATTTCGTCTATGTCATTACGTAATCTACATCGGCTATTTAGTTGTATTTTGTCTATTCTTGCTTTAACATAGTCCTTATTGCGTTGAATTATGCTGCTATAAAAGATTCGGTTTCTCTCTTAAGGTTTCCAATTTCTCTATTATTATTTACTGCTTTAGAGTTTTTCACACCAGAGTTAGCTAACGGTCTTTCACTGGAGTTTGAGTGACAGCAAGTCTCCTCAAGTTTCCAGGGCTCTTCTCCGTATTCTGGCTGTTCTCAAAAATGCTGTAGTTTGGATGGTCTCCACTTCTCCTCCAACTTCCAAGTCCTCCAGTCGCTTTAATAGTCCTTTATTTGCTCTACCGAATGCACCAATCACAATTGGTATAATCGTCACTTTCACGTTCCATAGTTTTTTTAAAATTCCCTAGCTTGGTCAAGGTACTTATCCTTCTTTTCACTTTCTTTAAGTTTTATCGTGTTGGCAGCCAGTACAACAAAGTGTACAATTTTGCAAGTTTTCTTTTATTATTATTATTATTATTATTATTATTCCTTTAGAGTTTTTCACACCATAGTTAGCTAACGGTCTTTCACTGGAGTTTGAGTGACAGCAAGTCTCCTCAAGTTTCCAGGACTCATCTCATTATTCTGGCCATTCTCAACACTGCTGTAGTTTGGATGGTCTACACTCGCCTCCAACTTCCAAGTCCTCCAGTCCCTTTAATAGTTACTGTACCGAATGCACCAATCACGATTGGTATAATCGTCACCTCTATGTTCCATAGTTTTTTTTTTAATTTCCCTACAAGGTCTAGGTACTTATCCTTTTTTCCACTTGCTTTCAGTTTTATTCTGTGGTCAGCCGGTACAGCTAAGTCAATAAATTTGCAAGTTCTCTTTTTTTTTCTGTTTTTTTTTTTTTTTTTTTTTTTACTTTTAGGTCCAGTCTTCTGGCCGAGATTAGGTGATCCGTTTGTAATGTAAACTCCCATAGGAGTTTGTGTGTGTCATTCTCCAGGACAGTTGCTGGGTTGTGCATATACCATTTATTCGTATAGTCAAATTTAAAGTTCTTGCACATCTTCCAGTGGATCACTTTTCCTACCCAGTCGTCTCTAGTCTTATACTCCTTCTGTGCTAATTTGCTGCATTCTCTTATTATTTCATTGATGGTTTTGTCTTTATCACCACATAATCTACGTTTGATATTTTTTGCGTCTTATCTATTCTCGCTTTAATTTGATTGGTTCTAATGGCGTTTTTTTTCTCTTTGTGCTGCTATAAGAAGAGATTGTTTTTCTTTTAAAGTTCCCTTTCCTTAGCCAGGTTCAGGTTTTCTCGTGCGAGATGCTGCTTATTAGTCGTTTAAAGCGCCCATTGAGTAGTTTTTCTTCCCGTTTTGTTTTCTTGTTATTGTCATTCTGTTGGTCACCTTGTTGTCAGGATCGTTTTTGATGGCTGTAATCAGTCCTCCTTCGTGTTTTTCTAAGTAGTCCTTGAGTCGTTGTATCGATGCGTCAACACTGTCTTCAATGCTGGCAAGTCCTCTTCCTCCCTCCTTTCTTGATACATATAGTCTGTGAACGTCGTCTCTGGGATGTAATGCCTTATGCATGGTCATTAGTTTCCTTGTTCTTTGGTCTATTTGCTTATGTTCTTCTCTGGACCAGTTCTGGAAGGGTCCCGAATATCTAATGAGGGTACAGCCCAGGTATTTGTTCTTTTGATAAGGTTTCTGCTACATAGTTTTGACTCAAGTAGTTTTCTAGTTCTTCTGGGATATTCTTTCTTAATTTTGTCTTTCATCTCCACTTCTTTGATGGTGTCAGCCTCCAAAGACGCTCAAGTATTTGTAGGTTTCCTTTTCTCCGAATCTTCTAATCTTGTCTTGACTTGGTAGTTCCATTCCGTCAGTCAGAAGTCGTTTGCCACTTTTCATTACTAGCACTGCACATTTTTCTATACCATATTCCATTCCTATGTCCTGACTGTATATTCTAACTGCGTGTATTAGAGTTTCCAGTTCTTTTTCATTTTTTACAAATAGTTTGATGTCACCCATGTACATTAGGTGATTGATATTTTCTTGCGATCTACTAAGTTTGTATCCGGCTGTACATTTTCTGACTATTTGGTTCTGTGGCATCATGGCAATTATGAATAGTAACGGTGATAGAGTATCTCCTTGAAATATACCTCTTTGGATCTTTGTTTCAACTAAGCTTCTTACCCCTGCTGTCAATTCCACTCTCCAGGTTTTCATGGTTTTATTATCATAATACGTGAGTCATCTACTAAGCTGATAAAGATTAAATGTAAGGTCTCTCTGACAGAGCGGTAACGTAAAGTTGGGCAGGTTTCGATCCCAGCGTCAAGTATCCTACGTGTCTGGCCACACTGAAGAGTTGTGATACAACGAAACACTCTGTCAGTGGATAACAATATATATATATATATATATATATATATATATATATATATAACGAATTTCATGGTGTAATTATAAAAAGTAACGAGTTTTCCCGTTGAATTGCTTTGGTAGATTGTTCTTTGTGTTTTGTAAACAAGGATTGGAAATATTTTGATTAAATAGATATTGAAAAAGGAACTTGAATCAACTGAAATAGAAAGAATAATTTCAAGTTAATGAAAATATGGGTACTATTTGAAATATGATCTGCCTCCATCCCACAAGATCTTTTCTATATCAACATGATTAGTTAAAGAATTCATTCTGTTCTAATTACTTCTCTTGTCTGTTAACTCACGAAAAGTGTCTCGAGATTTTAGACGTGCCGAAAATGTTTTGGAGTGATCAATAATGGGCCCTTCATCGATTGCACTGAAAATTTGAAGAATAAAATTTACTTGTTTAACTATTTTATTTCAAGCATCTTTCTTGTCCTTTTTTTTTTTTTTTTTTTCAGCCAATCAATAATTTTGTCATAACAACTTTTATCAGGTTAATGAAATTAAAAAAAACGAAAATCATTCCTGACAAGAAAATAAAATTAACGATCATTATTCTAATCAACACCTCTTAATTAACTGTGCAGGTGTGTGCCTGAATGATTATGGGTTCTTCACTTTTTTCTTTTTTCTTTGTTTTTTGCTTTTGGTTTTGTTTTGTTTTTTTGTTGGTTTGTTTTTTCGAATTTAACAATTGGTATCTTTTTCTGTTATATTTTCTTACTTTGATTATTTTCCAACATGAATATTTCAAGTGCGATCCCAGTGGGTTTTGACATTATTTTCAAATCAATTTTATAACAGAGTGCCGCAGTTCTCAAACTTTTCCCTTAAGTAATCTCTCAAATACTTTATCAGTGATTACAATGCCGACGTGTGGAAAGTAAAATGTTTAAGCTTGTCAGTTAGCTTGTCATCGTTATATCAACTGAGAATTTTAAAAAATAGGATTTTAACCAGACATTTTCACAAGAGATCATGACCCAGTCGGCTGGGGCTGCGAAATATACCAACTGCATCTCTGCAGAGGGGTAAGACCGCCCCCAACGAGTGTTCTGGATATGACACTAAACAATCTGATGATGAAGCCCACTATTGCTGGAGATTTGGGGAATATGGAGCACCGCTTTGTTGCCATCGCTCCCAGGTCCACTCCGGCTCGGAGTGAAAGCACCTGATAGGTTCCTTCCTATGGGTTAAATAGAACTAAACACTGAGCTCAAATGAATTGTTTCAACTAGAACAGTTTATATATATATATATATATATATATATATATATAAATGGATTTGGTATTAAATAATCAAACCAAAACAAACCAAACAAACCCAACCACAAGTGATCAAATTAAGAACTTTATACGAATTCCCTTTGTGTATATCTGTGATTATGGTAAGTTCGCTTTTTCCATTAGTCTGAATGAGTTTCCTATGTTATATAACCCTTTTGTTTGGGCCAACCTTTGGGTTTAGCTTTATGATCGGCCGTTCTTGGTTATATTAGTATAGGCTTTACTTTACGATCGTCCAACGATATAAATATGAATCTTGTTCTCTTAACGGTCTGCTACCATCTTCTCACTTCTTTTCAATTTGTTCTTCTTTCGTCCCTTCTCTAGCGACCTTGTCTCGTCGCTTCGCTTGCTCTGATATTTAGCTCAGGTTGCTATCTTTATTATTGTTAGTTGAAGAGAAATGACAACGCGACCACCATTTCATGTGCGCATATTACGTGATCATTTTCGTGGTCTAACAATAGGCTAAATAGTAATACTGTTGTTCTTCTATATGGATGGCTTTAGCATTAAATAAGCCACGAAGGTTGATATGCCATTTAACAAAGAAACCAGACCAAACAAAAACCACAAAAGATGAAATAGGAAAATCCATTTAAAAGGTTTTAGCTGCAAAAACCAGTTTGTTTATTTTTTGTTTTGTTTTTGTTTCTTTTGCGGTGGGTATCAGTGAGTATCAGTAGTACCAGGCCATTGGCCTAATGAGTAGAATGCTCGTCAATGGTCCGATAGCCCGGGGTTCAATCCTAGGTCGAGTCATACCAAAGACTTTAAAAATGGTATTTGATGCCTCCTTGCTTAACACTCAGTAGTATAAGGTACGTATCAAGGGTAAAGTGGAGCAATCTAAGGAAAAAAGTAGCGCCCTCCCCTACACCTTGGTGTAATAGCTATTGAAAAGGGAGCCTTAGGGTCACCCACGACTGAGGTCGCCATCTTTACTTTACTATCAGTGAGCTAAAAGTTTATTTATTTTTTAAAGTTTTTGAGCATTTATCTCGCATACACTAAATGAATAAGTATCAATTCTTGAAATATACATACGTAGTGGGATCAAATAGCATCGGGATTGAATCTTTAATTTTTTTTTTTTTCCATTTTTTTAATTTTGAATTAAAATGATGATAAATGCACAGATGAGCAACTCAAATAATAAAGTGATGTTTACAAGTCGATACCATTAAAACAGTGAAACTTTTCATCGTATCAAAAGGAGATATCTAAACATACTTTATATACCGTCACAGGTTAAATGGACCTTGTCCATTCTCAGAAAAAATTCGTCATGTTTCTAAAAATTGTTTCACGCGCTTTTAAGCTGTCAAACATTTCTCGGATTAACTATACGCTAACAAATTTTTCTTTACAAAATGCTGATTCTTTTTTCTAATTCCCTATTTCACAAAGCCCATCCTATTTCTTTTTTAATAATATTTGTTATGATGCTTCATTTAATTTGTCTTGTTTTATTATGTGTTGGGAAGAAATTAATTGAGACTTAATTTGGTATAAACAAGAAGAGGATGAAAATTATACAAAAAGATAAATAAGAAGAAAACTAGATACTATTTCTCATCGTTTACGAAATGAAGGAATGAGAAAAATAACGAAATAAAAAGGAATGAAAAAGACAGCAAAAGAGAAAGAAGAAAAGAAAACTCAAAAGAGAAGAACTGGGAAAAGCACAGAATAAACGAAGAAGAAATGGTGAAATCAAACTAAGACGAAAAGAAAGAAAGAAAGAAAGAAAGAAAGAAAGAAAGAAAGAAAGAAAGAAAGATAAATCAATAGATAATGAAAGATAGCGAATAAGAAGGTCAAAAAAGCGATCGATAAAGAAATAGCGTGTAATCTAGAAAAAAGGGAAAAGCCTAAAAAGAGAAAAAAACAAAGGTGTGAAAAAAAAGGTAGAAAAAAAGGTAGAAAAAAGAAAGTTGTTTTTTTTTAATTAGAAATAAAAACGGACTAATGATTGAAACCTGAAAAGAAAAAATATTTTTTAAAAAGAAGCAAAAATGTTTTTAAAAATACATTGCACAGTTTTCTCTTCCATGTGTCTTCAGTACAGGTGCATAGTGTTGGTATAACTACAGGTTTTTTTTCAAAAGGAAATAGAAATGATCATAAAAATCTGGTTACCAGACTAATTATTGAGTGTAATGAGTTCGACTCTCACTGGGCGCCTCACTACCGCAATTTGATCTCATAATTAGTTGATTAAATTACAAAACATCTGGGGGTGGTTTTCAGTTCTAGGACAAATCAACGACTCTAACTTGACTTCTTCCTTCAGGAACCGTAGATATTATTGTTTTGGAAATATGCTATGATTAAAAGATATCGTTTGTTTATTTGTTTTTTACATCTATTTGTAAACAATTACTTAGATATAGCTACTTCTTTTACGTTTGGTTTGGTTTGGTTTGGTTTCTTTGTTTAATAATATATCAATCTTTCTGGGTTATTTAGTGCCAAGGCCATCCTTGTAAAAGAGAATTATTCTTGCAGATTTTGTTGGTACCTTGTTTTGTGTATTGGTTAAAAGCTTGGTTTGAAGGTCATTATCAGTGAGTTAGATTCTAACTAGATGTCCCATATTTTTGCCTTTATTGCTAACCATGCTGAGCTTAGTAAAACAATACTTCTTTTAGATTTCCTGTTTTCAAGCATTCATAAAACCTCATGTAGTGTAATTCTTTACCTCATAACATCTAAAATAACAAACCTTGGCCAATTTATATAATTCTATGATTGTTTTTTTACTTGTGAATCAAAGATATTTGGGTTTGTTTTTTTCACATTATTTCTTCCAAGTCGTTTTCCAACCAGATAAAATATTTGTTGTGATGTTATGAGGACAGCAACATTGGTTAAATGAAATTACAGAAAAGTATACAAATGTTACCTGTGAACTGCTGACACTGTAAATAGGATTGATTATTTGTAAAGGAATTTCAAAACTCAAAACCAGAATTTTAAAATATAAATATTTTCAAGCCGAGTTGATCACTCAACTTTGGTCCTAAAATATGTAATACCCAAGTGATATACACATCAACACAAATAGAAAAGAAGATTTTGAAAATAAATAAAACAAAATATTGTAAAAAAATAAAAGAAGTAATGAATAAATAAATAAATGGAAAAAAAGAAATGAAGAAATTAGAAATATAAAAGGTGGAATTCTTTTTAGAAATTTTTAATGAGAAAGCTTTGAGTATTATTAAGAATTGTACAATCTGTTCACACTTAATCCGACCTTTGTCAAAGAAGCTGAAAGCCGCTTATCTTTTAGCGTTTCAAATGCCTTATTCACTGCTAACCTTACATTGTCGAGAATGTTTGTTCGGCTCCTCTGCGTCTGCAACTGGTAATGAGGTGTTTTCAGAAAATGCGCCATGACCATGCTGCTAAATTCTTGTGAATTGACAGAATAAGCACAAAAGGAAGAAAAGATGAGAACTAAAACAGTGACATTTTCCCTAATTTTCTAAAATTGAAAATGATTTCAATGTTTTTTGTCATTCTTTTGCTACAAATTCTCTGGAGATTCTTTAAGTTCATCCCAAAAATTTCTCAAAATCCATTTAAAAAAAGATAAAAGAATATTCTCAATTTCTTCCATTTTTTTTTCTTTTTGTAATTATTTTTATCACTGCTTAACGGAATCCTTACTAATACTTTCATCATTTTGTCTATTTACTTCTAATTCATGGAAATTTTCCCGCTTGTTGACTTTTTTATATGTTAATAACTTTTTCTTTTACAAGTTTACTTGCCTATTTTTCTTTCATCGGTTAAGTTATCAATATTTTATTTTACCAACTGAGTTACCGGTATTAATTTATTTTACCAGTTAGGATGCTCATATTTTTCGATTAACAATAGAAGGATGATGACTTCAAAATTTTCGTGGAGTGGGTTTCCTCGTGGTGTAATGGTTAAAGCGATGGACTGAGGAATCGTATTAAGCGAGTTCGTACTCCAGTCGCGCTATTACATTCACTTTCGGGCAAATACCCTTGGGAAAGGTATGAACCCCCTTGTCCTCCCAGCTATGGGTTAAATAGTACCATTACTGTTCTTCTCTGGGAATGGCTTTGGCATTAAATAACCTTACAAAGGTTGATATGCCATTAAACAAAGAAACCAAACCAACCAAAATTTTCATAGATTATAGCCGTCTTTACCATTAAAATTCAAACATCCTGATTAACAACTAATTCAACTTGATTAGAATTATACAAGATGCATGAGATGATTAGGTAGTTATACGTCATTGATTTACGGTCACCTACGCTTGTATAACATTTTTACCATTCTCAACAGGTTTATCTTATCTACCATAATCCTTTGTACATTTTTGCCTTATAATAAAGAGGAAGGGTAATAATATTTACAGATCTATAAAATATTTTAATCAATTTAGTTGTCTGAGTTTCTGTGACGAAGATTGATGAGTTTTATCATTCAGGGTTTTCGGATTATTGTCTTCATCTTTATATTCACAAAGTTTCGACCGATATGTCCTCCGACCTTCTTCAGGTATTTCTTGTCGAAACCGAGAGGCTACTCGGAATTTTGAACCACGTCCTTTATTTAATACACAGGGGTCACTTGGTCTGATTCCGTTTACCATAATCGAGTTCAAGTGTTAAGTATTCCTGTATTGTTTCTCGCCTGCAGTTAAGATTGAACCTGTAACCTCCAGATGATTGTCTCTTAGAAGCTTAAGGAACAAATGCCCATAATCGTTACGCCATGTGTCATGCTGGACAGTTCAAAGTGAATTTTTAGGAAATTAATTTATTTGTCTTATCTTACCTACATATTTTGTCGTATTGTATATACTAAACTTTTTTTGTCGAAGTAGTCCGTGTCTCCATCCGGAGAACAGATTTTACTTTGGTGTTTCTACCAAAGTAAAGGTTCGTTCTCCGGGTGGAGACACAGACTACTTCGACATGGTAGCAGGTGTACTGCTAGGAGACACATTAGCCCTATACCTCTTTATCATCTGCCTAGACTACGTGCTTAGAACATCTATCGATAAAATCAAAGAAAATGGTTTCAAGCTAACAAAGGAAAGAAGCAGAAAGTACCCCGCAAAAACAATTACCGACGCCGACTACGCTGATGACATAGCGCTTCTGGCAAATACACCCGCCCAAGCCGAAACCCTGCTACATAGTTTGGAACGAGCCGCTGCCGGCATTAGTCTCCATGTCAATGCAAATAAGACGGAATATATGTGCTTTAATCAAACAGGCGACATCTCCACATAAAACGGTAGCTCTCTGAAACTAGTTGACAAGTTCACCTACCTAGGAAGCAGTGTCTCATCAACCGAAAAAGACATCAACACGCGACTAGCAAAGGCATGGACAGCTATCGATAGACTATCGGTCATATGGAAGTCAGACCTGACCGATAAAATAAAACGCAGTTTCTTCCAAGCAGCAGTTGTGTCGATACTGCTATATGGATGCACTACATGGACGCTAACGAAACGTATGGGAAAAAAAGCCTGACAGCAACTATGCAAGAATGCTGCAAGCAATATTGAACAATTCCTGGAGGCTACACCCCACAAAGCAGCAGCTGTACGGCCACCTACCACCCATCACGAAAACTATCAAAATGAGACGAACCAGACATGCGGGAAACTGTTGGAGAAGTTGGGACGATCTCATAAGTGATGTACTTCTGTGAACCCCTTCACATGGCGGAGTAAAGGCAGGACGACAAGCTCGAACTTACATACAGCAGCTCTGTGTAGATACGGGATGTAGCCCTGAAGACCTACCGGAACCAACGGACGATAAGGAGTGGTGGCGAGAGATGGTCAGGGATATCCATGCTGATGGCACGACATGATGATGAGGAGGATGATGATAAACTAAATGTTGGGCAATTCAAACATAAGGAAAGTCAAGTTACCAAAAGAGGAATTGCTTTTATGATAAACATTGTTTATCACAAAATAATAAGTGAGTAGAATATTATTTTCAGTAGTTTGATTTATTTTTTATCTTTTCTGTATACTTCGTGGTATTGTATTCTCGTTATATATATATATATATATGTGTGTGTGTGTGTGTGTGTGTGTGTGTGTGTGTGTGTGTGTGTGTGTGTGTGTGTGTGTGTGTGTGTGACTATCATATCTTGACACATGATAGCTATCTTTACCACCCAAATTACAACTAAAACATCCTGATAAATATTTAATTCAATCTGTGAAAAATATGCAAGATGCATGAGATATGTTGTTGGATTCTAGTGACATAGGCTTGTACGACGCTTATGCCATTGTCTGGGTTTACATCGCTACAGCTTAGAGACAAGCATAGCAAGATAACTGATGACGATGAAAACTGTAAGTTTTATACTGAAGTTTATTTCTCTCGTTTTTATTTTGCAGTTAATTTCTTTTGGGAGGGTCCCTTCAAACACGGAATTTTCATTAAACTTGAGCCCCCTCTACCCCACAATATGGAAGTGTAAAATTACTGACCCTTTTGAAAATTGAGTATAATTTGAATAAAAGATGATGAAAAAAATTATTTTTATTATTATTATTTTCACTCTTGAAAACGACTTTGAATTAATTGTTGAATATAATATCTCTC
Source organism: Sepioteuthis lessoniana (assembly GCA_963585895.1). NCBI lineage: Eukaryota > Metazoa > Mollusca > Cephalopoda > Myopsida > Loliginidae > Sepioteuthis > Sepioteuthis lessoniana. Next base: position 68,210,440 of record OY757911.1, on the reverse strand, counting down.
AAATGTCCTCTGTTTTCAGCTTCATTGTCGAACTTTTTTCTCAGCAGTCTTGCGTGACAGCTCGAAATATTTCTGGCTTCAACGTTCTAATTTCTTATTGAATATTATTTGGGGTTTGTTTTTGTAATGTCTTTCTAAAAATAAACGCAAAGTTAAAACATGAGGAGTTATCAAATCTGGCAAACGTAAAGGCCAGTTAATATCCGTTACATTAATCTGCTATTCAATATTCAATGAATACACAGAACTGAATAGTTGCTTTCCAAATAGAATTGAATAATCTTTGTTCTTAGTTCAATTCTGTACTTCTCGATGGTAAACTGACCAAATATTAATAAAATAAAATAAATCATAACTTTCTTAAGTCTATTTTTAATAGTAACTGACTTTTACGCAAATAAATAAGTATTGCTAAACTACCACTCTATCATTCATGTGCGTCGCTCGTTTGGTTATCTCTGTAATCATACCATAATGTCAAGGAAGCTAAACTTAGCTAAATGAGCCCCACTCGTCAATAAACTATACTTTAACTTCACGGGTCAGCACAGGTAAATCGGGTTGTGACAATCCAAAAAATAAGAAAGAAAAAGAATGGAAACAACGACCTGTCGATCTTCCAACTTCCATCACCCGATAACCCATTTTCTGTAGGACTGACTACTCCTCCAACCCTTTCTACATTCTTACCTACTAGTAGAGAGAAGAGGAAATAGTATCTGTATATCCATGAAAAGGAGAAAGGAAAAATGGAAAACCCGATAAAACGTCTGCCTTCTAACCTTTTCTACTTAAGAGCTCGACCGCACCAAAATACTAAACTAAATATTAAGCAATCCAAAAGTAAAGGAAGTTGAAACACTAAAATACGAATTACTTTTATGAAAGATATTATCACAAAATTGCAACTGAGCGAAATTTTTTTTCTGTGTTTTAATTTATCTGTTTTATCTATTCTATATATTTTGTTGTATTTACGATACAATATAAGTGAGAATATATTTTCTTGTATTTCTCGTTTTTTAAAATTCAAAACATTTGCCCTAAAGACGACATTTTAGCTTGCAGGCAAAACATATTTTCTCTTATGATTACTGTTATTTTATTTTTACCTTTAAAATAATTTTAAATCGAAAAACTTGTATGCAGGCAAAATATTTTAGTCAAAACACGTGTCGGCAAATAAAATAAATTTTCCTCCACACCCAATGCATTGTTTCTTCCGTATATTTTTCAACATATATATATATATATATATAAGGATCGTTTAAAAAATTCTCAGCTCGAGCAGAAAGAAGACCATAGCTGAATATTTTTATTATCGCATAAACTTCATATAAAACTAGAGAAATCTGAATAAGTTCTTTGAGTTTTTTAAAAGTCGTAGTGTGTTCCGACATATTCAGCAAGTCTTTTCTGTATGGGTATGATTTAGCATTTTTGAACGATCCTTATATATATATATATATATATATATATATATATATATATATATATATATATATGTATATGTTATAATTATTGTTTTTATTATTGTATATGTCATATTGACATTTGATCTTTCGTTTTTGTTTTTGATTATGATTTAAATATAAGTTTATGTATATTTACACAATCCCTCTGCACGAGCAGGATGCCACATATAGTCAAAGTTAAACAATCTGATATGTTTAAATTCCAAGTTTTCTCTATCCTAGACCGGTTACCATAACAAGTCTTAAAAGCCCTGTCTTTCCCACTACTTACCCATAGCTGGAGAGAGAATAGTTGGGTTCATATTTTTCCAAAAGTATTAGTCCTATGTGAAATGCAAACAGGATCGTTCATGCCGTTGTGTCCATTTCCTACGACGTACCTGTCAGGATCCCATCAATTGGCTAAATAGAACTGCCAACAAATGACTAATGCTAAACTTAATCATTAATATTACATAGCAATACTTAGAGGCACCCGTGGTGTAATGGTTATCGTCGTAGGAAACGGACACGGCAACACGAGTTCAAATCCTTACAGAGGTTGTTTGCATTTCACATATGGGCTCAGGCTGAGGATTGGGCAAGCTGTGTTACCGTTTTAATCTGACTCCATTCGATGGTTATTTTATTTGACCCCACGTTGTGTTGTTGATGTAACTCCTTAAACAAGAAGGCCCAAAAAGAATTATACGAAAGAAGACAGCAACAGATAGGCGACGAAGACGTTTTTTTTTTATATTTCCTTTATTTCCTGGGTTCAACAACCAATCAATGGATGAGGGAATTTTCCCTGAATACAATTAAAACTGTTGAATCCCCCAGTCAAGGTGTTTAAAAATACGTTAATTGCTTCTTGGTATATGTGTGCCCTCATTTGGTATTTTAAAGCTTTAACAACGTGTCAGTCGCTTTTGGGAGTTTGTCCGAGTCCAGTGTTTTAATACGTAGTTCATAGGTCCATTTCGTAGCTTTTTGTATTTTGGCATACTGTTAATCGAGACGGGTGCTACTAGTGAAAGGACTAGCCAACGTGTAGTCCAAAGACGAACGCGTGGCGTCCCACTAGTTAGCAAGGTGTTGTCACTCCGCTGGTCACTGCTGAAAGAGGAGGAGCTTCCTCTTTTGTCGGGAGGTCCCTTTTTCTTTACGCATGCGTCTTCCCTATTTCCTGTCAGAGACCTCTGGGAGTTTTTGCATATTTTAATAATTTTCTTTTTTAATTCAATTTAATACTTTTTATTTATTCCCTACACATTAATGCCCTTGGGGAAAGTATGAATACAACTATTCTCCCTCCAGCTATGGAAAAAATTGTGGGATCTTTAGCCTTGGTATGGCAATCGACCAAAGAGAAGGAAAACTCTGAATTAAACCTCCTAAACTCCATGTGGAGTTTAAGAGGTTTAATTCAGAGTTTTCCTTCTCTTTGGTCGATTTTACTTTGCGTCACATCTTGCTTGTACGAAGGGTTTGGTAAATACATACATAGCAATACTTGAAACCATTTAACTTTGTTGACTTATGCTAAACAGAATCGTTTGAAATAGAACTGCTTGATCATTTAACTGTGTGTAAACAACTGACTGATAGCAATACTTGAAGCCATTTCACTCTATGCAAACCTGTTAAATAGTTTACGAATCATATATATTTAATATATATATATAATCAAAATTATCATTAAATAACTTACTAGGGTTGATATGCCGTAAAACGCAACTAAACCAAATCATATATATATATATATATATATATATATATATATGATATATATGTATGATTAGGATTTGTCATTAAATAACTTACAAGGGTTGATATGCCATAAAACCCGACTAAACAACCTACCAAAAATTGCCATTCATCTTTATATAGATAGATTGATTTATTCACTGTTTGTTTCGGCTTTTATTTGTTGTTTGTCGTTTTCGTTTTTTACGTTTGTTCTTTTGTTTGTTTGTTTGTTTGTTTGTTTTTAGAGGAGTGCCTATTGATTGCATATTTGAATCTTTAGTTCTAAAATGTTATTAACTAAGATAATTGTAAAAAAAAATAATTTTAATGTAAAATTTATGATAGAAAAAAATGCAAAATTCTTTTGTGATAATTAACACTCACTGTTTCCTGGTTTTTCGTACATTGTAAATTATTTATAGCCTTTTATTCTCTCTCTCTCTCTCACTCTCTCTCTCTCTCTATATATATATATATATATATATTCTAAAGAGTATCTCGTGGGTGTGTTCTTGTATAAAACTCAGCTAATTTATAAATATTGGATTTAAAAGTAGTTCTTCACACCATCTTTAATTAGCTATGTTAATCAGATATATTAATTGCATCACAGTAAATGTTGAAATAATCGATACTTCAGATATCAGGCTGAAATGTTGATTTTTGTGCATTGCTGTTATTTAATAATTTCGGCATTTTCTATGTCAAACTAAAATTATACAAAACATTGATCAGATTTAGAGGGATCAAACAATACAAATGCTGTGAACCCTTTTATTCGTGTCAAAGATACAACGTAGAAAATCAATTCATAATAAAGAACGAACATATTTCACTTAACTCAAGGGGATTAAATGTAATGATTTGGTTTCTTTGTTTAATGGCATATCAACCTTCGTAATTTATTTAATATCGAAACCATTCTAGTAGAAAAACAACAGTGATTATATTTAGCCCATAACTGGGAGTGTAAAGGGGTTCATATCTTTCCCCACGGGTATTAGTCCGAAAGTAAGCGTAACAGTTTGACTGGAGTTCGAACTACAGCAACTGGAAAGCTGACATCCTGAACTTAAGCCATTACGCCGCGTAGACTTCCCTTAGTTCAGTGCTCTAAATACTGATCCATTTTATAATAGAATGTAACAGGATGGATCATTTTGAATATCATATATTCCAAAATGATAATGCGACTCTGTCAATCTGGATACATAAAAGTCTTTATTCAGACTGTTTCCAATTCAAGCAGTCTGACGCAAACACACGAGAGAAAGGAAGACCTTCTTTGGGTTTATAAGTGAATGTCACTTCCAGCAACAACCTGCACCAATGTCTAACCCAACTTGTCTCTTTCAGTTTCAAAACTAATCTCTTTTCAACGGCCTGAATTCAAAATTATCTTTCCTTATATAATCTCCCTGCTAATGTTATAAAGACACGTGTCTTAAACCTTTCGATGAGACGTCATCTTCCTAATTATTGCATCATACAATCATAAACTTGTATTTTTTACCTAGATGACAAACACTTGATTTATTTATTACATTCAGTATCCTGTCTAGAACTATTCTGACATGCCTCATCCTGCACATATGCTCCTAGTTGTCATGAAAATGATGATCAAAGGAAGTTAGTGTTAAAAAAAAGTAGCTAAAAAATGAAAACGTAAAAGACAATAGGAAAATTTTATAGTATAATATTTCCATTCTTTTCAATGTAAATAGGATCAATCAATGTGTTATAATTTTCAGATTGGTGCTGGGATTTCGGCTTGAGAAAATATAACTTGTCTATTTTTTTTAATTTCTGTTTTAACAATATGTATAGATTTTATTATTCTGCTTAACTGAGGAAGATACACTCAGGAACGTTGTAAAAATTGAAAATTAGGGGCATTTTGATACTACACCAAAATTTAACAATGTTACATTATTATGATATCAAATTCTTTCTGCCCACTAAATTCTGGCTATTATATTCAGAAATATCCTCAAACTGATTCTGAAATGTACAGTGTGTAACCGAAATACATCCCACATTTTAAACTGTCATCTGTGAGGCGCAAATGAACTTAGGCAAGTGGTAATGGTAGTTCCCTCAAGCCAAAGTTTTATCATTTGTTTCTATATGATCAATTACGATAATGGTTTTGACCAGTGCATTCCGTGCGTTTGCTGTCGAAACGTTTTTTTTACGACTGGTGAATATGTAATTGTTTCATAGAGGGGTTTTTGTAAACATTTCATGTTACATCGGAATGATGCTGTTCCGAATAGAAAGTCGATACAGCAATGGACTGAAAATTTCAGAATAGAGGCCACCATTTGAGGGATATCATTTTTAAGATGAAATGAAAAAAAAAACTGAGAATTAATTTTTATTTATTGCGGACTTTTGTCCTCATCTTGGTAGTTATTTGTGTTGTTTCTTCTTTCACTACGTTTCGGCCAAATTTCACCTCTGGCCTTCTTCAGGTGATTTACCGCGACCTCGGATAGGAATGCTGAGTCTTGTAACTGTATCCCCAGTAATTACTGCTTTCCATAGCTGTTGTCTATCGCACCACGTTTTTTGACCAAGTAAACCTCTGGCCGGATTGGGTAGGATTTGAAACCGCTATCTTCTGACAATGCTCATGTGGAACCGTAGCATTGTCAGAAGATAGCGGTTTCAAATCCTACCCAAGCCGGCCAGAGGTTTACTTGGTCAAAAAACGTGGTGCGATAGACAACAAGTATGGAAGGCAGTAATTACTGGGGATACGGTTACAAGACTCAGCATTCCTATCCGAGGTTGCGGTAAAATCACCTGAAGAAGGCCAGAGGTGAAATTTGGCCGAAACGTAGTGAAAGAAGAAACAACACAAAAACCCTACCAAGATGAGGACAAAAAGTCCGCAATAAATAAAAATTAATTCTCAGATTAAGAAGCCTCATCTCAAAATGATTCCAATTAAAGACAAGTGAAAAAAAAAAACTGTTGTCCTTTATTTAAACAACAGTGAAATAAACTTTTTTATATTTTTTTGTCTTTTTGTCAATCTTTAAAACCGTTGACGGTCCAACCCATGATCGTAACTGATTGTGTCTGATAAAAAAACCCTGTCAGACATTAACTAGATTGAGCAACCATTACCACTTGCTTAAGTTCACTTGCACCACAAAGGTGACAGTTTAAAAATCGAGAAGTGTTTCCGCCACACCCTGTATATTCCTTTAATTAAAGAGAATTATCTGCCAGCTCGTAAGAACTTGTTTCTTTTCAATTAGTCATAATGACGGAAACATAATTGGTCGGATAAAACTTTCCCAGCGGATGCTCTTTTGCTTCATTTAATTTCTGTACTTGTCAAATACACCGTACCCAAGAGATCAAACTCATTTGCTTTTAAGAAAACTAATTGAATCATCATCAGAATATTTCTAAAATCATGAGATTAGGTATTGTCATTGTTTTATGGCTCATCTAATTACCTTGGAATTATTTGATGAGACTCACTGATTACTGGATGCAATACGTGTCATATGATGACAGGAAAGCACAAAGGCTAAAGACTCAGACAAAAAGAAATACAAAGATACTCATTTGAAAAATCATACGTACTAGCTGATCCCTCCCCTATCAGTTGGGCTTTCAGCGAGTAAAAATAATCTGTTGAAATCTACTAAGATAGTTTTAATTTTTCCATTTATAAAACTTAGAAGGGAATCATTATGGAGTATGGGTAGACAAACTGGACTGCAATATTGTAGTAAGCGAGTTCGAACTCCAGAATTACTGTATTTGTATTCATTTATGTTTTATGATGTTTCTTTAATAAACCTTACCCTTGATCTTATAGATTATCTAAACAGTAGGTAATCAGAATAATCAGTCTTATTATTTCTTTAACAATTCATGAACGAAATGTTTCCGCACGTCATCTCTTTAAAAAACGTTTGGTTGGATTTTATTTCGTATCAGCTATTTGTTGGTTATTTAATGCCAAATCCTGTTTATGTATATATATTATTTATATGTATGATTTGTCGACACATTTTGTAGATAACATTCTTAAACGTGCCGGAGCTCTTTTTTGGACACAGTTAAATGATTTCAAGTATTGCTATATAACATACACAATTTAATATCAATCATTTGTTTGCACACAGATTGTTCTATTTGATCCATTGATAGGACCTTATTAGGTGCCACCACTCCGGGTACGAATGGACCTGGGAGCAATGACAATGAAGGAGTATTCCACATTCTCCAAATCTCCAAGTCTTTTTTGGAGATAAGGTAATGAGGATGTTTTGCTTAGACGGGTGTCATTATTTTTATATCAAAATCTTCTTTGGTTGCTGAAAAAGCGCTAAACTATTTACTTATCAAGTGAAACCTTATGAAAAGCTGAATGATCAGTAGATCAGTAGAAGCAACTAGCCTCCACCGTAAAAACACTAAGACAAATTCAGAAGGGAAATAACTCTTCTTCTATCGTTGTGATATAAGTTAAAGGGAAAAAGATAAACCGACGGGAAAAAAATAGAAATAGAAATAGAAACAAAACATTAAATAGAGGGTAGAGGTGATAAAAGACAAGATATTTATATGACTTCCCAACAAATTAGATTTGAAATTAAGTCATTTTATTGTGGGGTGAGGAGCCGAGACTTATGTATGGCAGTGATAAAAAAAAATGCTTGATGCCATCGGATAGGGAAGAAAAATACCAAGTGTGGAAAATGAAGCATGGTTGTACTATCGGTTGTTGTGGTTTAGAGAAAGGATGATAAACTTATCCTAGTCTGGGGGAAGCATTTTCCCTTACTTTAGGATTTGCTATTCTGTGCATCACAGATCTTCTCTTTTTGATGAAATGTAAAACTTCTTTCTTGATAAAGAAATAGATATCCTGCTGGAAACTACCAGTGTTTCGTACTGTGGGCACCTCACGTGCTGTAATGGTTAGCAAGATAGACTAGCAAACCTTCACGAATAAATTCGAGTCTCATTGGGTGCCCCATTCTTACGGCCTTCAGCCGCATCTAAGCAAAAAAGCTTAGTAAATTCGTAGTGGGCACCTCATGTGGTGTAATGGTTAGCAAGCTAAACTAGCAAACCTTCACGAGTAAATTCGAGTCTCATTGGGTGCCCTATTTATACGGTCTTGTGCCACATCTAAAGAAAAAGATTCGTAAATTACTAGTGTTTCGTATTGTACTTACACATTTCTTTTATAGTCCAAAAAGCTGACTTTGTCACCATGAACTGTGTTAACAGACAAGAGACTCGGGTCAATCGCGGAAAAAGCATTTTTTTTCTCAATTCATTTTTCTCTTGAATTGGATATTTACTAACGAACTTCCATTTTACGAAAGAACAAGAAAGAAACCATCACTGACGCTCTCAAACCTTCTTCAAGTTTGAGGAAAAATAAAGAAACTTTTTTTTTCTTCGACTTGAAGTCCGGAAGAAAAAAGGACTGAAAAGAAAACTCGGCAAAAGGAGGGTTCGTAACTTCTTCGTGTTATTTCTGACGAAAAATACGAAGGAAAAGAAAGTCCAGTTGGCTGGGGCTGGAGAATACGCTCCACTCAGAGGTAAACTCCTCCCAAGGAATGTCTGGGAGTTTTGGACAATGTGTGGTACCCCTTCATTACTTTCGGGTCCCCTCCGACCCAGAGTGATAGTATTTGTAAGGAGCCAATATAAGGGTCAAATAAAACTGTTCAATCTTTTACAAAAGATTAATAATTAATAGACCTATAACAATTAAATTACGATACGTGAAACGATTTAACTGTGTGCAAACAAATGATCTCTGGCTCGTTTAAAATGTTATCAACCAACTATTTGTATAAATGTATAAAGAGGGTTTAGCATTAAATAACCTACAAGGATTGATATCTATCGGACACAACCAACTAACCAAGAAAATGACTAAACTCGGGTGGAAGAGAATGGTACTATCAGAACGCTGTGGTCTCTACATACTCGGAAAAAACTTTTATAAAATTTCGAATTTTATTGATCTTTTTATTTATACAATTTGGTTATTAATAAAATAATTTTTTACTCACATTAATCCTTTTTTTTAATTTTAATATAACAGTTCACTTATTTTGATAGAATTTAATGTAATTACTACATGGCCCGGGAGACCTGGGTTCAATCCCAGGTCGAGTCATACCAAAGACTTTAAAAATGGAACTTGATACCACCTTGCTTAACACTCAGCATTATAAGGTACGGTTCAAGGGTAAAGTGGAGCAATCCTGGGAATGGAGTAGCGCCCTCCCCTACACCTTGGTGTAGTAGCTATCGAAAAGGGAGCCTTCGGGTCACCCTCGACTATGGTCGCTAACTTTACTTACTTTAACTTACTACATTTTAGTATAATACTCAACATGCTATGTCATGTGATAGCTATGAATAAAAATCATAACTGATTTGAGTGTGTGAACTTTTGAAAATTAAATTGAACTAGATAAACTGTAACCTTATTCAATGATGGTAATTGTCAAATCGGCTGGGGCTGCAGAAAACACTAACTGCACCTCCGCAGAGGGGTAAGACCTCCCCCAACGAGTGTCCTGGAAATGACACTAAACAATCTGATGGTGAGGTTCCAGTAATGCTGGGGCTTTGGGGAATGTGGAGCGCCCCTTCATTGCCATTGCTCCCAGGTCCACTCTGGCTCGGTGTGGTAGCACCTGATAGGGCCCTATCTATAGGTTAAATAGAACTAACGGCATACTTATGCTAAACTGAATTGTTTGACTAGACTGAATAGCTTGAAATAGAAATGTTTTTCACAATAAACTGTACTCACATTTAAACTGGATGCTTATGCTAAACTGAGTTATTTGAAATTGAACTTTTTTTGACATTGAAACTTTATTTACACTAAACTGAATTGTTATATATAGAACTGTTTTAACATTTAACTGTGTAAACAAAATTTGTACCTACGCTAAAATGAATTAGATGAATTAGAACTTTTTGAGTCGACTGAATAGTTTGAAATATAAATGTTTTTGACAATTAAACTGTGTACTCATGCTAAACTGAATTGTTTGAAATAGAACTGATTATTTACATAAAAATGGATTTGGTGTTAAATAACCTACAATGGTTGAAATGCCATAAAACCCAATCAACCAACCAACAACAATGATGGTAATGAATATGTAAGTTTTTTTAACACCAGCATAACAATTTGATTGGGAATTTTCCGAAATTTTGATAGTATAAGGAAGGTTTAGAAAAAATTAATGAAATAAGTTTCTGGCATCCCATAACTTGAATGGCCTTGACGAAGATGAAAGAGGGAATCGAGAAAAAAATGCAAGCACGAATATGTTGTAAAATCTGAAAAAAAGTTGAAAACCCTGTGCTGGTTAAGATGATGTATGATCTTCTGCCTCTCTCTCTCTCTCTCTCTCTCTCTCTCTCTCTCTCTCTCTCTCTCTCTCTCTCTCTCTCTAAATGTAATCTTTTTTTTTTAAGACAAAAACAAAAAAATAGGTAGAAAAATAATAAAACAGTTAAAATAGAGATGAAAGAAAGAAAAGGAAACAATCAACTGAAAAGAAGAAGAGGAACAAGTAAAAGTGAAGTAAATCGCAGAAGACATGAGTAGGATCCACAGCCTGATCAAAAGGGACAAGTGATAATTGCCAGCAATGATAAATCACGTCTAAGGGACATAATTCAAACAAACAATTTCTCTTCTTCATATTATTATTATTATTATCATTATTATTATTATTCAATCTGACAAGTTTTGCTAAAGTTTTCGACAAGTTCTACATAGAAAAATTTGCCAGTATTTTTATGGTACCTTTCAAACTTGTCAATCTCTTTTCTACAAACTCATCTTTCTTCTGACCTTTCATCTTTGTGATAAATGAATGCACTATTTTTTGCAGTCAGTTATTCTTATTTGAGCGCGGGTTAGGCTGTGAGCCCAAACTGCAAAGGTGTGTCGGCCATAAAAATCAATTTCTATGCTGCTTGTTTATCATTATGGACCAGTTCAGTGTATTACCACATTCAGACTTGAACAATTGTATTTTATTGAGAAACCTTTGGCTGAAAATATCTACGTTAAAATAGTATGCCCATGAAGGGAATAGCTTCTGAGCAAACAGCAGTTTCTGAGTTAAAGAAAATTAATCGCTATTTCTTTTATATAAATCTCTACAGAAATTCATCGGCAGTTTGTCGATTTTCATTATAGAAAGAGAACACACTCAAAGACAAAAGAGGTCACTACACAAACGAATAGACTATGATGTCAGGATTACGACCTTTCAGTTAATTGAATCAAAAAGTATAGTCTTCTAAAGGAAACTTCCAATGTTAGATGTACATCAGAGAAAAAAGGCCATAGAACAAAATACGCGTTGATAAACTGTAGACACAATTCGTATTACTATCCATGGCAAAACTCAGCACAATTAGAGGATGTTCTCCTTAGTTTTTATTTAGTAGCAAACAAACTAATAACAAATAAGGCGCGAAACATTTCTATTAAATACCTGAACATTCTTGTTTCGTAAAACATATCTAAAACAAACTAGATTAAATTATTGAATTAATTGTATATTTTTCCAGACTATTTAGAGAAAATTAATATGGAATAACCCATTATTGAAGAATAAATTAAGGAATTCATTCACAAAAAAATAGAAATAGTATTTAGTTGCCTCTCCTCGAGTTTTATGACAGCCTAAATTCTTTCAGACATCGATCTCACTAATTCAATGCAATATTCTTTATCAAAGTGATTTCAACTCTCCCCAATAACAGTTAACAAACCTTCTTTGATGGATGAAGCATTCTTATCAACCTCTTTTTTAATTCCTACCTTAAATTTTCAATTAGATTTAGATCCAGTCTAATCGCTGGCCATGCAATTGATTGTATACGCTTTTCCTGAAGAAATTCATTTAATACACTTTGCTCTGTGGCAAGATGCATTTTCATCCTCAAAAATACTTCAACACTAAATCGATTTCCATGGAATGAAATAAGTATCCAGGATTTCAACGTACACCTGTGCATTGATTATTGAGATAAGGATTGCTATCCCCTCAAGTCCTTTAAATGACACTCAACCCCATATTTTGACTGATTTAGGAAGTACTCATTTTCTTCACGCAGTCATCTTTATACATTTTTTTTGAACGACACCAGAAAAAAGTTCTAGAATCATCGGCTTGGCCAATGCACATTCTTGATTCCTCACTGAATATCACTTTCATCCAATTGTTCACACACCATTATTGTTACTCTTTAACTCACTTTAACTTAATTTTTCTACTGTTTGTGTGTTCGTGCTGTTTTCCAAGTGGCTTTTCTCTATTTAAATTTCATTGCATTCGGTCGTTTACTTGAAGTTCTGTCTCAAACATTGAACTACTTTTTTAAGCCGTTTTTTTTTTGTTTTATTTTTTGATGTTTGTTTGTTTGTTTTCGGGTGTTGTTTTCATTGGGGAGCTTGTATATTTTCTTTTTTCAAGATCCTTTTCAATTGGATTTTGATCCAAACTGTTTATTGCCCAAGTCATTGATTTTATATAGCTTTAAAGAGGAAAATAGAAGTTAGCTTGAAATTGATCAGGAGAGTCGAATTCGACAAGAAAGCGCATGAACTTTCCATTTGCAAAAATGCACCCCACTCGCGGTGGGACATGGATTTTTAAAAGAAAACTGGCCAGAAAGGGATCATTTGTACAGAAAGCAAATAGAATGAATTTTTACTTAATAAAATGCACTTTAGTATACTATTTTTGTCTCTGACATAGACCATTCTTCTGCTTTATATATATATATATATATATATATATATAGTAAGCATCTTATTTGTGCATACTACCAAATACTACCTACTTATGTAATTCATTGTATAACTCAAAGTACGTCAAAAATGTTTTAATCTTTAATCGTTATATTTCCGAGGTGTGTTCAAAAATATCAAGAATAAGGCTGAATTTACCAAGACTGAAATGAGCAATGGAGGAAACATTAATTTTGTTCAAAATAGTCCCTTTGACATTCAATATACTTATTTCAGCGAGTTTTTGATAAATCGTCGCACTTCTGAAACTTTATTTTTCATACTGTGCAAAGTCCCACTGTCGTTTCAATTTGAATAACTTTCACGTCCTCAAATCTTGCCCCTGATACGAACTTTTATATTAGAAAACAAGAAACTGTCGTATAGAGCAATTTTGCTGTGAATGGATAGTGCTGCAGCTACATAATTTCTCCTTTTTCGAAAAGCCATTGATCAAAAAGTACAAGATTAGTTCTTTAATCATTTTCAGAAATTTGCATTGATTCATCTAGACGATGTCTAGATGTTTAGACAGCAGGCTAGACCTCTGAATAAAGTAAAAGGTAAACGTCTAAATAATATCTCTTTGTTATATAAGTTGTTTTGTTTTTGTTTTTGTTTTTGTTTTTTGTTTTTTAAAATTAAAGCTTCAATCTCGACACTTTCAGACACAAAAATTGAACTTTTGTTTTTATTGTTGTCAACTGATTTCGCCATGATTTCACATGTTTACAGCCGATCTCTTGTCCTTTTCAGCTAAACTAGAAATTATAGAAAAAAATGATGGCTTTACTAAGATCATTCAATAAATGTAGTTGCGATTTTTTTTAAAAAGCAAAATTTTTTTCAATAAACTCTGCCTTGTCTGGAATTGATTTAAGCCAAAAATTATTTTAATAACGTCGAACTTATTCGTTTTATGGCCATTAAAATGATGGAAAATCAGAGTGCCTCAGGCTTGAACAGAAGTATGTAATAAAAAATTTTGCTTGCAAACCATCCGAAATTTACAGAAGAATATGTGATGTGTACGGAGAAGCATATTTTAGTGAATATTTTAGAAGTATATTTTTATATATTTATAAGTGGGTTAATCATAGAGTAGCCACTATGACCCTGATGCAAAAAAACAGTCCATGGAGTGAAAACATTCTGACTTTTCGATAAAGAAAAAATTCTAAACGTAGCGGTGAATATTGAATTCCTTGAAAAAAGTGCAACAATAAACAGTGCTTCCTGTTACCAGTTCATTTGACAAAATTCACATTATTTATTGAATGAAACCTCGTAATTATGTATTCAAGTATTTCCAATATTCTTTAGTTATTTTTGTTAGATTTATGTTATATAATATGTTTATGTTCAGAAGCCATGTGAAATTTATTGAAGAATGTATGAGTATAACATCTACAAGGTTCAGCTTCGGGTTACCCTTTCTGTGCTTTTAAACTGGTTTGGGTTCTTTATTTAATGGCATATCAACTTTCGGGGGTTATTTAATGCCAAAACTATTCTTGAAGAAGAACAGTAGTGATAACATTTAACATATAGCTGGGGGGAATAAGTGTGTTCTTGCATTTCTGAAGAATATTTGACCGAAATTGTACGTAGTAGCGCGACTGGAGTTCGAGCTCTCTAACTTTGAGGCTATAATCTAACATATTAGCCATTACCTTCCAGAGACTCCCCTCTTTTAACCTGGATTGATAAGCCATTTCTCTTTTGCACTAAATACATCTACTTTATTTTAAGTAGTCTTCTAAGATTGGCGCAAACCCAGTGAGAATCAAACTCTAATAATGATCTACTAGCCAAACCATCTACTTGGTAACCATTACACAACGTTGCCCAGTCCGATCGGGCTGTTGAATACACCGACTGCATCTCTGCAGAAGGGAAAGACACCCACCCCCAACGAGTGTCCTGATATGACACTAAACTATCCGATGGTGAGGTTCCAGCAATGCTAGAGCTTTGGGGAATGTGGAGTATCCATTCATTGCCATCGCTCCCAGGTCCATTATGCTAAATTGAATTGCTTGAAACAGAACTGTTTTTAACATAAAAACTGTACTTAGACTAAACTCAATTGTTTGAATTATAACAGTTTGACTAAACTGAATTGCTTGAAATAGAAATGATTTTGACAATTAAACTGTGTACTTGTGTTAAACTGAATTTTTTGTAATAGAACTGTTTATTTGTATAAAAATGGATTTGGCATAAAATAACGTACAAGGGTTGATGTGCGATAAAACCATAAAAATCCAAGTCAAACCATTACACAACGCAAGTTGTCTCCAAGTATTTTTCAAGTAAATCTTATGAAATACATTTTCTGTCAAAATAATTCTATCCGTTGTTATCTGACTTCCCAATTGTGAAATAAACTAGAAAATTATTAATAATCATCACTAATAAACATTGAATATTATACGAATAGCATGAACTTTAAAAGTACATCTCTGCTTGCTATTTAAATGAGCTCTAAATTGAAACTAATTTTATCTTGTTTCTGCAGTGGATCTTTCAAATGTCATGTTTGAATGAAACCGTATTTTTTGTCATAATGCCGGCAGATGATAATAACAAATAAATATCTTCTTCCATAAAAGGAAATCTGTTGTTTTTTCACTAATTAAATTGGTGCGTTTAAGTTAATGAGTGAATGAGAAGTAAATACGAAGCTATCTTTATTTTTGAAACATTCGATTTTTCTTTTGGGAGATAAATTCTTGAAAGTAATCATATTGAGGATCAACTCCATTAGTTATTTCAATCTATTGTTATGACGTTTATTTTCAAAAGAAATCGGCAGGATCCTCATTACAATGTTTCGTAGAAATTATCAAAACATCCATAAGGTGTGTCCTAAAATCTTTAAATCATCGGTTTTTTTTGGGCGCCATCAGCCACCAAAATATATATTTCTAATTTTCTTTAAAAGATTATTTGAAATTCCGTCTCTTTCAAAAATGAAAAACAGAACACACCTTAGTCAGAGCTGAATAAGGTATGCACCCGACAATACAATGTAAAAATCTGATGAGTGGAATGAAAGAAGGGAATTTATCAATTATCTTATCGCATTATATACTTCATCGAATATATTTTCCATGTGTTTGTCTGTTGTCATTAATAAGCAATGTCAACTAATTTTTTGTCATGACAAACGAGACCCTGAAGAAACCTATGGCCTGATTTAGATTTTGGTTTGATTTGGTTTGCTCCCGGCTCATTGGTCTAGTGCGTAGAGTGTTCGCCAATGGTCCGGGAGACCTGGGTTCAATCCCAGGTTACTCATACCAAAGACTAAAAAAATGGTTCTTGATACCTCCTTGCTTATCACTCAGCAATATAAGGTACATATCGAAGGTAAAGTGGAGCAATCCAGGGAAAGGAGTTGCACCATCCCCTACACCTCGGTGTAGTTGCTATTGAAAAGGGAGCCTTCTGGTCGACCTCGTCTACGGTCGCCAACTTTACTTCGGCATATCAACCATTTTTGGTTATTCATTGCCAATTCCTGTTTTTACATATATATCAAATATATGATTTGTAAACTCATTTTGTAGATACACAGAGTTAAATGGTCAAACAGTTCTATTTCTAACAATTCAATTTCGCATACGTTAAATTATTCCAGGTATTTGCTATGTATCACGAACAACTCAATTACACATCTGTCATTTGTTTACACACAGTTAAATATAAAACAGTTCTATTTCTAACAATTCAATTTTGCACAAGTTATTTGTTTGCACTCAATTTAATTGTCAAACAGTTCTATTTGACCGATAGATAGGACCCTATCAGGTACTACCACTCCGGACCAGAGTGGACCTACGAGCGATGGCAATGAAGGGGTATTCTACATTCCCCAAAGTCCAGCATTACTGGAGCCTCGCAATAAAATTGTTTAATGTCATATCCAGGTAACTGCTGGTGGAGGTCTTATCCCTCTGAAGAGATGCAGTCAGTGTTTTCTTCAGCCACAGCATGCTGGGCTGGTTTAGATTTTGGTAACATCAAGCGTGGTGTAATGGTTGCTAATCTAGCCTAACAGATCCTTGTTAGAGAGTATGATTTTCTCTTCATACCTTATATTTTAGCTCTTGCACCAAACTAAGCTCATTTAATAGTTTACTTCTAAGTAGTTTCTTTAGATTATCTTTCAAAAGATGCTACTCTCTAGGTATAGATTCAAACGTCTGTTTTAACTTCTGAACTTTTACATACGGCAAAAAACTAAAAGCAGTCAAAATTTCGCTTTCCAAAGCAGTTAAACTGTAAACCATTATATTTTCAAGTTAGGTCGTAAAATCTATTATTAGAGCTCAGCTAGGACACAGCGTAAGCAATCTGGGGTATCTAGCGATAATTAAACACATAAGCCATAACCGGCAAGCGTAGTTCACTAACAATTACCTCACCCGTGGCGCCCATAAAAATCTTTTTAATTGCATATTCAAGTGTTCACATTGCAGGTCATTGCAGAGAGCAAATTCCGTTAAGCGAATAATGATATATTGGATATTTAATCTGAAAAAAAATTAGTAGAAATTCAAAGAAAAAAATTGGAACTAATTCGTATTAAAATCATGTCTGGTACTTTTGTTTAATCCCAAATGCGCTAAGTAAAAATCTTTTATTGAAAAGATTTGTTCAAGGAATAAATGTTTCTGTGCACAGAAACATTTTTCTGGTTTTGGTCAATTAAAATTAAACTAATGATGAATGGGATACAAGATTAGAGCTATGGGTATGTTAGTAAACCTAGACAAGTGGCAATTATAGCTTCATCTAGATAATGGCTTACGAGGTTTTCAGATACGATCAGTTGGGATCATGGCTTAGACCAATGCTCACCGTGCGTTTTCTGTTGAAATATTTTTTTGAGAATGATGAATCTGTAATTACTACACGGAGACATTTCCGAGTTCCTTTCATGTTACGCCAGAATGATGCTGTTCCAGATAGAAATGTCAACCTATTTTCTATTCGATGTAACATTAAATGAGTACGAAAATCTTTGTGTTGCAATTACAGATTCACCAGTCTTAATAAAAAAAAACGTTTCAACAGAAAATGCACAGCGTGCACCCGTTCAAACAATTAATAGATTAAAAAAATGATAAGAAATTAGCTAGATGGGGCAACTATACTTCTTGCCTAAGTTCACTTGCACTTCACAGGTGATAGTTTAAAATAAGGGAGGTATTTCTGTTGCACCCTGTATTAAACGCAGACACGATCGTGCGCGTGCGTATTGATAATAACTCATTTTAATTAGACATAAAGTGACTTGAAGAAGAAAATTGCTGAGTTAAATTCATTATATTCAGTGAGATTTATCGAGGAGAAGTCCCCGTGGCGTGGTGGCTGACGTGCTTGACTTCTATATTGTAGTAAGCAAATTCGAACACCATTTTCTCTGTGACATTCACTTTCGGACTATGGAGTTGGTATATCATTTCCTTCGGTTTCAAAGCCATGGACTGAAGAATAGTTGACGTCACTTTCTTCGAGGAGGTTAATGAGGAATTTGTTCACTGATAGAACACCTACATTGATCACGATGGTGAGAAAGCTATGTTTTACCGGAGGGAATGATATGAACTTCTTATCCCCCAGCTATGGGTTAAATAGAATCACTACTGTTTTTCTTTAAGGATAGTTTTGGCAGTGATTAAACCACGAAGTTTGATATGCCATTAAAGAAAGAAAACAAAGCAAACCTAAAATATCTTTTTTTTCTTTTTAGACAAGAACAAATAGAAAAAACACATAGAAAAAATATGTCTCTATAAAATAGAATTCCTTAAAAATAGCTTCTTATATTGAATGGTATATATTTTACCAGTAGAAGTTCCTAGTCCCATGTTTTGAGCTTTACAAATATTGTCACTAATTTTAACTCTTTTACTTAATAAAAATTTCATTCCGGATTGAAAACTGAGTGCTTGTAAAATCTCTGATTCATAATGCGAAAATATATAATGCGAATGTCAAAGTAACTAAAGTCAACAACAAAAGTTGAATTATATTGAAAATAACATTCTTTCACTTGGTGAGTTGGTTTTCAGAATAAATACTTATCATTAATAATATTAATTGCAAAAATAAAGGTCTAATCAAATATACTGTTAGGCTAATTGGAATCGATTTTTCGAAATGGTTTTTAAAACAGTGAAAAATCGATTTCACTTCAGTTATGCTTTTAGAAAAATAAATATAATTTCACAAAACATTGAATAAAAAAAATTAAGTTATCATAAAATATAAAAACATTAAATCTCATAATGGAAAAATCGCTCAGAAACCAATTTTACAGGCAGTCAGAAATGACCTATATAAATGGAATTTCTCCTGCTTGAAGGTAGATTGTAATTTTTTTGCTAAAGTAGAAAATCTGATTTTGCGTGTGTGTGTGTGTGTGTGTGTGTGTGTGTGTGTGTGTGTGTGTGTGTGTGTGTGTGTGTGTGTGTGTTGGTCTCAAAAATAAGTAAGGCTTTCTCGAATACGTTTTTAATTTGACCGACACACAGACAGACAGATATATATATATATATATATATATACACACACACGCATATATATATATATATATATATATATATATATATATATATGAAGCGATGGGCTTTTTTTTCCGAGAAATGAATGAAATATTTTTCCATAAAGCAATATGAAAGCATTACTTTCACTCTGTGACTTTTCTAATGTGACACTTTCCGATGCAATGAAAAAATGGTAAACACTTTTCTTTCTTTTATCACAGTCGGAAGTTGAGAAGTTCAAATTCTTTATTTCTGATCAGATATTTTGGATACCTGATTGATGCCTCATAATAAAACTATTTTTTAGGGCAGAAGATTTGTTTTGATCAACTCTTACAATATCGAAATCATGCCCGTGATTTTCTCGAATGTTCCTAATGTTTCCAACGATTTTTGTGTTTATCACATGAGATATGTATAAATATATTTTCAGAAAGCAGTGATATAATTTTAATCAAAAGTCACGGTCGTAAGCGATATTTTGAACTCCTGATTCTTGAAGATTGTTAGTTATACGTTGTCTTACCAAGATGACCCTGAGTTAATTTCATGTTCATACCATAGCGTTTCTCGAATGCGTTTTGATGGAAATTTAATTCATCCTTCCAAATTAGTTTTTCTAATGAATTCTTTTTGCTATTCAGTTTAAGGCTATGTTTCTTATCCTGCTAATTCCTACTTGTAATGACACAATCACTAATCCAAACAAGATGGTTGTAGAGTAATCGTATAAGAGATTTAGGCCGACTAACTATATCGGCAACATGTGCAGTCGTCTGGGGTGCCAGTTATATTTCTGATGCAAAAGAACTTTTTGAATAAAAATAGAAAAATAACAGAAGAGAAGCTGTCAAAATAAAATAGAAATATCCTGATGTCGAGTCACAACAGCTGGAGACTGGAATGAAAGTTAATATAAAGTCAAGTAACATGGAAAATTCTGGACATGCTCGTTTTCAGTTTAACTACTTTACTTCTCTTTTCCTTTCCCGCCCCGTTCTCAGTGTTGGAATCTAGAACCTCTTCTTGTAACATACCGTGTTGTAATCTAGAACCTCTTCTTGTAACATACCGTGTTGGAATCTAGAACCTCTTCTTGTAACATACCGTGTTGGAATCTAGAACCTCTTCTTGTAACATACCGTGTTGTAATCTAGAACCTCTTCTTGTATCATACCGTGTTGTAATCTAGAACCTCTTCTTGTAACATACCGTGTTGGAATCTAGAACCTCTTCTTGTAACATACCGTGTTGTAATCTAGAACCTCTTCTTGTAACATACCGTGTTGTAATCTAGAACCTCTTCTTGTAACATACCGTGTTGTAATCTACAACTTCTTCTTGTAACATACCGTGTTGTAATCTAGAACCTCTTCTTGTAACATTCCGTGTTGTAATCTAGAACCTCTTCTTGTAACATACCGTGTTGTAATCTAGAACCTCTTCTTGTAACATACCCATGATACGGATATGTGAAATAGACATAGGGAATCTAAAAACACGAAATTGGTTCAGGTACGAAACTTTTTATTACCTTTGAGTTTAAAGGTTTTTCGACATGAGGAGAAGAGAAACACAATCTTTCTATGCTAACTGCTTTTACATCGTCAGCTCTCAACCCAACCAACGCGCAGCGCTCATATCGCACAAAATCATCTGGCCTCGTCCAGCTCTGAAAGTCAACCTTCTTCTTCCCAGGCGGTAACTCAACTCTGCTGTTTCTCAAATCTCAGCCCACGCTTCCGGTGCGTGACGTCACCCAAATACCCTGGTCCTAATTCCTATCTGGGATTTTTATTTTGACATCTCTGAATGACACATCCTCTCCGCGCGCGCGTGAACACCTGCGTTAATGTTGCACCTAACTAACCCATGCGCTAAGCGAAAGGCTCTCAGCCTAACTAAACCGAAAGGCAAGATATATAAAATGAAATCCCTCGGCAATTATATTACATTCTCGTGCATTACCTATTCACTTGTATTTCTTTTTCTCGCGGTAAAACATATCAGGATCTGCTGAGAAGTTCATAGGCTAACCAAGTTACTCAACAGAATGTAACCAAATGAGGCTTATTTTCCGACATAATCACCCCCCTGGCGCTCCACACTCTTCTTCCATTGGTTTAGCAGCGCTTGGATACCACTGGTCAAAAATTCCTCAACAGCATATATGACGTCATCATATTAACTTTCCAGCCTATGAACTTTTCAGCCCATCGTCATACACGAATGAATAATTAAATAAACCTAATACTATTGACTGTATAATGATAAAGCCCTGGTATCTTTTATCTAGAAGAAATTTAACTTTTTATCAAAAACATGGTGGTGGAATGCTTATTTGTAGGCAATACTGCAATTTATTTAGCCTATAAGTGTAGCTCGGGAATAAAAAGACAACAATAGCATGATTACTTTTTCGGAATTAATAGATATCAAGAAATAACTTGTTGAAAAGAGCTAAACAAAAAATTAGCTTTCTGTGAATTACTTTCTGACGTTAATCCTTCGAGAAATATAACAGATATTTTCTTATATATATATAAGATGCCTACTACTTTTCACTTCGAATCTTGGATTTATTGCATAATAGCAATAACTAGCTGTAAAAAAAAATAGAAACAGTCTTTGATAATAAAAAGGTTAATACTCCACGGGACTTTGAGATCTCGACTGACCAAATATGAAGAAATATACTACAGAAAATAACGTTATGGAAAAATCGGTTGCGTTCTTTTATTAAATGATTATAATTTTTTTAAAAGAGAAAAAAATGGAATTATTTTATATTGTCACTATATATGAAAGCCATTTGGGGCGCGTTTAAACCAGGATCTAATGTAGTACTAACAGTTGATGCTACTTATCAAAAGAAAACAAAAATTTAGCTTGGAAAAATCTAAAAAGGTATTTCAACCTTTTTTTTTTTTTTTTTTTTTTTTGTCTAATCATCTCTAATTATTTCATCTTCACATTTTAGTGATTCTTGAAAGCGTTCAGAAATTAATTTAACCCATCCTTCCCAATTAATTTTTCTAACGAATTCTTTTTGCTCTTTTGTATAAGGCTACATTTCCAATCCTGCAAACGCCTACCTATAGTGCAACCAGCACTACTGTAAACAAACATGGTGGTACAGTTTATCGCATGAAGGCCGACCTACGATATTCATAACATGGGCAGTTGCCAAGGGCGCCTATTATATTTCTGATACAATAGGACTTTTTGAATGCAAAAAGGAAAATAGATGAAAGTTAAGTGAGTCACAAGGGAATTGCTGGATATGCTTGCTTTCTGTTTTAAAATATGCATAGACATTTTAGCAACCTTGCAAATATGTGAATGATACTTTCCAGTGAATATTCGAGAAACAGCATAATAAACACAAATAAGTAAGAGTAATGAATGTATACTTCCCATAATCTGTTAGGACATCAGTGCCATATATCATGTAATCCCCCTTCGTTCTCCACGTCGTTAAACCTTTAGTTCCCAGCACTTCCAAATTCAGTACTATATTTATATGATTCATCTAGCAGTTTCTATAATCACACTGTCGTGTGCAATTAGTACTGTCGTTCGTTTACGAAAATATATTTACGGAAGGTTATGGAAAACAATATGTATTATAATAATTGACATGTGGACAATGTTTCATCGAAGAATCTCGTAAAATATTAAATTTTGTATTAGTGTAAATACGGGAGATATCCAAAGATTAAGATACAAACGGTCATGAATCAAGTATGTTTCATTACTATATGAATATAACAATGTATATAAATTACCAAGGCTGTCATACTACTCGAAACTGGTGCACATGTTATATTAGGGCGCGAGCGTATCAATAGTCTTCGCGGAGAAAGCGACGTCAAGATGATAAATGCTACAAAGTTGCTGATATCGTTGCCGAGAATTTGTGATAATGGAAAATGTCATTTCCTTGTTCCTACGGTAAAACATAAATTTCTCACCATCGTGATCAATGTAGGTGTTCTATCAGTGAAAAAATTCCTCATTAACCTCCTCGAAGAAAGTGACGTCAACTGTTCCTCAGTCCATGGCTTTGAAACCGAAGGAGATGATATACCAACGCCATGGACCACTGACTTTGGAAAATCAGGTTCCTCTGCTATATCACAAACCTTGCGTCATTTGTCATCGTGAACCAAATCTCCCATGTGCATAATGCTATCAACAACAACAACAACAATATTAATTCAAGGTGATAAACGCTGCAAACTTCTCTAAATAACGGAAAATATGATCACCTTGTTCCAATAGTAACTGACTGAAGAACTACTGATTTAATGTCATGTTCTTTGAGGATGGCATATGTTTTAATGGAATATCCCATACCCCCTCTCAGTTATTTGGAGTGACTATATATAGAGTGAGCGCAACATTATACCTATCCTTGCTTCAAGAATTAGTAGCGTACCTCACTATTATTGTCTCTCTTATTTTATCTCTCTTGCAATAAGTTTGTTGGTGACCGTAGTCGAGGGTGACCAGAAGGCTCCTTTTTCAATAGCTACTACATCGAGGTGTAGGGGAGGGCGCTACTCCTTTCCCTGGATTGCTCCACTTTACCCTTGATACGTACTTCATGTTGCCGAGTGTTAAACAAGGTGGTATCAAGTACCATTTTTAAAGTCTTTGGTATGACTCGACCTGGGATTGAACCCAGGTCTTCCGGATCATTGGCGGACTGTTCCTTTCCACTCAAGTACCACCTTGTCTGATTGTATCCCTTTTAAGGACACAACAGTATATATGCACTGGTGTACCGTTAAGTCACTTGTTTTATTCTTAATGGTGACTGCGCGAGGAAGTTACATTGTTGCCATGGAAATATATTCACAATGTTTAAATAGTATAGAAATAAATACGGTAGATTAGTCATCATCATCATATCACTCCGTCAGCCCGGATATGACAAGACCTTTCTCGCCACCCCTCCCTATCATTCATTGCTTCCGGTCGGTCTTCAGGACTACATCCTGTATCGGCACAGAACTGCTATATGTAGGTTCGAGCTGGTCGTCCTGCCTTTGCTCGGCCATGTGAAGGGGTCGACAGGAGTACATCACTTATGAGCTCGCTCCCACTTCTCCAGCAGTGTCCCGCATGTATGGTTCGTCTAACTTGATAGTTTTTGTGATGGGTGGTTGGTGGCTGTACAGCTGCTGCTTTACTGGGCGCTGCCTCCAGGAATTGTTCAATATTGCTCGCAGCATTCTATTGTAGTTGCTGTCAAGCTTTTTCTCCATACTTTTATTAGCGTCCATGTAGTGCATCCATATAGCAGTATTGACACGACCGCTACTTGTGAGAAACTGGGTTATATTTTATTGGTCCGGTCTGACTTCCATATGACCGATAGGCTATCGATAACTGCCCATGCCTTTGTTAGTCGCGTGTTGATGTCTGTCTCGGTTGATGAGATACTGCTTCCAAGGTAGGTGAACTTGTCAACTAGTTTAAGAGAGCTACAGTTTAGTGTGGAGATGTCGCCTGTTTGATTAAAGCATATATAATCCGTCTTGTGTGCATTGACATGGATTAGTAAATGTCTGTAAATTAGTTTTCAGACATCCCTCTAAATAGCAATCATGTTGGCGATGCAGTGGCTATCAGAAAAATTATGAATATAATTATCTGGTTTATGTAAATAATATGTAACCATGAATCGAAAAATATTTAATTCATTTCGTTCCGGAAATACTTTTAACAACTTTGTCTTTTACTTGTGTTAACTTCTAATCAGGCATACTCATTATTCAATGTTCAAACCAATTTAAACAAACTCCAGTAATAACGTTACAGAACGATTGCTGTCCTTTAGAGTCATTGGCATCGTTTCAAGCAAAAACTCTATTAGAAATTCCAAATATCACTGACTTCCAAAGTTTATTCTATTCCTTCTTTATTTGTATTCAATTGTTCATTTGTTTTGGTTTTTAACTTTTATTTCATTTGTGTTACAGTTTAATGTTCCTCCTTGCAAATTTATTCCTTTTATCGTCCGGTTAAATTATAGATTGGCTGAATCTTCTATTTGGCAAGTAGTGTAAAAAAATTTAAAGAGAAACTATTGGACTCAAAACAGGATTGTTGATGTTTAGCTGAGGTCAACTCGGTGTGATCAACAAATTATAACCCTTAAGGTCAGTTGAGAGATAAGATTTCATTGGAGAATTTGAAGTCATGTGACCACAAATTCTAAAAGTTAGAAATTAGATTTTAACTTTAGTTAGTTAACATGGGGCCTCTGAGACTCACGCATGAGTAAGATTATGTGGTTGTTATTTCCATTAATGTTTGAAGGCTGCTACTGGTTTTCGTCCTCCTAGTTTTGTAAAATACGTCTAAATAAATAAAAGAACGCACGCCCACAAGTAAAAGAGATCTCCGTTGTTAAGAATAGAGCCACCAATAAGAAGAGGTATCTGTGAAGAAACCGTACGAAGAAGAGGGTTAGCCAACATTCTTTCAACTTTTATTGCATTTTTCTTTTAACTTAAAAATCATTTTGCTTTCTTTTAACTTTATTATTTTATTCTTGCTTTCATTGATTCATTCAATCGCCATCCAAATTTATACACATACATTCTTCTCTTTCCCCCCTTCTCTCTCTCTCTCTCTCTCTTAATATATATATATAATCCGAGGAAAAAATCAAGGGGGAAGGAGTATCTAGTTAGAGTGCTCGGTGTCAACGGCTATCGACTGTATAATTAATTTGGGATTAAAAATACATTAAAACTCACGTGCGGAGCAAAAATATTTTTTATGTAGGAATAAAAAGAAAAAAATCAAATTCTTTGGTGCTATTATAAATTAAATTCAGGTATATGATGACCCTCTTCAAATCATGACCTACAGTTTAGTATTTGAATATCATTTTGGTATGTTTCTATTGCTTCCGGCGTGAAGAGAATTAATTTTTTTTAATTTTTTCATTAAAAGAATTTTAACGATGAAAAGAGGATTATATATTATTATCAGAAATTATGTTTATATATTCCTCTTTTTAAAAAAATTGTTACCCTTAATTCAAATATTACTGAAATTGAAAAAGTTACGTGAATACTGAAAAAAATAATAATGGCTAGCGACTCAAAATTATAAAAAAAATATGAATTCATAATTTCGTTAAAATTTCAATAATATTTGAATTAGGGGTAACGTTTTTTTCTTTTTTTTTCTTTTTTTAAAGAGTAATGTAAAAATATTATATCTGATAATAATATATAATGGTATTTCCGCCGTTAAAATATTTTTGATTAAAAAATATTTTTAAAATTTTAATTCTCTTCTCGCCGGAAGAAACATAAACATACCCAAACCATATTCAAATATTAAACAGTAGGTCACAGTCTGAAAAGGGTCATCATATACATGAAATAAATTTATAATGGCTCCAAAGAATTGAATTTTTTTCTTTTTCTTTATATATATATATATATATATATATATATATATATATATATATATATATATATATATATATATATATTATTCGAAAATAGAAAGAAAAAATCACTTCCTTGATGTCATTATAAATTTATTTCTGGTCTTGATGACCATTACCAGATGTAGTAGAAAGATAAATTTTGTTTAGGTGTTCTTATCTTGCTTCTGGCGAGAATGGGATTTGAAAAAAAAATTAATTTATAAATTAAAATCATTTTTTTTTAATTACAATGATTTTTCAAAATATGTTTTATCATATTTTTTAATCCCTTGATTAAAAAATATGATTAAAAAACATTTTAAAACTATTTTAATTAAAAAAATTTATTTTAATTGAAAAAAATTTTTTTTCAAATTCCATTCTTGCCGGAAGTAATAAAATAAATTTATAATGACAACAAGGAAGTGATTTTTTCATTTTTATTCTTATATGAAAAGATTTTTTAGCTTTGCACGTTGAATGTTGATGTAGTTTTAATAATACGTCGACAGCCGTTGACATTGAGCACTCAAATTGGATACTTCTACTCTTTGGATTTCCTCCTCGGATTATATATATATTCAATTTACTCAAAATTGTATATGTATTATAGCTGATTTGCAATAAACGATCCGTATACCTATCACTATATGCACATGATCATCAATAAGTATATAAACAGTACTCAGACTCTATGCACATAAAGCCCAATCGGCTGGAGCTGTAGAATACACAGACTGCATCTCAACAGAGGGGTAGGATCCCCACCTAACCACTGTCCTAGATATAACATTAAACAATCTCATGGTGAGGCTACAGCAATGCTGGAGCTTTGGGGAATTTGGAGTACCTTTTTATTGCCATTGCTCCCAGGCCATCTTTTATTTGATTTCTATTTTATAAAAGCATTAGATTTTTTTAAAAAAACGGTGTACAATAACATTGTACAATAACATTACCAAACCCTCAAAATTGATACAGAATTTAGGTTCCTATCTATGGGTCAAATAAAACTATCTGAAATCTAAACGAGGTGCCAACAAACGACTTATGCGAAATTGGTTTGTTAGAAATTGAACTGTGTGATTATTTAAGAGTATATAAACAAATGACAGATGTTTACTTGAATTGTTAGTGATACATAACAATACTTGAAACCATTTAACTGTGTGGAAACAAATAATTAATAGTCAATTGAAATATTCGTGTTAGATAGAAATACTTAAAATCATTTAATTGAGTTCAAAAGAATGACCTCAGGCTCGTTTAAAAATGTATCTACAAAATGAGTCTACAAATCATATATATTTAATATATATGTAGAAACGGTATTTGGTATTAAATAACCTACAATGGTTGACATGGCATCAAACCAGACCAAACTATCTCTGTACATAGTGAACCTAGGTCAAATTCTGTATCAATTTTGAGGGTTTTGTAATTTTATTGTTCTTTTATCATGTGAAAGTACACCTTTTTTTAATCTAATGCTTTTATGATATAGAAATTAAATAAAAGATGGCCTTTTATGGTAAGCTGAGAGAAATTTAGTTCATATGCACTCGTTTTATGAAAGATTTAAGTTTTAATCGTCGGCCATTTTGTCCCTTATAAAATTTGTTCGACTTTCAGAGAATGAATGAATACAGGTTTCTCTTTCACTAATTGTAGATATTTGGTTAAGAGTGCGCAACTTTTAACACAATAAGAGGTTTACGATACCTAAATAAGTAAATACATTGAATAATCAAACTGTGGTGGGAAAAAATCTTGCAGAGCATGAAAACCCATACACTTTGGTTCAGTAAAAGAAACAAACAAACAAACAAACAAATAAACAAACAATGACAAAATTCAAAGAAACAGTCAAAAAGAAAGAAAGAAAGAAAGGGGACAATGACCAAATTCAAAGAAACAGTCTAGAAAGAAAGAAATAAAGAAGAAATTAACCAAAAACAACCGATCTGAAATGATATAGAATACCCAGTTCGAATAAAGCTCACTAACAATCTCTTTTTAACACAGCTTACAAATTATTACACCCATAGTTTATATTTGGTAAAAGGCCGCAAGTGTCAGATACATTGTGAGAATTGAACTCACTTGCTATTGTTTTGTAAGACTAATTTGCTAACAACTATACTATGACAAGTTGCTTAAAATAGTTGTATTAACAGAGCATTCAATCAGAAAAGCACATTTTTTAAAAGGGAAAGTTTACAAAGATTTCAACAAAAAAAATCATGGCAAGATTTCGATAAGAGCTATTATAGTTTTTTCTCCTCACCAAATAAACATTGGACAGTGGCTAATAATAAAAGCCCTCGCTTTAGAGAAAAGATACAAAAATTAAAATACTACAAAGACTCTGTTTCCTCTCCACCCCCTCGCCAATGAGGCTTCGTGACCCATTCATACCCCTGTTTTACGGTTAATGGGCAAATTTAATAAATACGGTGAGGAGGTGTTATCTTGTCAAAGACACGGAAAACGACGGCTTGATTGCCACTCAGTTATTCCAAAAGTGTAGCATTTATCGAATGAGTCGTAAAGAGATTAATCAGTTCTTATCGATCTGCCATTGGTTTGTGAGCCAAAAACAGTAAAAGGAAAATAAGTTGATCACAAGTGTGTCTGTGTGTTTTGAAAACGCCAGATATAGTTTGAAAGCTTTTAAATGAAATGCGATGCCTTTTGTTTGAGACTCTCTTTTTGGAAAGTAATTGGCTTATATGATTAATAGATTGAATTTCAGACGGGCATGTGCGAACATGATTATAGACATATTAAAATCGACACCATCAATTATTTGTTAACTGATCTGGGCGTACAGTATGACCCACCATACACGAGTTAGAGCAAATACAATCAAACAAATAAAAAGACATGCGTATGCTTACAGAAAATAAAATTACAAAACCCAGAAGAATTATGCCGGATTTGACCTGCGTTCACGACGTGTAATGGAGTTTGAGCACTGTTTATACACACCTTTATCTTGGAAACTGAGTACAAATGCATCTGTATTAAATATCTTTACGCAAATCTTGATATATTAGCAAAACAATCATGAGTAATTTTAAAAGAGAGTAAAGAAAAAAGAGAAAAATTCTCAAAATATTACGTAGCCTTCAAATGCAAAATCATTTATTTCCACACACAAGAAATATTCATTTTTTAACAAAATATCCTTCTTCATCAATTCACACACCACAACGCTTCTCTATTATTTATATATATATATATATATATATATATGTGTGTGTGTGTGTGTGTACACTTACGGAAATATATATATATAAGTTAGCCGACCGTTATCGAGGGAACCCGAAGGCTCCTTTTTCAAAAGCTACCACACCGTGATGTAGAGGAGGGCGCTACTCGTTTCCCTGAATTGCTCCACTTACCTTTGATCCGTATCTTATAATGCTGAGTGTTAACCAAGAAGGCATCAAGTACCATTTTTTAAGTCTTTGGTATGACTCGTCCTGGGAATGAATCCCCGTCTCCAACAAAATACTTCCCTTGAAAAACCACACACCAACGAAGTATTTTACTGACTTTGATTTATGATGATCGTCATATCTGTTACATGTTTTCAATACTTCCTAAAACAGTGACAATGGAATTTGGTTTTGATTTTATTTTAATGGAAATATTTGGGATGTCAGTGGGGCTACACCGCCACAAGAAAATTCCTTTTGGAAAAAAAGATCGTTCAGGAAGTCTGTCAAAGAAGAAATGAGACTTATGTTTTGTCAACCTTATCTAAAACTCAGCTGATCGATTTCCATCCCTTCTCACCATCAAACAGTGATCAAATCAGATGAGCGGTCACTTTTGTTGCATTTTCTTTAGTTTGAAAAATGACTGATTAATCCAAATTGAAATCATTTCCAGTTTAACTGACATCCAAAAATGCTTTGTGCTACTTAGAAAGCTGTTCCCAGGATTCGATCACGATACGTCGGAGTTAAAAGTTTCAGTCGCGTATTCCAGATATCTATGTATTTACCAACCCCTCTGCACGAGCTTGATGCAATACAAAGTCGAGTTTTCCTTCTCCTAGACTCGTTGTCTTACCAAGGTTAAAATGCCCAGTCTGCTCAACTCGAGGGAGAATAGTTGGATTCATATTTTTCCCCAAGGCACCGTATCTATTTCCTACAACGATATTCATTATACCACGGGAGCGTCCTTCCGATAAATAACATAGAATTTTAATTCGTGTTGTCTTATTGCGACACAATCAAATACATTTGTAATAAACCAAGACTACTTGTCGGTTACGTTTGATTTCTTTGTTTAGTGGCATATCAACTTTCGTGGGATATCAAATACCAAAGCTATTCTTATAGAAGAACAGTATTAGTACTGCATAACCCATATCTGGGATGCTGAAAAATAGTCCCATCAATCTGTTCACTATTAAATGTTTCCTATTGCTTTCCGGATATTTTACACAACTCTAATCACAGCAACAAAAAAAACATCACATGTTCATCATTTTATAACTGTGTAGTTTTATTTATCAAGTATCAAGTCTAAAATAAATTTCTGTTTCTCTTACACAATTGATCCGTTACATAGAGATGATGGATAAAGAAATAACGTTTTTAACGATTTTTTGTTAAAAGGTTTCTAACAATATCTCTTATCGTACATATTTAACTGTTTTTATTTTCTAACAAAAGTTTCACCACCACGAAAATCATGTAGCGATTGTATTGGTGTATTTATCTGTATGTAAAAAGGAAATACAAAATCAACCCAGTCGTCTGGAGCGGTAGAATTCACCGGCTGCTTCTCTGCAAAGTTCAAAACCCCCTACACACCACTATGAGTGTCTTCGATATGATATTAAACAATTTGATGGCAAGGCTTCAGCTCTTAAGCTTTTGGAAATACGGAGTACCCCTTCATAGCCATCTCTCCCAGGTCAACTCTGGACCGAAGTGGTAACACCTGATAGAGTCAAATATGGGTTAAATAGAAATTTTTCACATTTAAACTAACAGCAAAAAAAAAGACTTATGCTAAATGGAATTGTTAGAAATAGAACTGTTTTTACAGTTAACTGTGTGTAAACAAATGACTGATGTTTAACTGAATTGCTAATCATATATAGCAACTATGAGCAAATGAATGATTAATGTTAAGTTAAACAATTAGTGTTTAATTACAACACTTGAAACACTTTAAATGTGTGCCTAAATTGAAATCTTGCTTTAGATAGCAATACTAATAATGAATAAGGAATAGTGTTAAATAGAATAATGAGTGTTAAAAAGCAATACTTGTAGCCACTTCCTAGTGTGCAAATAAATGTGTGAAAATGAATGAATAGTGTTAAATAGAATAATTGGTGTTAAAAAGCAATAATTGTAGCCACTTCACAAATGATTAACATTGAATATAAATATTAGTGTTAGCAATAATTGCAACCATTTAACTGTGTAGAAACAATAAACAGCAAATTGCAAACAAATTAGTTTTAACTCATTTAAAAAATGAAAATTCCCAACAAACTATTCAATTACAAATCATTGATGATGAAGAGAAGAAAATAAGGGGGGGTTCATACCTTTTCCAAACGTCTTAGTCCGAAAGTGAACGCAATAAGTCGAATGGAGTTCGAACTAGTTAACTATGATCTTGCAGTCCAATACGATAGCCACCACACCACGAGAACTCACCCTTTGTTTAATTTAGGTATAAACGTTCTAATGAGAGAATAGCAAAACAATAATCCAAAACAAAAACATTATCAAAATGCATTGTCTGAAAACACCATTGGGGTGTCTACAAACTGATTCTCCACAAAATTTAAGTCTTTTCAGGACTACATATGTCCAGTTTTGTATAACTTGACTCTGATGTACACAGCACTTAGATGGTGTCCACCTGAAAGAAGGGTTGGTTTTGCCGTTATTGTGATCCAAGCCAAGTAGTCATGTGATTCAGCAAGTTCAATGTTTATTTAATGAATAAGATTTTTTCTAGGTTTTTTCCATAAATTTAAACTTTGCATTGTTTGCATTTGGTTTATAGCAAAAATCATTTTAAAAGAATAAACCATTTGGAAATTGCTGAAGAATAAACGAAATGTACAGAGAAGCATGTTTTAATCAATATCTTGACAAATGGCCAAAACACGGGTTTACCACTACGAATCGAAAAGACAGTTCATTGAGTGGAAACACACTGACTCTCCGGTAAAGAAAAAGTGTCGAGCGCAGTGGTTAATAAATATTATGTTGACAGTCTTCTGAGATATGAAAAGAATCGTCATTATTGATTTCCTTGAAAAAGGTGCAACGATAAACAGTGATTCATTTTGCCAACTCCTTCAGCAAAATTCATCATATTTATCAAATGATCATTGTATCGATTGCTCATCTCAAAACCCATTCGGTGTTAACATATATGTATATAAACATCTGTGTATGTGTGTGCGTGCCTGCCTCGGTCTATGTACCGTCTGTGTAAGAACACCACCAACGAGTGTCAGGGATATGGCACGAGGCGGTAGTCACTGACAGGGTCATATCTATGTGTCAAATAGAACTGTTTCACATTTAAACTGAGTGCAAACAAAATACATTCTAATTTGAATTGTTTGAAATAGAACTGTTTGATCATTTAAGTATGTATAAACAGATATTTAATTGAATTGTTCGTGATACATAACAATAGTTGGAATTATTTAACTTTTTTTACTTGTTTCCAAATCCTATGTATCTAATATATTTGTATAAGCCGGCTTTGACATTAAATAACATACAATGGTTGATATGCCATAAAACCAAACCAAACCAAACCAAACCAAGCTGCGCGTGCATGAAAGAGATAGAAGGTAAGAAAGGAAATCCTGAAGTACTATATTTTCTGACTTCCTGTTGACAAGCATAACGCTTGTCAAATGTGTTTTATTATCATATTAGTTATTTATAACTATCTAGAGAACTATAACAAGTAATCGTTACTCTTCAGTTGTATACTCTCAGATTTTCCATAAATATCAAAGAAAAATTGATATCTGAATAATGTCTTCAAACTCAGAATAATACAGAAATGAATTCACAGTTCACAATGATATAGCTTGATAATAAATGTTTTTTGGGATCCCTCCATCTAAAATCAGTACTTGAAATATTTGTAAAGTAAATATAATACATTTTTAAGTAGAGAAAAGTTTATGGGGTTTTGGGAACTCTGTTAAAAGAGACGTTCACCTGCATATATATGTTCGAATCTATTTACTTTTTATTTTATTCACACGCTCTTGTTTTACAAAGTGATTGATAGATTGTTTAAAACTATCACAAATGGTGGTCGCAGCTGTTAATATTACTTTCTAAAAATTCCTTTGAATGCTAGAAACTTATCACCTCGTGCCCCCTATCAAAACCATTTATCGTAATAAAGTTGGAGCAATTACTCAAACATCTGCTTCAGCAGGCACTGAAAGGATAGAAAATGAGTTTTCATATATATATATATATATATATGATATAAAAATTTTACAAGATTTTTTACCGACTGCTTTCCATCATTAGTGGTCGATTTTAAGGCTGTAATAAAATGAGACTTTTTTCTTTAAAATCCAATGAAATGTTTGTTCATATATATACGATGATTTCTATCCCGGGTGTAGGAAAAGTTTGAATATTTTTTAGCTATTTATATAGTTTATTGTTCATGAAGTTGCGTACATTGCAGCCAGCGTAAACTTTTAGCAGGAAAACAAATCTTTAGTTATCAATTACGTCTCGTACGCCAGTTTCAAGCTTGATACGGTCAAAAAGGTCATGCTGACAATTTTCTAGAATATGAAAGGATTGATCATTATTGATTTCCTAGAAAAATGTGCAACTGTCTACAGTGCTTCCAATTGCTAATTCCTTTGCATAATTTACCTTAATTATTGAATGACCCTTTTAATTATACCTTCATGTATTTCTATTCTTTTTTAAGTAATTTCTACTTAGTTGTTTTATTATATTGTATGTTTTGGTTTTTCAAATTCTATAGTTGCTAATGATTTTGAACCACAAAATATATCTTAGATAAAAAAGTTTGACATTAATAATACAAACTGGAAAACGCCAGACCAAGATGGAATACATGGTTTCTGGTTCAAGAAATTCGCTTCCATTCACAACAGACTAGTACTAGAAATGAACAGATGCCTACAAGGAGCGAACTTACCCGAATGGATGACCAAAGGAAAGACCACATTGATCCAGAAGGACCCAATCAAAAGAAGTGCCCCAAACAACTGCAGACCAATAACCTGCCTACCGATGATGTGGAAAATAATAACAGCACAGATAAAGGAAGACATTTACCGCTCGCTAACAAATCGCAGATTGTTCCCTGAGGAATAGAAAGGATGACGTAAAGGATCCAGAGGCACAAGAGATTTACTCTGCATAGATCAGCACATCCTCAACGAGAACAAGACCAGACAGAAAAACTGAGCTATGGCCTGGATTGACGACAAAAAAGCATATGATATGGTCCCGCAAAGCTGGATAACAAACTGCCTCAAAATGTACAAAATATTTGATGAAGTCATAAACTTTATCGAGAAAACCATGAAAACCCGGAGAGTGGAATTGACAGCAGGAAGGAGAAGCTTAGCTGAAGCGAAAATCCAAAAAGATATATTTCAAGGAGATGCACTAACATCGTTACTATTCATAATTTCTATGATGCCACTCAACTACAAACTAAGCCGGATACGAACAAAGTAAATCGCAAGAAAAGATCAATCACCTAATGTTCATGGACGACATCAAACTATTTACAAAAATGAAAAAGAACTGGAAACTCTTATACACGCAATTATAATAAACAGTCAGGACATAGGAATGGAATCTAGCATAGAAAAAATGCCAAGCTAGTAATGAAAAGCGGCAAACGACACTGGACTGAAGGAATGGAACTGCCAAATCAAGACAAGATCAGAACGCTCAAATTCTTGGCCATCTTGGAAGCTGGCACCATCAAACAAGGAGAGATGAATTTAAAAAATCAAGAAAGAATATCTCAGGAGAAGCAGAAAGCTACTCGAGACAAAACTATGTAGCAGAAACCTTATCAAAGGAATAAATACCTGGGCTATACCCCACGTTAGATATTCTGAATTTTGAAGAGGACCAGAGATGAACTTCAGCAAATGGACGAGAGAACATGAAAACTAATGACCATGCATTAGGCATTACATCCCAGAGATAACGTTGACAGACTATATGTATCAAGAAAGGATTGGGGAAGAAGACTTACTCGCATTGAAGACAGCGTTGATGCATCGAGACAACGACTCGAGGACTACATAGAAAAGCTTGAAGGAGGTCTAATTACAGCCACCAGAAACGATACTGACAACACGATAGCCAACGGAATGACAATAACGAGAAAACAAAAATGGGAAGAAAAACAACTCTATGAGCGTTCTAAACAACTAATAAACAACGTCTCACTCGAGAAAATCTGGACCTGGCTAAGAAAAGGAAACTTTAAGAGAGAAACAGAATCTCTCCTAATAGCTGCCCAAAACAATGCTATAAGAACTAATCGTATAAAAGCGAGAATAGATAAGATGCAACAAAATAGCAAACGTTAGTTATATGGTGTTGAAGACGAAAAGATAAATCACATAATAAGCGAATGCAGTAAATTAGCATAGAAGGAGTATTAGACTAGATACGACTGGATGGGCAAGGTGATCCACTGGGAAATGTGCAAGAAATTTAAATTTGACCATACGAACAAATGGTATATGCACAACCCAGCATCTGTCATAGAGAATGACTCACATAAACCCCTATGGGACTTTGACATACAAACGGATCACCTAATTTCAGCCAGAAGACCAGATCTTATAATAATTTAAAAAAAGAGAGAACTTACAAATTTGTGGACTTTGCTGTCCCGGCCGACCACAGAATAAAATTGAAGGAACGTGAAAAGAAGGATAATTACCTTGACCTTACTAGGGAACTGAAAAAATTATGAAACATGAAGGTGACAAGTATACCAATCCTGATTGGTGCTTTTGGTTCTGTCACCAAAGGATTATTAAAAGGACTGGAGGATTTGGAGGAAGGAGGATGAGTAGAGACCACCCAAGCTACAACATTATTGAGAACGACTAGAACACTGAGAAGAGTCCTGGTGACTTGAGGAGACCTGCTGTCAGTCAAACTACAGTGAAAAACCATCAGCTAAATTTGATGTGAAAAACTCTCAAGTAGTAAATAATAATAATAATAATAATAAAGAAAGCTGTGGAACATAAGGATGAAGGTAATACCAGATGTTATTGTTGCGCTTGAAACTGTTTTTAAAGGCTTGGAAAAAATACTGAGGGAATTGAAATTAGGGGAAGAATGTAGACCGTCCAGACAACAGCATTGTTTAGATCGGCCAGATTCTTTAGAAGAAATTAGAAGATATGAGGAGATTTCTCTGTTGCTCAGACTCCAGTGAAAATCATCAGCTGGCCCCGGTGTGAAAAACTCACAAAAAGCAAAAAAAAAAAAAAATAATAATAATAATAATAATAATAAGTACTTTTGAAGGACAAGAAAGCGTGCGAACACGTCTGCAAAGGAACAAGGCGTGATCAGTTGTTTCCTTTAAAACTCTGTTACGACAGATACAATCGTGCATGACTGCCATGTAGGCTTAGAAACCCTCGCCAAACGAGGAACAGCACATTCCAACTGCCAAATGATAGAAAACGCAGATTTATTAAGATAGCTCAATCTTGATGCCAAACTCCATTGGGAACAACTCTCTTCCAACGACAAGATGAATCGATCCCAAAATGTATCCGGAGCGATCCCCTCCACTAGCGCCCGATATAGTACCTTTTGCGGTTATGAAAGTTCACTGGACTGAAGAAGCTTACAAAGAGCTCTTCTACACTCCTTGAGAAACAACGATTCAGCCGCTGGCTGCTAATTCCTTTCAGGGAAAGCGTCACTTATCTTCTTTCTCCACACAGAATCTCTTGTCAGTGATCAACTTACGAACAACAGCCTCGCGGCAAGCCAACGATTCGTCAAGTCCGGCATCCCTAAGCCCCCATTGCAAGGCCATTGGAAACAGTTCTGCCTGTAAACCACTGGCTTGCTCCCCACTTCCAAAGAGGTGAGAACAGCGTTTGCTCCAAAGCCAATAGCCGAGCAACAGGCAAAAGAAAATACAGAAAAACGATAAAAGGATCAGGCGGAAAATGTAAACGGCACATACCTCTGCCCTGCCCTTTAAGGACAACCTTCTTCGTGTCCAGGTCCATACATCAGCCTGCAGTTCCGACCAATTGCAATCCTATTGAAGATCAGGTCCGAACCATACCCCGAGGATGCGAATCAGACCGTCACTCCAACGGAAAGGAACAGGAAGCTCTTCTCAGCAGCTTGTCACTCTTCTTCGAGTTTATTTTGGCCCCTGAGACTTTTTGTGCTCTTCAAGTGCCTGTTTAACCGCTTCTGTGTCATCACGGTGTGACACGAACACGGTTACGTAATCGGCGGACCCGGAAAAGTTCGCTTGTAGCCAACGATGAAGCACGATCCTACACAGGCTTGGATTTGTCTCTTCACTAGAAGGCTTCGAAGCAAGGGCTCCAAAGCGAGAACATAGAGAAAGGGAGACAGGGAGCAGCCCTACAGAACAGCGCGAACGCTTCCCATTCACCGGAACTACCGCTGTACTCCAGCGGTTTCCATAACAGCCACCAAGAACCGAGACCCAATAGGCCACCCTATCTAATGCTTTAGACTGATCTAAATTGATCAGCGTGACTTCAGTTTCGTTTTCTATCCCTTCTAAAATCTAACGAACCAATTGCAAATTTTTTGAATCGATATTCCATCACAGCGTAGTTCTGTTCAGTTCCGACCAGATCGCCGGTAACAAATCCCAAGCGGTTGGCTAAGATTCAAGCCAAAATCTTCATCTGTTTTAAGTAGAGTTATGAGCCCAAATATGCCTTGCAACTTTCTTCAGGAATGTATTCGCTCCCTTGTTGACATGTCCAGAGATGGTTCTCTTGGAAAACCAATTGTTGAATGCATGCGTCAGAAGAGGCACAAACATTTGCGATAGCCTCAAATATATTTCATTTGTGTCCCACCAAGCCTCAGCAACTTGTTGAGCCAACCCGCTTCATCGCATCATGAACTTCATTATCTGTTCTTTCTTCACAGATAGCCACTGCAACCGCCTGGAAGCAGGGAAAATCGGCTAAGTATCAAGAGAATTCCTCCACAGGGAGGTTTAGCAAACTGGCGAAGCGATCACGGAAATATTTTCCAAAGGCCGCACGAATCTCTCGATCCGAACGCAGTCTGAGAGCCCATCCGAGGAAATGACACTTTCGTTGTACCGACCGAGTTCTTCGTTACATGAATGCGCATTCAATTTCAACGCTTTTTTACGCCCTCCTTTCACCACTTCAGACCACTAACTGTTCTCAACTCCGGATGCTCTAACTGTAACCGGAACTGTATCGATACAATATCCTTGCAGGACAACTTCACCGTTTTGCCCTCTGTTGGAAGCTTGATATCCCAAGTCGATCAATCTAAAAATTTATTTCGAATATAAATGGTTTTATTCTAACAGCAATTTCGAATAAATCAAAATGACGCGACAAAGTATCTGATGGCAAGCGAGTGAATAGTTTCTAAAATAAATTTCGAGAACATTTTCCATTATATGAATGCTTGCTAAAAACATGCGTATGGAGGGATCGCTAAGCACATAGGTACAAGTTATAATTAATCTTTTATACTGATTAATCTTTTATACTAAACACAAACGAGATGTACAATCTTCAATTGTCAATGATGACGCATTCAAACAGAAAAAAATAATTAAAAAATTAAAAGCTTTGGATTCTATTGATCAAAGACTAAATATTCAATGGAAAACAATTAATAAGTAGGTATATAAACTTCATACAAAAGTGTCCTAATTACAGGTAGATTTAAGTAAGTTGATGACAAAAAGAAAAATGGAAACCAACATTCTGATTGACATGGCTCATTCTCAGTAAAGCAAATCACACAGCAATTACGAATCGCTTTAATCATCAGGCAACATTTATCATCTCAGTTATCACAAGAACGGATCACTCACACAAATAGAAGTTGGGGTTCGGTGTTCTGAGAACCCAGGTAATGGAAGCTAAGTTATTTTGGTGACTGTAAACAGGAGTAAAAAAGCCAAAGAGTGAGCTGAGAGAAATAACAGCCCAAAGATCCAAGATAGTTCTGATGAGAACAAAGAGAGACACAAACCTACCTCGAACATATGTCCTTTACTTTTTTTTCCATGAATTTTCACAGCCTCAATGAAGATAATAAACAATAGAAGTTTCTACATTTGAGAAAAGTCATGGTTTTTGTGTATGTGCGTGTGTGTGTGTGCGTGTGTGTGCTTTCTTCATCTACTAGACGATGCGTTTATCACTATCTGTCGTTGACGACATTGATTTCCTTAGGACAGGAAAATTTCGCAAACTATTGATAGTAAGATCAATGTTTTGTATTCTCAACTGAAACTGAACCAGAGTTAGATTGAAAATTAGGTAAAAAAATAAGCAAATTTGCAACTTAACATTTTAAACAAATGAAAAAAGTTGTCCAAAATATTGTATTTACGCTTAATTCCAGTTATTGAATTTAAAATATCTGTCAGAGAAGTAAAACCTTCAATTAAAAAAGAAATAGAATAAAATAGTTTAAGTAGGAATAACCATGGTGTCTTACGGTGATAAGATCTGGCTTCGTTTCATAAGTACTCTTGTAAATAATCGAACTTTGTCCTTCAGATAGACAGATAGATAGATATATTAATAATTAGTGTCTAACGTAAAAAATTGTCAATGGATTAATTATACTATCCAGTGGTGTAGTGGTTAAAGTGCTGAACTATAAAGTCAGAGTATACGAGTTCGACTTGCTATTAAGTTCACTTTCAGACTAAAACCATTAGGAAAAGCATGAACTCGATTATATCCCATCAATGGGTCAAATCATATCACTACTATTCTTCTACAAGGATGGTTTTTGCATTAAAATGTCGATATGCAATAAAACAAAGAAACCAAACTATCTTCAATCCATAAACAATCCATTAGAGCTCAATTCGTGTGAATAAATCTTTGCTTGTTTTTCATCTGTGAATAAGTTTTTGTATTACGATAGAAAAGATACAATAGGATGAAAGTATACATATTTAGCCCAATCCCTCTGAACGAACAGAGTGAGACAGGTCATTTTTAAGCGGATTTTAATAGGTTTGAATTCAGAATTTTCCACCTCCGAAACTGGTTGCTATACATATTTACCAACCCCTCCGCTCGGGCAGGATATGATACAAGGTCAGTTTTTAAGCGAAGTTTAACAGGTTTGAATTCAGATTTTTCCTTCTCCTAGACTAGTTGTCTCGCGAAGGCTGAAGAACCTAGTCTACCCTACTATTTACCCATAGATTGAGGGAGAATAATTGGATTCATACCTTTCTCAAGGGTATTAGTGCTATGTGAAATGCAATCAGTCTGGTCCTGGATTTTTAATTCGTGTCGCCATGTCCATTTCCTGTGACGATAACTATTACACCACAGGTACCTCCACATTACACCACGGACTGGTTACTATACACTATTCAAAGAACCCACTTCCCTACTATTTACACATAGCTAGAGGGATAATAGTTGGATACATGCCTTTCCAAAGGGTGTTAGCGTTATGTGAAAATGCAAACAACCGCGTCCAGGATTTTAACGATAACCTTTACACCACGAGCGCCTCTATATTCAATAGAATGAAAGTAGTAACGTAAGATGAATATCTGTCAAGTACTCAAGCTCACAAAATGTTTCTTATTACCCAAATCGCCTAAAATAAACATGAATATCTAATAAATGCCAACGAATGTTCATACGTTTTTGGGTGTGCTATGTTAGGGTAATCAAATCTGATGTCTTCAATCTGTCTGATGTTCAACGGACCCAAAAAAAGAAGCAACAACCAAGTATTCCAAGGTTTTGTAGGTTCCATTGATTGATAGTCTTTCTCCTGGTTGGTTCCATGAATCAAAAGGAGATAGCTGCGCTACGATAGAAGTTTAGTCTACTGTTCAAAATGCCAAGTTTAATTTAGATCACTTCAATTTTACAAGCGACCATAGTTTTCAAGTCAATACTTTCTTCTTGACGACTAGAGATATAGACTCACACACATGCTTCTGAAATATATAGAAGCCACAAAGCATCATAATGTAACTGTTGTGTATATATATATATATATATATATATATATATATATATATATATATAGTTGTGCAGCAGTCCTTCATTTAAGCAAGTTTGATTAAATAATAAAGATACATTTTGTCTATATAATTTTATGAGGATCCTTTCAAGTTTATTTTTTCTAATTGTAGTTAATTTGTCTTTTACAGGACTACACCGATACTCCCGCCCGACCACACATATTTTAAAAAACATGATCCTGCTGCTCACGACGATGCTGACAACCAAATGTATCGATGAAGTATATCATATAGAAAAATGTGTCTTTATTATTTAATCAAACACACAAGCACACACGTATATATATATATATATATATATATATATATATATATATATATATATATATATTAGAGATACTTAGTCCTCCAGATAGATAAATTTGTACAGCGAAGTAGCATGATACAGTTTTTCAGCAACAGACCTCTCTACCTACGCATTCATTTCTTGAGGTATTTTTGACAACCGTGGATTTTTCTTCATATGATGATGTCATATCTTATGTTGATGACTTTCTAATTAGATCTAAGTACGGCAATACCTTTTGATGATGTGTGGTACCAGAAAGAGGACAAGGTTAAAAAATAAACTTAATTTGGTCGCATTCAATAAGAATATTTTGGTCAGCCTATCAACTTTTCAGTCTACCCTTCTACTTAACTATTTTAACATATAAACATGTGTCTATAATGCAAACTTCATTCTTTCTGTAAACTCTTTTTCTTTTTCTTTCTTTAATTCTT
Organism: Sepioteuthis lessoniana; assembly: GCA_963585895.1. Classification (NCBI taxonomy): domain Eukaryota; kingdom Metazoa; phylum Mollusca; class Cephalopoda; order Myopsida; family Loliginidae; genus Sepioteuthis; species Sepioteuthis lessoniana. Next base: position 68,167,306 of record OY757911.1, on the reverse strand, counting down.
TAACTTTTTTATAAGAAAATGGTGAGATTGCTATATGTATGGATGCGTGTACTTGTGTGTGTGAATATATATGTGTGTGTGCGCACGTGTATGTGTGTGATCCTGTGCGTGTGTGAATGTAAGAACGTTGGACATTTGCTAGATTGCTTTATATATATATATATATACATGTGAGTGTGTGTATGTGTGTGTGTGTGTATCTTCACGGGTGTGTGAATATATTAATGAAAACATATGTATATATATATATATATATATATATGTGTGTGTGTATGTGTGTGTGTGTGGTTCTGCCTATGTATGCATGTATGTGTGTATATATGTGTGGGGTTTTATACACATGCAAACACGCTCTAACCTTTTTAATTCACTGGAATGACCAACGAAAATCCCCAAAGAGTTTTTCAACATTGGAAAAATGGACAATCATTTTGCGGAAAAAATATGAACTTTGCCAAATTCAAAGAGATGAAAAAATGTCTAAGTTATTTGCAGATATTTTTTGTTTAGTCAAATTCTTATCTTTCTTTCCCCCTTTTTTATTTCTTTTTTCATCAAATCCTTTTTTTTCTTTAATACCTTATTCATTCCTTTCTTTCTTTTTCCTTTCTAATCATTCATCAATCTGTCTTTTAGTATTTCTTTCTGTCTAGATATTTATTCATCTATCCATAAATAAAACTAACAGTAAACACAATGAAAGTAAAAGAAGAATTTTGCTGAGACAAGCTGCCATGAATTCCTTTTCTAATAGACACACAATTGGTCTTCTCTTTCGGTGCTCGTTAAAAGGAATCTCTCAATGCATGCGAAATAGCGAATAGATCCGACCGAACTCTTCTCCCTCCTTATATCATTTAACTACCGAATATTGATCACTATTAAATCTTTTACCAACTTGATTTTTTTCTTCTGCTTCTTCACTTTAGTATCGGATTGGCCTTCAGCGATTCAATCAGAAACTCTACTCCTTGATACGCGTCCAATTTTTTGGCGTTTTTTACTAATTTTTGAATTTCGTTTGAGTAAAGGAATAGCGTTACCTCTAGCAAGCGTTTTTTAGCGGGTAGTTATATCCTTTTAGGTGAAATATCTCCCTTTGAAAACAAATGCACTCTCATTATGGAATTGTCACCTACGTTGTTCAGAAATTATTTATGAGTTGTTGCATTAATTTTGCCCACAAATAAATACAGAATCACATACATAAAAATCAGAGAGTTACTCGCTGAACCTACTTTCTCTTGCCTTGTGATAAATTTCAAATAATGCGTAGTGAGAAGAGAAATCACAAGCAATAGTAACACCCTAACCTCCATCTGCGGTCATGACTCCTTCCTACATCCTCCTCTCAATCTGTTTATCTATGTACTTACACATGCATTATATATATATATATATATCATTATCATCAAGTCACGCTGTTAGTACGAATTTCCGTTATTCTCTCTCTCCATCGTTCTCTATCATCCATTGCTCTCAGCAAGTCTTCCAAATGACATCCAGTGTCCGTACAAAGCTGATATAAGTAATTTCTTACAGGTCAGCCAACACTGGAACATCCATATTTTAGGGTCTAGAGAATGACGTTACTTACAAGTTTGTCCTAGTTTCTCCTGCAGTGACCCACATGTCTTGTTCATCGTACTTGGATGTTTTTTAAAATGGGAAGAAAGTGGTGATACAGCTGCTGTTTCGTGGGGTGTTGCTTTCAGGATTTTATTAAAACAAAATGTAGAATCCTTTTGTTCTTACTATCAACCACTTTCTCTTGGCGTTTCGTTAGCGTCCAGGTGATGCATCCATACAGTAGTATAGACACACCCACAGCTCTCAAAACATCCCATCTGGTTTTATCAGAGAGATTCGATTTCCATAAAATCGATAACCAGTCGACAGTAGTGCACGCCGAGGTATGTGAACTTTGCTATTCATTTTAGAGGCCTACCGCTCATGGTAAAGAGGGCTCCTTTTCGTTTAAAACGCATATACACTTTATTATTTGCCTTCACGCTGAGGCCAATGCCTCATGCCGCTTGCTTCAGACTACGCGGTAGGGATTCAGCTTGGGCAGGTGTATTTGCAAGAAGCACTTGATTATCTGTGTAATCTGTACCTGTCATAGTTTGTGCGATATCAACCACTTGCTTTTTTTTTAGCGTAAAGCCATTTCATTTTATGAGATCTATCGACGTTTCAAGTCGGAGACACGGTAGACTATGAAAAATATTGTGCTAAGGTATCTTCTTGTAACAATGTCAAGGAAGCCTTGTAATCATCACGTGTGTGAAGCATTGCTTTCGTGTTTTTCTGGAGCACCATTATGGCTGTGACAGTTTCTTTGAAGTGACTATATGCTAGTAGCATATGTTCCATCTTTCCTCTGTGTATGGAATCAAATGCTTTGGAGAAATCTACCAGCAATAGTGTCACCTCGATATTTTTTGCAATTACTCCTTCAATGATTGGCGGATATTTAGCATCTGTAAGGTCGATTTCTCCTTAAAAAATTATCGATTTGAGGTTTGATACGGTTGAAAAGAATACTATTATGAACCTTAGCAGCTATAGCAGTAAGACTTATGCCTCCGTAGTTAGTAGTGTTTCCGGAGTCACCTTTCTTGGGGAAGAGAAAGATGCTACCTTTTATCCATTGCTCTTAGGTGTTTTATGTATAGATATTATTGCATAATCGAAAAGTATGTCATAAATTTCCTTGTCTTCCACACTACAGAATATATATATATATATATATATATATGCGTGTGTGTATGTGTGTGTGTGTACAAGAATATATCAAGGGAAACCATGGGGTGCAGCATGGTGGATGTGAAGTAAGACGGATAAATTCAAACATGGCTCAACTGCTCTTCATCAGTTGCAAGGTGGAAGAACATGATAGGTCAACGGCCAGCATCAAATAGTTCAGTCAGCAAACTACTTTTACACATTTATAAGGGTAGCATCTGTTGGCGAGAGAAAAAAGCCAACGAAAGATCACTATGACTCTAACATGATGATGATGATTTAGATATTATGATGTGTGTAAAAATGTATATGGTAATTTTTATTGGTGGATTAAGTTAGATTCTTTGGGTATTATCATCATCATCATATCGTGCCACAGGTACGGATATCCCTGACCGTCTCTCGCCACTTCTCCCTATCGTTCATCGCCTCTGGCAGGTCTTCAAGGACTACATCCCGTATCCTCAAATAGCTGCAGTATGTATGTTCGAGCTGGTCGTCCTGCTTTTGCTCGGCCATATGTGGGGATCCACAAGAGTACGTCACTTATGAGCTCATCTCTGCTTCTCCAACAGTGTCCTGCATATCTGGTTCGCTTGACTTGGATAGTTTTCATGATGGGGGGCAGGTGGCCATATAGTTGGTGCAAGTGGGGTGTTGCCGCCAGGACTTGTTCAATATTGCTCGCAACATTCTTGTGTAATCGCCGTCTAGCTTCTTCTCCAGCCGTTTTGTTAGCGTCCAACTAGTGCATCCATACAGCAGTATCGATACGACCGCTACCTGGAAGAAACTGCGTTTGATTTTATCGGTCAGGTCTGATTTCCATATGATCGATAGCCTATCGATAGCTATCCATGCCTTCGTTATCCGTATGTCGATGTCTTTTTCGGTGGATGAGACACTGCTTCCTAGGTAGGGGAATTTGTCTACCAGTTTCAGAGAGGTTCCGTCTAGTGTGGAGATGTCACCTATTTGATTATAGCACATATATTCAGTTTCGTGTGCGATGACATGGAGGGAAAAAAATAATTGGGTATATATATATATATGTGTGTGTGTGTGTGTACTAATTTTTTAACTGCTATATATTCACATATATATATATATATATATAGTACCTACATATATATATATAAGTGTACTTATTCTTGAACTGCTACATATTCATATATATATATATATATATATACATAAATACATATATATATGTGTGTGTGTGTGTGTGTGTGTAGTACGTATTTATATAGTCATCCACAGACAAACTGTTTGGTTGTATCACAAGTCTTCAGTGTGGTTAGACACGCAGGACGCTTCAAGCTGAGGTCAAAACCTACCTAACTTTACGCTTGACTTTCGGTGGCATACGTCAGCTCAGGAATTAAAACGCATTTGAATTAGCTTTCGCTTCTTTACATTTTGTGCTATCGGACACTAGAGTGCTCAATTTGTTAGAAGAGCTTTGCATTGTAAAAAATGTTAATGTTGTTTTTAAAAAAAACGTGCATAGAATTAAGAACGATTTAAAATGTCAAAAACGATTTAAAATCCTAAAAAAAGGGGTACCTTTGTTTCGGTCACTTCTCCTCAGTGAATTATCTCAGGGACAATCGAGTGAAAGTAATGTTTTCGTTATCAGTAATGCTTCTAATATGTATAACTGAAACTCGTTAGTTGATGTCTCAAGTATGGTAAACATAGTGGGACTATATGCGCATGTGCAGGCTGGATTGTCCAATTGGTGCCGAGTAATGGTGGAAGTTGAGTTTTTACGGCACGGCACGCTGCTTAGTTGGATATATTAGTGCAGATACTCAAGGGTATATGTTGGTTTATTCTTATCTCTAATAGCTGACTGGTGCGATCTATATAGCAAACATAGCGTTTCGAAGTAAATCGGTAAATGAGAGAATTTTTTTGGGACACGTTCACACTATCTTTGAGATTAGTGGGAAATAGCACATCAAATTGAAGAACGACTCGCAACTTAACCGAATCAAAACAACTGTTGACGGATCTTTTAATTTGTTCTAGTATCTGCATGGAGGCATTGTTGATCCTCGATAATCTTAGATATACAAAACACCTCTCTTGAATAAATTTTGGTTTGGTGAAGAATTGCGGGAACTTATATCTTATGGTGTTGGTTATTACATCTTTGGGATATCTATTCTTCAACAAAGTCATCTTGGTGAAATTGAGTTTATCGACAAGTTTTGGCTTGGAGCAGTCTCATTAAAGTACAGTGGACTAAGGTTTTTATTGAATTGATTTTTCGTCTAGGTGAGCAAAATTATCCCTGCCGTGTTTACGATCCAGTAAACGTAGCAATTTTATACTCCAGTGTTTTTAATAACCACCATCGGACCACCAGAAGAAAACACTATTACCCGTGCCTTACGGTAGCATTTTTTACTTCCTACCCCACCCCTCCACCTGACTTTTTTCGTTGGCCACAATCCTATGCTTACTTCCACCAGTACAAACTCGATTGTCACTGACATAATTCTCTGAAGAGAAGTGACCGAAACAAAGGGCCCCCTTTTTTAGGATTTTAAATCGTTTTTAGCATTTCAAATCGTTCTTAATACCATGCACACACTTTTCAAAGCAATATATATATATATATATATATATTCGAGAAAAATGAAAAAAAAAATGAATGTATGAAAAAACAAAATATTCAAATAATGTATTTATTTACACCTGAATATTATACCAACGTATAAGTTTCGGATTTTTTTAACCATCTTCCAGGTGAGGTTATATCTCGTCCGAAAAATCATTTTCGAACGAGAAAGTGTTACGAAAAACTGAGAACATTTTTGATTTCTACTATTGTTCTATTTTTGCGTTTTACTTCAAAATGAATATGACGTAATTTGTATACGAAAAAAAAAAGAGTATGTCTTTAGTTGAGATCAGCACTGCGAAGTTATAATAATAATTCCAAAGAAAGTTTCATTCGGAAAAGAGCTGTGTCTTCCGATATCTGTATAACATGAAAGGAGAAGCAAATAAATGAATGAATATCAATACATCTGGCAAAGGTGATTAGGAAAATTGAATGCGTACTGTAACTAATAAGTTATTTCACTTCCTAAAAGACATTGAAATAACGATACAAATTGTATTAATACAAAAATCTATAATACAAAACAGTACAACAAGAATGTTCGGAAAGTTACTTGATATAGAAAATTAATTATGCTATCAAGAACAAAATTCTTAGATCTCGTATTTATGCAAATCATTCATAATAAAACTATTGTTATTATTATAATCATTTCCCTTCTTGTGAGTTTATAACGAAGAATGTAATTAAGTTTACCTCCCGTTATATTAAAAATAAAGAAGTCGAACGAAGATATTGAAGGTTTTCAACTTTAGCAGTTTAATACCGGCTTGAGTTGAAGGAAGCCTTTGTGCTGAAAGTCGTAGTGACATGAATTACAGTTATAAAAGGGATGAGCAGGCATTTAGCATTCAGTCAGTGGTTCGAGGTCCTGTAGATTTTGGATAGAAGAGTAAAGGTCTCCAAAATAGATAAACAGAATTGAAGTAGCTGGTTGTCTGAGCGGATTTGTTTCGCTGTAGACATAGCAAAAGTCGTGTTGTTGATAAAGGACAGGAATGATGTAGTCAACCATAAGTTTGTGGTCCCGCGCTGTAGAAAGATGAATGAAGGTCTCCTAATAGGTTGAACAGGACTGAAGTAGTGGAATGCCAGAGACGACATAAAAAGTCTTCCCGTAAGTGGCGGAATAAATACATCTAATTTATATTCAACTGGGATCCTTTGGTCTTGGAGGGTAGACCCAAAGGTCCATAAATCAGATGGCTTTCCTCATGGTGTAATGGTACTGCTGCTAGGAAGAGAGAGAACAGAAAGTACGTCCGTCCTGCTCGAAAGATTCTGAGGAAAAGTAAGTTTGGCGGGCTTTTGATTCCCTTGATTTGCCTGGGAAATTAGTCCGGGCAGAATGGGATTAATCACCCTCATTAGGTGAAAATATGATACGAGGTTCTTTCTACTACAACTTCTTCACACCAGTACTAGCTGATGGTCTTTGAGTGGAGTCTTAGTGATAGCAAGTCTCCTCAAATCTCCGGGATTCTTCGCAGTATTTTAGCCGATTTTAACAATGTTGTAGTCTGGAGAGTCTCGATCCGTCTTCCGATGTCCAATTCTTTTTCCAAGAGAACGTTGGTATCACTGTCACGTTCATTTTCCGTGTTTTTTTTTCTGTTCCCTGGAAAGGTTTAAGTACTTGACACTCTTTTTATTTTCTGCAATTTTCTGCTCTTGTGGTCTGTCGGGACGACGAGTTGCGCTATACGATAAGTTCTTTTGTTGTTAGTTTTGTTTTTTTTTGTTTTTTGTTGTTGCTTTTTGTTTTTTGGAGGTTTTTGTGGTGGGGTGTATTGTTTTTTGTTACTCATCACTAGATCAGGTCTTCTAGATGGAATTTGGCAAGTTCTCTTTTTCTTATTCTATTAACTATGACCAGGTCTGATCTCCTGGATGGGATCTGTTGATTCGTTTGTATCTCAAAATCTCAGAGGATTTTATGCGTCTTATTCACAAGGACAGATTCTGGTTTGTGCATATACCATTTAGTAGTATGCTCAAATTTCAATTTCTTGCACAATTCCCAGTGGATCACCTTCTTCACTCATTCGTATCTTATCCTATGCTCCTTTTGCGCCTATTGGCAACATTCGCTTACGATGTGATTAATTCTTCTCGTTCGTCTGAGACACTCTTTTGTTATTTTTTCTTTGATGGTATCCGCTTTGTCTATATGTTTTTTTTTATCATCTACTCACATCAATTAAAAAAAAAGAATCTTTATATAAAATATATACACTGTAAATTCAATATCTACGTACAAATTAAATTCTATTAAGTAATTCGTCCAATAGTTAACAAAAATGCCCTCTAAAATTCTTTTTTTTACCATTTTCTCTGAAACCATCTAATTTAATTTTAAAATTTTACGCTATTGTTTTTGATTTGATAAGGTAATTTGTTCCAAAAATATATTGCTCTGTAAGCAAAAAATACAAAAGATTAGTAGACATAGTTTTAGAAATCTGTCTTGACAGTAAATTTCCCATTCAAGGAGAAATATTGAAAAAATGTCTACCATAATTAAAAATTCCATTAATTATTTTGAAAGTTTCAATTAGATCCCCTCTCTTTCTTCTTTCTAGTAAAGTAATTAATCCTAATTTCTCTAATCTCTCCATTCATTTACTCTTTTTAAGATTCTTGTCACTCTTCTTAGTATTTTCTCTTATTTCAATATTGCACTCCAATTTCTATCTCGATACAAGAGCTCAGGCCCGAGTACAATATTCAACACGAGGTCTTAGGTTTTTAAGAATCTTTAAAACAATATTTGTCTCACTTGAAATAAAATCTCTACCCATTCAGCCTATCATTCCGTTTGCACTCAATACAATAGACAAAATATGAGGGAGGTGTCCTCGTGGTGTAATGGTTAAAAGCGATGAGCTGCAGATTCGTAGTTAGCAAGTTCAAACTCCAGTCGCGCTATTATGTTCACTTTCGGACAGATACCCTTGGGAAAGATATGAACCCCCTTATCCTCCCAGCTATGGATTAAATAGTACCCCTACTGTTCTTCTAAGAGAATAGTTTTGGCATTAAATAACCTACAAAGGTTGAGATGCCATTAAACAAAGAAACCAAACCAAACAAAATATGATTGTCAGCTTTAAATATATCTTCAAACCAAACGCTTTGATGGCATTCCTAATTTACATTTTTATTTACCTGTTTCTTAGTTTACATTCAACTTTCATGTTTTTGGGTACAATATAGAGTAGTTGACATTTTTTATGTTAAATCTTAATTTCCAAGCATCTTCCGAATATGATAATTTGTTTGCTATAAGTAAATAGGTCACAACACTTACCAAAGACCTGTCAGATAGTTTTTGGACAAGTCAGGAAGGTTTTTTAAAAAAGTAAAATGATGTATAAATATGTAAACCTTGGCAGAAAACGGAATGAATAAGTAAAAAGTTAGCGACCTTAGTCGAGGATGACCCGAAGGGCCCCTTTTCAATTGCTACAACACCGAAATGTCGGGGAAGTCGCAACTTCATTCCCTGGATTGTTCCACGGTTACCCTAGATCCTTACAATGCTGAGTGTTAAGCAAGGCAGCAGTACCAATTTTTTTGAGTCTTTGGTATGACTCGACCTGGGATTGAACCCCTGTCTACCAGACCACTGGCGAACATTCTAATCATTAGGCCAATGGCCTGTGTTCTCGAAACGCCGTTCAAAATGATAAGTAACTTTTTGAATTCAAGAAAGAATCGCAACCATCAAGAAGACAGATTTATTAAAATGATTATAATAATGAGAATGGTCATCATCATCATCATATCACGCTGGTAGCACGGATATCCCTGACCCTCTCTCGCCACTCCTCCCTATCGTTCATCGCCCTAGGTAGGTCTTCAGGACAACATCCCGTATCCTCACATAGCTGCTGAATGTATGTTCGTGCTGGTCGTCCTGCTTTTGCACGGCCATGTGTGGGGGTCCATAAGAGTACATCACTTATGAGTTCGTCCCTGCTTCTCCAGCAGTGTCCCGCATGTCTGGTTCGTCTAACTTGAATAGTTTTCGTGATAGTGGGCAGGTGGCCGTACAGTTGGTGTCTTGTGGGGTGTTGCCGCCAGGACTTGTTTAAGATTGCACGTAGCATTCTTGTGTAATTGCCAAGAAGAATTTTCTGTTACTTGAACGTAGAATTTAGTCTGATTAATTTGGAAAATATTGAACGGAAAACCCATCATGCAACAGGAGCAAATGAAATAATTATTTGTACACATCATACTTTTTTTATCAAAGAAGTAACTGGTATTTTTATTGGGATTCAAGTAACAACAATTCTTCACATAACCCCTAATAATAAAAACTGATTCTTTTTTAATTGATGGCAAAAAAAAAACAATTTCAAAAAATTTAAGAATGACCGAACACCTCAAAATAACAAATGTGACTTCTGTGGTCATAAGAATACGAAAAGAAAATACAAAAATTATTTTTCGTACAAAAATAAGAATTAAGAAGGATGGTCTACTCGCTTCAAACAACTAAGATTTACCCATCCAAATGAATATCAGATCCACAAACTAGTATCTGTCCAAAAAATGAAAACAAACTTCCCTGGGATATTAATCGGATTAACCAATTCAAGTCAGAAAGCCATGTCTAATCAATATTAACAAGAAGAAAACATATTCCCGGAGACTACAAAGTAATAGTGAAGTAAGATATAAATCCGGGCATCTACGTCTTGCAAAAGAACTGAAAAAAAAAAACGAAGAGAAGAAAATTTATTAAAAAGTAAATTTTGCTATTCCAACAGACTGAGGAGAATTGAAAGAAAACAGAACAGTACCTGAATATTGCCAAGGAAATGAAAAAATGGATTAAGGAGATTTTCATAATTATTACATCACTTAGAACTGTAACGAAGAATTGGAAATCCGAAGAAGACTCAAAATAGCGGCCATCCTTCGCTTCCACTGGTGACAGAAAGGCCTAATCTGTTGTCACTAATTAAAATGAATTTTCTCAATATTCCCAATTTGCTTTTATACTCTATTTTAAATCATCAATCTGTGGCAAACTAAAATCGATATTATCTTCCCAGCTATTTTTGAATTTTATATTTTTTACTATTTCTACACTGTATGTGTACGCGCGTGTGTGTGTGTATGTGCGTGATTCTAATTCTAATATTTTTAACAATATTTTATCCATTGCACAAAATCTCAAGTGCTACATTTGAAATTGCAAATGTTCACCAAAACTGACTCAAATGACTTGATCTAGTTGATCGAGGAAGAAAAATATTTGATACCAGTAGAAAAATTAAGTTAACTTTTCCTCTCATTTTAATGATACCCAACCCCTCCGCACGATCAGCATGCGACACAAGGTCAATGTTTAAGTAGAGTTTAACAGGTTTGAATTTCGAGTTTTCTTTCTCCTAGACTGGTTGCCATTCCAAGGTTAATGCACCCAGTTTGCCCTACTATTTACCCATAACTGGAAAGAAAATAATTCGATTTCTATTTTTTTTTTCTTGGTTATTAGCGATATCTGAATGGCAAACAGACTCATCCAGGATTTGAACTCGTATCACTATTTCTATTTTATATTTGATATTTGGGGTTGTAGAATGCACCGACTGTACCTCTGCAGAAGAGTAAGATCCCCCCAACGAATGTTCTAGATTTGATACTAAACAATCTGACGGTGGGGTTCCAGTGATACTGGAGCTTATGGAATGCGGGGCATACCTTCATTGTCATCGTTCCCAGGTCCATTCTGGCTCGAAATAGTAGCACCAAATAGTGCCCTATCTATGGGTTAAATAGAACTAAACTGCATACTTATGCTAAACTAAATTATTTGAATTAGAACTGTTTGACTAAACTAAATAGTTTAAAATAGAAATGTTTTTGACAATTAAACTGTGTACTTACATTTAAACTGCGTACTTATGCTAAACTGAATTATTTGAAATGGAACTGTTTTTAACTTTAAAACTGTACTTACGTTAAAATGAATTGTTTAATATAGAACTGTTTTGACGTTTAACTGTGTGTAAAAAAATTCTATACGTATACTAAGCTGAATTGGTTGAATTAGAACTATTGGACTAAACTGAATAAATTAAACTTTGTACTCATGCTAGACTGAATTGTTTGAAATAGAATTGATTATTTGTATAAGAATGGATTTGGCATTAAATACCCTAAAAAGTTTGATATGCCATAAAATCTAAACAATCAGCCAACCAACCAACCATTTGATGTGTAATTTCAGGTTTAGTTTCTTTGTTTTATAGTATATCAACCCCCGTGGATTATTTCATACCAAACCCATCCTTGTAAAAGAACTGTAGTGGTACTATTTAACTCATAGCTTGGGGAATAAGGTGTACCATACCTATCCCAAGAGAATTAGTCGGAAAGTGAACGTAATTGCGTGATTAGAGGTATCATTTCTTGAACTTGTAAATTGTCCGTTTTTCTATTATGAAATATAAGGAGGGGGAAACCTGTTGTTATTCAGCTGTAGCTAATTGGATTTAAGACTAACGAAAAAGCTAGAGGGAACTTCAACAGAATGTTGGATTAAATTTTTTCTAGCGTTGACTCTTCTCATTTATACCACATAATGTAAAGAAATAATGGCTTTGTTTGGCAGCACTCCCAATTATAAAAAGGAATTTTCGGTTATAACAACTAAATCCAAAGAACAAATATGTTTGACTGATGAAGATTCAAAAGACTTGGTGAGAGCAACAATAACTAAAGCAGAAAATTAATGATATTGTCGTGTTAATTTGAAGTTCATTATATTATTAATGTAATTCTAATTTAAACAATTTCCTAATATATTGTCACTGTTTTTATTTATTTTCATTTGTGGTTCGTTTTAAAATTATAATAGAATAAGAAAAATAAGGCTGGATTTTTTTTAATTGATGTGCATGAGATGAAAATAAAACTAATTATAATCTAGAAATTATCATCTTCATCAAATAATTATCCAATAATCTAATAAAAGGTTGCTTAGTTTTACTGAAAATTATAATATTTTTTATTTTAGCATTTACACATTTACTACCTTGGTCATTTAACTCTGACTTGAGGCTGTTAATAGTGTTATGATGGCATGAAAGAAAAATGATTGATATATTTATAAAGAGATACTTAAAATGTCTTCCTTTAATTTTTACAAAATATAAGCTGTATTTATTAATATAATTTTCTGAATCCCTTGAATGCGTAGGTTTCCAGGAATTCTTTTCTCAAACGCATCCTTTTCTTTCTTGATAACTTTGAAGGTTTCATAAATAAAAGGTATTCGGTTTCGTGTAAAGCCCACATTTTTTCGATCTCTATTTCTACGTCTTTGAAACTTTTCAAATTATTTTATTCTTTTGTCAGAAAATAGAACATTATCTATTAACCATTAATTCTTTTCCATTGTTGATTTTATCAGAATATTCTGTCTTTAAGAATTTATTATTTTATCAGTGTGAACTGTAAAATCCATGAGAATTGTCATTTATTTCAGTCACAGGTTCTGCCCATACCAATTCCTGTTTTTTTTTTTTTCTCCAAAAGTGTTAACAAATCTTCCAGTTCGACTGTGTCTGCCGCTGCTGCTGCTGCTGATGATGATAGTTCAAATTTATCAAATAGCAGATTTGCCTGCTCCAACGCACAACAGACTGAAACTGAAACTAAAACTGAAATATAAATGACATGTTCATGCTCTGGAGTTGCAAAAACTATGTGAAATGGCGCAATCATTCTTATAAATACTAAAATACTAAAAAGGGTCCCAAGGATTGTTACAAAGAGACTGAAAAAGTTACACATTTGGGTAATAATTTAGACAGAATCTAATATGCTGATATTGGTGGATATCTGAAAAGGGATGCTGTCACTTCGTCCTTCATAATAAGTAAAGTTAGCGACCGCAGTCGAGGACGACCCGAAAGCTCCCTTTCCGATAGCTACTACACCATGATGTAGGGGAAGGCGCTACTACTTTCTCTGTATTGCCCCACTTTACCCTTGATCCATACCTTATAATGCTGAGTGTTAAGCAAGGAGGCATCTAGTACCATTTTTGAGTCTTTGGTATGACTCGGTCTGGAATTGAACCCAGGTCTCCCAGACCATTCGCGAACACTCTACTTATTAGACCAATGGCCAGGTTTCTCGAAACGCAGTTCAAAAAGATTAGTAATTTTTTTTAATTCAAGAAAAAATCGCAACCATGCAGAAGACAAATTTATTAAAATGATGTAGGGGAGGGCGCTACTCCTTTCCTTGTATTGCTCTACTTTACCCTTAATCGGCTCCTTATAATGATGAGTGTTAAGCAAGGAGGCATCAAGTACCACTTTTTTGAGTTATTGATATAACTCGGTTTGGGATTGAACCCAAATCTCCCGGGCTATTGGCGAATACTCTAACCATTATGCCAGTCGTCCTTCATAGCAGACACAAAATATCCTCGGTATAAGTAGTATGATTATAATGAGTATAATACTACAATTTTTTTTTTTGAAAGGATAAAAGAAACTGAAGAAGTGCCATATGTTACAATAACTTTAATAACCTTCCTAGTCAATTAGCGGTTGTCGGAATTTTTTTATCAGCCAGAAGCTACTGAAATTTTTTAATGCTATGGTTATCGGATTTGATGATCATCAAACAAAGATCAGTTATTCTGTCATTGTCAAAAAATCAAATAAATATAACTCTGGTCAACACGATTTTGGATGGAAAGAAACAAAACACATTTTTTAGCTGATTTCATGCAGCTGATTCCGAAAATGACCTTAATTTTTTTTTATAGTTTGCTACCGTTTTTGCTGTTCTGTAGTTACTCATTTTGGGGAAAAAAAAGATCAATTTACGATCTTGGCTGATCGGAAAATTTACTTAAAGATCATAGAAACCCATCAATTTTCAATTGGGCAGAGCATTTTATACCAGTCACCTAAAATAAGCCATTTTTATAAGAAATAAATGCTTTTAAATCTAGAAGTACCAGATTTTTCCATTTTATTGCTAAAATTCCAATTAACTGATAAACTTCATCAGTAATTCACTTTAGTGAACCTGACAATTAAGATGATATAAAAAATATTTTAAAAAACCTGTAATCTTGTTTGATATTCATAAATTTATCCCATCACTTTTGTCCCTTCACAACAGAAGGAAACCAAGCACATTGGGAGCTTTTGTTTTCACAGGTGGAAAGAAACTCCAACTAAAGAAATCTCAATTAAATGCACCTATTCCATTGTACATGATGAACATCATGAAAATGGTTTCACCATAACATCAGAAAACTCAGTAAGAATAATGAATTTGTTAATTCAATGAATGACTTGGAATTATGCGCTTGAACATTGTTCGTTGACGATGTGAAAAACTTCTAAGGCAAACTCCGGGCCGAAAACAACAATGAGTAATTGGAAATGTTGTGGTTTAGATGGTCTTCATTCCTTCTCTGATTTCCGATTTCTCCACTTTTTTTCCAAGCCTTTGAAAACCGTTCCAAGCGTTCCACATTCTTCTTCTTCTTCTTCTTCTTCTTCTTCTTCTTCTTCTTCCGACGCCTATATCCACTTTTTGTCGTCTTTTGCTGCCATGCAATTTTTTCCTCTGGCTAAACCGTCGCTTCTTGTTATGTCGTCGCCTTCGAGACTTCACGTTGTGTTAAGTTCTGGCTGTGATGATGAATAACAAAACCACATTTTTATATGAACTTAAAATTAATTTTTTCGACGACTTCTCAGAACATACATTACGCTTATGTAAATAATGAGAATCCTGTCGAATCAGAGAATAGTTGGGTGTTAGGTCCTCACGCTTCGATGATTCTCCGCTAACTGGATAAACATTATAAACTATCTCCGGTCTTTTTAGAATCATTCCATCTCGTGAATTTCTCTTGCAATAAAAGTCAAGCTTTCAAATGATCTCGGGGCCATCACCTGTCACTTGCACTTGGTGACATCTAAACTGTTAGAATCTTTTAAAACTTATCTACTCTACGTGCCAATAGTAGACCCCGCTACTTTATAAATTAACAATGCCTCTTTGGGAATCTTCCCCTTTTACTATCTTCTCAAATCCACCTTTAAAAGAAAAACTCTTTACAGTGAACATATACAATATTCGTACAATATACAAATCAAATTTTGTTAATCATTTCATTTCATAGCTCCCAAAAATACTCTCTTAAATTCTTTTTCTTACCATAATTTCTGAAATCATCCAATTTAATCTTAAAATTCTCTACGTTGTTACTGCTTTTAATCTGATTAGACAGACTGTTTCAAAATAAATTGCTCTATTAGCATTAGATTACAATTGGTTAATAGACTTAGTATTTGAAAGCTGTCTTGACTGTAAATTTTCAGTTCGTGGAGAAATATTTGAAATAAATATATTCGGTAATTAGAAATTCCATTAACTATTTTGAAATCTTCAATTAAATCACTTTTGTTTCTTATTTCTTGAAAAGTAAAAAAAAAAAAAAAAAAGCAGCTGGCGACCGTAGTCGAGAGCGACCAGAAGGCTTCCTTGTCAATAGCTATTATACCAATGAGTAGGGTAGGGTGCTACTCCTTTCCCTGGATTGCTCCACTTTACCCTTGATACGTACCTTATATTGCTGAGTGTTAAGCAAGAAGGTATCAAGTACCATTTTTTAAGTCTTTGGTATGACTCCACCAGGTATTGAACCAATAAGCCAGTAAAGTAATTAATCCTAATTCTTCCTATCTCTCCCTATACCTGTAATCTTTTATTCTTTTACTTAGTCTTGTCCCTCTTCTTTGTATGCTCTTCAATCACAAATTATCCTTCAATTTCCATGTTTCAACACGAGCCTAGGATTGAGTATAATAGTCTATTCAAGTCTTATTTGGGTTTTATATATAATCAAGCCAATCATTCTATTTTCCTTGATTCAATAGACAAAATATAATTGTCAATTTTAAATGTGAAATAAAAGTCGACCCCCAAAATGCATTCATCATTTACTTTTACCAGTTGCTTAATATTGGCTGAAATGAAAGTGAAAATTCCACACACATTGTGATTTCAATTATCCAAACACGAAATTTTATTTATGCTTCCCATAGGCTAGGATAATATTTTTCCTCGAGATTTTCTTCTATTATTATCCTTTTTTGCTTAACTCAGTAACAAACTTTGAGGCAAGTTTGTGTGTCTCTGCTGGAAAGTCATGCGTGAATTGGCAGTTTTACTCTTGAATCCCCGAAACTGCTCACATGGTAACTGACGATTAATTAAAAACCCCACTTCCATAAAAAGCGTTGTAAAATCTCTCGGCTAAACCATTTAACTCCTTTATTTCTGATAACGCTTTTAGTGTTTAAAATTGCGAAACCTTCTTTTTATCTATGTAATATTTTAGTGGTTGTTTTAGTTTTTTGCCATTCGTTGATATTAACCTTTCTCCTATGGAAAATACATTGCGGAATCTTAAACTCCCCAAAATGAATCTAAAAAAGGGCACTTTTGTGTAGGTCGAATAAATGCAGTAATTCTTAAACAAAATTCGAACCTGAAGAACTCTTTCAGTGTATCAATGTGTAACTAAATAAAGTACAAAAGTATCCAAAAAGAACCTTTATAGCACATTGATACAAGGTCAATTTTTAAGCGAAGTTTAACACGTCTGAATTCAGAGTATTCCTTCTCTTAGACTAGTTGCCTCACCAAGGCTGAAGAACCCAGTCTGTCCTACTATTTACCCATAGCTGGAGGAAGAATAATTGGATTCATACCTTCCCCAAGGTTATTAGTGCTATGTGAAATGCAATCAGTCTCGTCGAGGATTTGAACTCGTGTCCCCGTGTCTATTTCCTACGACGATAACCATTACACCACGTGTAATGGTGACCGTCGTGAGAAATGAACACGGCGACGAGAGTTCAAACCCTGGACGAGGCTGTTTGAATTTCACATAGCACTAATGCCATTGGGAAAAGTACAAATCCAATTATTCACCATCCAGGTAAAAGTAAATAGCAGGCTCTTTAACCTTTGTATGGCAACCGATCTAAGAGAAGGTAAACATTGAATTCAAACTCCGCTTAAAAATTGACCTTGTGTCTTATCCGACTTGCGCGGAGGGGTAGGTAAGTATATATAGTACATTACTATCTCAAGTATCATATTTGAATGCCGTTAGTATTAGAACTTTAAAAAATCAAGTCATTAGTTTCTACGTTTGAACAAGAAATTGTTCATTAAAAACATTTAATGTCAATGCAGTTTAAAGCTGACGTACTTATCAATTCTTGTATATACACCCTATATATATATATATATATATATATATATATATATATATATATATATATATACTGTATATTTCAAAAACATTGAATAACCAATGGTTCCAGTGCGATATAAGAATTTCTAAATCGTATATAGTAACCTGAGGGTTGTAAATTCAGTCTATGAGTTGGGGAAAGAATAAAAGTTATATTCTCTGATTTGGTAGAAAAGAAAGAAAAACGACACAACAAGGATGAATTAACTGAAAAGAATTAACATTAAAGGTTCTGATAATGGACGGTGGAATGAGAACAATTCCTCATGAAAGGGTTCACATAGAAATTTCCTGAAAGTTACCGAATATGAAGAACACTTGAAAAATGGAACAACAACCGAATTAGTGCAACTATATTAAGAAACCAAGATTTGTATATTATTCCAAGTGTGTCAGTGTATATAAACGATAAAATATGATTTCCAAAAACTCTATCAAACTAAATAAACCCTAAGAAGTATTAATCTTTGTTCTAATTCCACATAACAATTATTTATCGTGTTTGGGTAACTTTGACGGAGTTTGACTGAATCGGAACAGAAAAAAACTAAATCACTCTTTGTGATTAGGTTACTACAGAGCCACGCGTTTCTGCATCGATGCAAATTCCAATGAAACCTGTAGAATACATGTTTTCCCTTCTCGAATCCTACAGGTGAATCAGATAAGGATATTGCCGCAAACAGGACAGACGCCAAAATACCTGAATCAGAATTATTATAAAAAGAAAAGAAACTGGAAGTCACGTAAGTGTAAAAAGTGTTTAAGCAAGCATGATTTTGAAAATAATATAAAGAGGCTGCTGCAGACGGAATCACGCCATTGGGCACATCTGATAGAACTAACGTAATAGAATATGGCGACAAGCGCATGCGCATTAATATTTATTTTTTAACAAAGGTATTTCAAAGGTATATACACTTTAGATTACAAGTATAGGTGCAAACAGGTGTGCTGACTTATCAAGAGGAAATTATTGTTAAATTGGATTATACTACGCCGTCATGCAATGAGACGTTTTGTAACCGTTTTGGTTTGTGTGAAAAGAGACATTTTTACACTCTTATCATCTGTATCATAAGAGTTATAATCTACTCAAGATTACAATTCATTGATCTGAATTACATTTACTGGTGAATAACGAGTTAAAGAATTTCTTTCAAACGGACTTACACACATACACACCCATCCGCCCACACACACACACACACACACACACACACACACGTATATATATAAATATATATATATATATATATATATATATATTCGAAGATGACTCGTCGAGAAAAGAAAATACGAATGTGACGCAATACAATCGATATTTTTAAAAGTGCCTTGTGCCGATTTAAAGAACTCAAGAAAAAACTGAAGCCTACATTCCGAGTTTTACCATTAAGATTGGCATGTAAATTCTGCATATATATATATATATATATATATATATATATATATATATATTATAATAATAATTCTCATAGATAGGTACGCTCCTAACAATTTTTACATAAAGTTAATTTTCTTACCAACTTGTATAATACTAAGAGAAATATTATAGAATAAAGGTGGATATTATATAAAGAGTGCCCAGTGACAGAACATATATATATTATCCGATAATCTCATAGGCGAGAAACTGTCAATCATCCAGCACCGTTGACTCTATGTCTACTCTATCCTCTCTCTCATATATATATATATATATATAGTAAGTAAAGTTGGCGACCATAGTCGAGGGTGACCCGAAGGCTCCCTTTTCGATAGCTTACTACACCAAGGTGTAGGGGAGGGCGCGACTCCTTTCCCTGGATTGCTCCACTTTACCCTTGATCCGTACCTTATAATGCTGAGTGTTAAGCAAGGACGCATCAAGTACCATTTTTTGAGTCTTTGGTATGACTCGACCTGGGATTGAACCCAGGTCTCCCGAGCCAATGGCGAACACTCTAGTTCGCCTCGTTGCAAATTGGAATGTCTCAGATGATCTGAGTAATTTCCTATATCATGTACTTTTGGGTTTTTAAAAGATTTGCTTTTGGGATTATTTTATTTTCTTGCCTTGCTGATGATATTTTTAAACATGTTACCATACTTATCGATTCCCTTACTTTCTAGATATTTCAGAAAATAATTATTATCAGTTTTAGCAATTTCTTCCAGAGATTGAAGTGCTTACATTTTTACAAACTTATCTAAGTATTTGTCTGTAGATGGAAATGGGTTTTCCATGCAATTCATCGATTTTCAAGAATTTTGTTCTGGTTTTTTAAGTAATGTCATATGTTCTCCATCTGTAAAAATTAGTACATTTTTTTGTGGTTTGTAATATCCACCACTAACATGTATTTTTATGGAATTTTCTTAGTGGTTATATTTAAAAATTTGGCACATTTGTTTATTTTCTGTAAAGATAAGCTGGCTGTTTGATGTTAACAAGATTAAGTTTTTATTTTTAAGACATTTTCTACGCAATGTTTATTTCATCAACTGACATTTATTCAGCATTGCATGTTCATATATATATATATATAGAGAGAGAGAGAGAGAGAGCCTTATAAGGTAAGAATCAAGGGTAAAGTGGAGCAATCTAGGGAATGGAGTAACGCCCTCCCTTACACCTCGGTGTAGTAGCTATTGAAAAGGGAGCCTTCGAGTCACCCTTGACTAAGGTAGCCAACTTTACTTTTATATATATATATATATATATATATAGTGGCGGCCATAATGCTCTGTACGGAATAGTTTCGTCAGAAAAAGTAGGTATAACTTTTTTATCTAAGTTGTTTTAGATTCTATAATTTTCACAGACACTAAATACGATATTAATTGTTATTCGGTTAAATTTTGGTGTTAACTGAGATGATAATAAATGAAGTATTGAATGATTTAGTGATTTACTGCAAAACCCTGGGCGGCCAAAATGATCAGAACGATTGAAAAAATGAACAAAATACTATTAACAAATGAGACTAAATGTATGAAAAAAAATTATTAATTCAATTATAAATCCCCTTTTTAATAAAACATTGTTTCCAGGACTGGAAAAGGTGCTTGAAGCCTATAATAGTAACTGCTTTTAGTTTGTCACGACTTGTTACATGTTTTCAACGCTCTCCAAATAGCGACAGCGGGACTGAGATTTGATTTAGGAAAAAGAAAACATCCCCATAACTCAGATCAGGAGAGTAAGGAGATTGGGACAACAGCAATATTCTTTCTGAGAAAAACCTCGTTCATAATTGGAGTTTAGTCTGGTTTAGTTTGGTTGGTTTTATGGCATGTCGACCCTTCTTGGATTATTTTATGCTTAATTCCATCTCTTTTTTAATTCGCAAAACGTAAAATAGGAGAATGAATAATTTAAGTATAAGTTGTTGTTGGCGATCGTAGTTGAGAGCGACCCGAAGGCTCCAGTTTCAATAGCTACGACACCGAGGTGTAGGGGAGGGCGCTACTCCTGTTATATAATTAAGGAATGGATTTGACAATCACCATTGTCATAATAAACCCCAGACAGGAAATGGGGCTAGAGTGTGGATGACGTCATGCCCGGAAGAGATGGGCTGAGAATTTGGAGGATTTTGAAAAAGATTCAGTTGCGGTCCGACCATGGTATTGAAAAGATGGTATTGAAAGAGAGAAGACCATGATGTTGAGAAGTTAAAGTCCGACCAGGAAGTTGAGTATTTGAGGTTGGGCCATGCAGACAGACAATTGAGTTTCTGCCCTTGGGTTAGAGAAGTGAGTTCTCTGCCCCAAGTTTTCTACCGTTGCGGCAGCGGTTAAGTTTTTCGGGTCCCGACCAGCGAAGATTAACTGAGATCTAAAACACCACGAGATGTGCCGAACGTTGGGAGTGTTGTTAGCGTAGTATGATTACGAAAGCCTTTTAAGTATTGTGTCTATCTCCTCGTGTCGAAGAATCGAAGTCAGAAATAATAAATGGTTCGTATCTGAACAACGGAGTCGCTTGAATGTTGAATTTGTATTTGCCTGTTTTCACCTATTTGTGGTTTGCATATGTATAAGTGTACTACACAACACTCCTTTCCATTGATTACTCCATTTTACCCTTGTTCCGTACCTTATAATGCTGAGTGTTAAGGAAAAAGGCATCAAGTACCATTTTGAGTACTTTGGTATGACTTGACCTGGGATTGAACCCCGGTCTCCCGGGCATTTGGCGAAAACTCTACCAAAATAGGCCAATGACCGGGATCTTACGTATAAATGTAAATAAAAATATAGGAAAGAACACTTCATATTTGGTTGCGATATCAATGCTTTTAAGATATTGATAAAATTCGCAATCGTTTTAAACAATACACAAATAAAGTTAAAGATATGTTATCAGTGTATTTAAAACATACATGTTGATAAATTAATTAGATATCAATACATATTAATATGGGTTATTTAATTGTGAGCTTTGATTAAATTGTAAATGTTTGATTACAAGCTAAGATTTAAATTAAGACAAAGATCTAAATTAAAATAAAATTTCGATCGAAATTAAAACAAAGTTAGATTTAAATAAAAACAAACTTAGATGTAAATCAAAATAAAACTTGAATCTAAATTAAAATAATACTTAGATCTAAATTGAAATAAAACTGAGGCACAAATTAAAAGAGTTGATCTTTTTCGAGATTCACGAGGAATCTAACTGTGTTTGATAACTGAAGACTTTTGCTTTCTATTTTTCAAGTATTGTAAACGGAAATGTAATCTGAAAAGATAACGAATACTTTGGATTTGATGCAGAGTTCCATAGGTTTTGACATTGAAAATAGATATTTCTTTTTGGAGACGTCTATTTGCTATTATCTTGCAGAAACATCTGCACATCCAGTTTTGTCTTTGTCCATTGATCCATCTGTAAATATATTGGAATGTTTGGGACTGTATTCTTTGGCTTTATGGAATTTCTCAAGGCAAATAATCGAGTGGGTATTTTTAAATATTTCTTTACAAGAGAGTCAGTGGGTTTCTCTAGGCAAATAATAAAGTGAGTATTTTCAACGTTTTCTTTACCGAGGAGTGAGTGGATTTCTTTGGGCAAATAATAAAGTCAGTATTTTCAAATTTTTCTTTGCCGGAGAGTCAGTAGGGTTCTCTAGGCAAATAATAAAGTGAGCATTTTCAACTTTTTCTTTGCCGGGGAGCTAGTGGGTTTCTCTAAGCAAATAATAGAATATGTTTCTGGAACTTTTTGCAAGGTCAGTGCATTTCCACTCCATGTACTGTCTTTTCGAGTCAGGCTTGGGGCTGAACACAAATGTTTAACCCATTTGTAAACATTTCTTTGACGAAAACATGCTTCTTCATTCACATCACTCATTTTTCAGTAAATTTTACTGGGTTTATTCTTCTCAGCCACCAAATATTTGATGATAGACCGCTGTTTAAACCCGGATCACTCTATTTGATTTTCCCCCATTTTGAATAGTCTGAAAATAAATATTATTGCAAGATTCAATTAATTTTTCCAATAATACCGAGTTTACGTTCATGGAAAAAATCTGAAGAAAATATTTTCCATTTTTTTATTTCCCTTATTGAATGAAACTCGGATTCATTGCTTTTTTTTAATTCCCCTCATTGAATGAAACTCATATGTATTGTGTATTCGTGCTAAAGTATTTATTTATTTACTTACTTATTTATTCATTTTATTGTGGATTTATTTATTCATCTATTTATTTTATTTGTTTATTTCAATGTGTATTCGTTCTTTTTATTTCGTCGTGTCTGCCCAGTCGGCCGGGGCTGTAGAATACACCGATTGCTTCTCTGCAGAGGGGTCAGACCCACCCAACAAGTGTCCAAGATATGACACTAAACAATCTGATCGTGAGGTTCCAGTAATGCTGGAGTTTTGGTGAATGCGGAGTACCTCTTCAGTGCCATCGCTCCTAGGTTCACACTTGCTCGGAGTGGTAGCACCTGATAAGGGTCCTATCTATGGGTTAAATAGAACCAACGGCATACTCGTGCTAAATTGAATTGTTTGACTAAACTGAATTGCTTGAAATAGAAATGTTTTTGACAATTAAACCGTACTTACATTTAAACCGTGTGCTTATGCGAAACTGAATTATTTGAAATGGAACTTTTTTGGACATTGAAACTCTACTTACACTACACTGATTTGTTTAATATAGAACTGTTTTGACATTTAACTGTGTGTATACAAAATCTGTACTTATAGTAAACTGAATTAGCTGAATTAGATCTGCTTGATTAAACTGAATAGCTTGAAATAGAAATGTTTTTCACAGTTAAACTGTACTTACATTTAAACTGCGTACTTATCCTAAACTTAATTGTTTAAAATAGAACTATTTTCATAAAAATGGATTTGGCGTTAAATAAGCTACAAAGGTTGATATATCATAAAACCCAACCAACCAACCAACCAACCTATTTCGTCGTGTATTTATTCATTTATCTCTTTTATTTATTTATTCTATTGTGAATTCATTCTTAGGTATTTACTTTTTTGTGTATTTATTTATTTATTTATTTATTCAATTATTTATTTTATTGTGTATTCGTTCTTATTTATTTATTTATTCATTTATTTACTTATCAATTAACTTATTTATTTTATATCCATCCTTAACAGAAAATCTGCAAGTCGTTTTTTTTTTCTATCTCGTCTATATTTCTATATTTTTTACATCTTTTCGAGCTAGATTTTCTGAGATCACTCTTTCGTTTATGAAAAGAATAAGCTTGATAGCAATGTTTTTTCATTTATTTCAAGATTATGAATCTTTTGAAATGATTGGTGTGTTTGTACTATCTCTACTTCCGAACTTAAGTTTAAATACAGTTGCTTGATGAATTGTTCTTTTCACAATTTCTGCTCTCTACCCGCCTTGTAGTCTAACTCAATATACTCACACTGGAAAATACCCAGATGGAAATTCATTACCTTTTGCATGATAGAGTTACCTAAATGGTATGATAGTATATTCATTAGGTTCTGCCACCCAAGTGTAGGGAAACGTTAGGGACATGAAATTATGTCGCAGTTTTTATCTTCCACACCGACAAAGTCTACTGCCTTCTAACAATTATCTATAAAATAGGGTTAGATCTTGATCCCAATGGCATATGAAACAATGTGTATATTGGTAACGTTCGAATAGTTTATAATTTATAAGCTTTTGGGTTCGAATAGTTTATGATTTATAAGCTTTTGGGTTGAGCATGAGTAGTCGATTGATCGAATGGTTAGCAAGGTAGACTAGCAAACCTACACGAGTGAGTTCGATTCTCATTGGGTGCCCAATTCATGCGGCCTTGTGCTACATCTAAGCAAAAAAAGAAAGCTTAGTAAATTACCTCCCTGACTGCCCATCAACTGCAAGAGAAAGCTAAAGTTGAGTGCTACTATTCGCATAACCACTTAATCTTCAAGAGCATAGACCACTCAGCCAGCAGGATTCTGTCCTTAGGAATTACGGTTCTTAATACACTTCAGAGAATACAGTATATACTAAGCCCATCAGATAAAGTATTCGTTCAAAATGATTGTATCTCGAAGAAAAAATTATTCTTTAATTTGGTGACCCATAGTAAAAACCAATGGATCAATGTTGATTAATTAGCAATCATTCTCACCATCAAATGTCGATTAGAATTTGATCGCCACAAGTTTGCTCATATTGAACTTTCTTTCTATGTCATGAGTGGATCTGAAGCAAATATAAAACACCATTGTAAATCTTCATTCATAAAAACAGCATGATACGAAGGTCATTCAATAAAGGTGAATTTTACCAGAGTTGGTAATAAGAAGTGTAGTTTACAGTTGTACGAATTTCAAAGGAATTCAACTGTTATTGGTCCTCTCATGTCCCAGAAGATTGTCAGCATCCACTTCCTTACTGGCCACTGCGTCTGGAACCTTTTATTTACCGAGAAGTCAGTATTTTCTACACTATGTGCTGTATTTTCGACATAGAGTCGTGGTGGCAAACCCATTTGTAAAGATTTTTTGGCTAAAACATACTTTTCCGTATATATCACACATTCTTCTGTTAATTTTATATAGTTTACAATTCTCAGCCATCAAAAATTTGATGACAGACCTCTGTTCAAGCCTGCAGCTCTCTATATGATTTTCTGCGATTTTAAATAGCCTCAAAACAAATATTTTTGCCAGAATAAAATAGTTTTACCTGTAAACCAAATCCAAATAATGCAGAGTTTACATTTACGGGAAAAATGTGAAAAAAATTATTCTGATTTTTTCATAAAATTCCACTTATTTATTCAATAACCCTCGTATATACATTAAATTAGTAAATAACTATATTTTCAAGTATAAATTTTTGTTCAACGATGTAAATACTTCAAGAATATTCTATTAGACAAATTCAAATTTGCTGGATATTCCATTAATAGAGTTTAGCAAATGTTCTTCTTGATACATACTGACTTTAATATCCTCCATCATGAAATGTCCAACATTCAAAATAAACAGAATCGTTTGTAAAGAAATTATCAGGGTGATTACATAATTTAATCTTCTGAAATATCCATATTGTCTTCTATAGAATTACAAGCCAATTCAACACGTAACTTAAAAAAATGATCATAAAACATCTGGGACTGAAGAATACACCGACTGCATCTGTGCAGAGGGGTTAGACTCATCCAAGTATCCTGGATGTGACACTAAACAGTCTGGTGATGAGGCTCTAGTAATGCAGGAGCTTTGGGGAATGCGAAGTACCCTTTCATTACCATCACTTCCCGGTCCACTCTGACCCGGAGTGGTAGTACCTGATAGGGTGCTACTATGGGTCAAATAGAACTGTTTGACATTTAAACTGCGTACTTACGCTAAATTGAATTATTTGAAATAGAACTGTTTGATCATTTAACACTGAGTAAACAAATAACGGATGTTTAATTGAATTGTTAGTGATACATAGCAATACTTGAAACCATTAAACTGTATAAACAAATTATTAATAGTAAAGCAGATTAATCTAATGTATATGTATAAAGAAGAATTGGCTCTAAATAACCTACAAAGGTTCATATGCCATAGAACCAGCCCAAACCAAACCATAAAACAGCAAACTAATCATTCCAATATTTCTAAAAGTCAGAGTAGAATTCAAAATAGGACAGAAGGCAATGAATGCATCCAGTTAGTTTAATAGAATTAAAAAGACGAGTTACAATTCTGATAACAATTGTTCCAATTAGAAGGTTCTTTCTCAACTCTTGTTTCTAATGTGCTTTGTATCACCTTGTCATTGGAGCTTATAATATGCCGGCTGCATTTCTTGCTGGGTCGGTATGACCCCTACTACCAAAAAAGGGGTGTCTTTGGTACGACACTAAAACGCATCCGATATTGAGACTCTAGTTCCAGAGGTCAGGTTATACCTGTAATTATCTCAGCTATGGGTCAAATGGATCTGTTTGAAAATTATCACTATTAGATAGGAATACTTGAAATCATATAACTTCAAAAATTAAGAATAGTTACTCGTAGTAATTATTGTTTACAAAGTAGTAGTAGTAGTAGTAGTAGTAGTAGTAGTAGGTGTTGTTGTTGTTGTTATTGTTGTAGTTATTGTTGTTGCTGTTGTATTTTACACCTTATGCGTTTTTCACATCAGTTTTAACTGGTGGTTTTTATTAAGTTTGGGTGATAGCAAGTCACTTCGGTCTCCAGGACACTTTCAAGTGTTCTTGCTGATCTTAAAAGATTCTTCCTCTGATCACTTGTCCCTCCGGTCTCCTTTCCAGGTCTTCGGGGACCGTTCTTTTATTTTCACTCTTTGGTTAGCAGGAACAGCAAAATCCAGCAAATAACAAGAACTTTTCTTTTTTTCACTTTATACTTGGTCTGGTCTTCTGGTCGGAATTAGGTGGACTGTTAATGTCGTAGGTCCCTGAGAATTTATACATCTAATTTTGAAGGACTGGTTCTGGTATATGCATAGACCATTTGTTAATTCTAATCACAAGCACAATTCCCTGAGGATCACCTTTCCCTCTCAGTCGTACCGACTCTTGTATTCTTTTTGTGTCTGTTAGCTTCATTCGCTGATTATATGATTGACTTTTTCATCTTTGTCACCATATAACCAACACTCGCTATTCTTCTGGTGTTATTAGTTATTACTTTGACAAAACTGGTTCTTATTGCATAATTGTGCGCTACAATTAAAAGAGGCTCGTTTTCTTTCTTGAGGTTTCCTCTTCTTAGCCATTTCCGGATTATTTTCCGTATAATTTCTTTAGTTTGTCACTGAATATTCACAAGAGTTGTTTTCTTTCTCATTTTCGTTTTATAGATTTTTTTAATATTCGTTTTCCTGTTTGTTCTTATGTTTTTTTGGGGGGGTTGTTTTTGGTTGTTTTTGTTTTGTTTGTTTGGTTTTTTTTGCTTTTTGTTTTTTTTTGCTTTTTTTTGTCGATATTGCTATTATGACTATTGTCAGTCTTTCTTGCTTTTTTACTTTTCTTTTTTCTTTTTTTCTTTTTTTTTTTTTTTTTTTTGCATATTCCCTGAATTGTTATATCTATGTGAATCAGCTTCCACCTTCTTTTGAGTTCTTCTCTTGTCCATTTTAAGAATGGTCTTGGGTATCTTACAATAGGAACTTCCCAGGTATTTATTACATTGATATGCTTTCTACTGCAGCGTTTAGTTTCAAGAATTTTTCTTATTCGTCGAGGGAATTCTTTTCTAACTATTTTCATCTCTGTTTGATGATTTCCACTTTTAATAAGAGCAAGTATCACCAACTTTCTTTTTCTTTAAGGGATCTGATTCTTTCCAGATGATGCAGTTCCATTCATTCCAATGTTTCTCTTTTCTCTTTTCAATCAAATACATTTTTCAATTCCAAGTTCCATTCCTGTATCTTTGCTGTAGATGCTAAAAACTTTTATTAGGATTTCTATTTCTTTTTTATTCTTGACAAACATCTTAATATCATCCATCTGCATAAAGTAGTTTATCTTTTCCTGCGACTTTGTTAATTTGTAGCCTCCTTTGCGTTTTCTTAGTATATAATTTACGTGCATCCTTACTATAATAAATAGTTGTGACGAGAGTGAGTCTGCATAGAAGATGCTTCTTTGGATTTTAACTTTTGATAGGGTTTTTCCTTCTGATGCTGAATCGACTCTCCAACTTTCCACACTTTCATGATTATTTTTACGGCTTATTCTCCAAGACTCTTCTAACTCTTTTAACAATTCTGTAGTCTGGAAGGTTTCGATACTTCCTCTGATTTTGAATCTCATCATCCTTAATTTTTCCAGACCTTTGGGGACCGTTCCAAGTACACCAGCTACAATCGGTATCACCGTTACCCTCATGTTCTACAGGGGTTTTTTTGGGGGGGTCGTAGGATTGGGTTAGTTCTCAGACAAATTTCAAGCTTTTGCTTATCTTTTGGCTTTCCTCTATTTTCACTCTGTGATCGGCCAGAACAAGAAAATCCACTGGGTCATAAGTACTTTCTTTCTTGTTAATCAATACCAATTCTGATATTCTGGCCAGAATTAGGCGATCTGTTTTTATTTCAAAATCCGAGAAAATACTATTCGGCACATTCTTTTGGGCGTATTCTGTTTATGCATATACTATTTGGTAGTTTGGTCAAAATCTAATCACTTGCGCAATTCCCACTGGATTACTTTTCCTACTCAATCATGCCGAGTATTATACTTTTTTCCGCTAGTTTGTTTCATTTGATTACCATGTAAACCATTTCACTTTTTCTTCGCATAACCTACACTTGCTATTCTGTTGCGTATTATCGACTTTTGTTTTAATATAATTGGTCCTACTACCGGACATTGGCCTAGGGGTTAGAGTATTCGCCAATGGCCCGGGAGACCTGGGTTCAATCCCAGGTCGAGTCATACCAAAGACTCAAAAAATGGTACTTGATGCTTCCTTGCTTAGCACTCAGCATTATAAGGTACGGATCAAGGGTAAAGTAGAGCAATCCAGGAAAGGAGTAGCGCCCTCCCCTACACATTGGTGTAGTAGCTATCGAAAAGGGAGCCTTCGGGTTACCCTCAACTATGGTCGCCAACTTTTTAATTGGTCCTAACAGCATTATTTTTTGCTGCTATTAAAAGAGATTCAGTTTTTCTTGAGGTTTTCCTTAGCCATGTCCAGATTTTGATGTGGTCAATCTCGACGTTTTATCGCTTGATAAAGAGTTGTTTGTTTTGTTTTTTCCTCATTTCCACTTTCTAGTTTTTATTTTGTTTTGTTTTTCTGTTCATTCCTATTCTAATATTGCAATTACTAGCTGCTGTCAGTAGTGTTTCTTGGCTCTTTTTAGTGTACTCTTCGAGACATCGTTATAATACACCTTCACAATTTTATCTGCTGGTGAGTCCTCTTTCTTCTTCTTTTATTGTTAACAAATACTAGGCCTGGCCTTCCAGTCGAGATTTGGGGATCTGTTTGTATCTCAAAATCCCACAGAATTTTGTGTGTCTCGTTCATCAGGGCGGATTCTGGTTTATGCATATAGCGTCTGACAGTATGGTCAAATTTAAATTTCTTGCAGATTTTTACTGTTTTGAGAGTTTTTCACTCCAACGTTTTCTAATGATTTTTCACTGGAGCCTGAGTGACAACAAGTCTCCTCAAGTCTCCAGAACTATTCTCAGTATTCTGGCTAATCTCAACAATACTGTAGTTTGGATGGTCTCCATTGTCATCTTATTTCCAAGTCCACTCCTTAGTAACTGTAGCGATCGAACCAATAACAATTTCTTTCTCCAGCAAGGTCTAGGTAATCCTCTTTTTCCTCACTTTCTTTCAGTTTTACCCAGTGGTCAGCCGGAACGGCAAAGTTTATTATTCGGCTGGTTTTCTTCTTTTTTTTCTTTTTTTTTTTTTTTGATATCTCTCGGACTGGTTGTCTGGCCGAGATTAGATGATCCGTTTGTATCTCAAAATCGCAGAGAAGTTTTTGCATCTTATTTTCTAGGACGGATTATGGGTCGTGCATATACCATCTGTTCTTATGGTCCCATTTAAACTTCTTGCTCAATTCTAAGTGGATCAATTCCCCGCCCAGTCTTGTCTAGTCTTATACTCTATATGCGTTAATTTGCTGGTTTAGCTTATTATGTGATTGATCGTTTCTTCTCTATCACCACATAGTCTACATTTGCTATTTATTGCGTCTTGTCTATTCTTGGTTTGACATAGTCCTTATGGCGTTATTTTGTGCTGCTATCAGAAGAGATTCAGTTTGTCTCTAAAGGTTTCTCTTTCTTAGCCTTGTCCAAGTTTTCTCGTGTGAGATTTCGCTTATTTGTCACTTGAAATATCCAAACAGTTATTTTTCTTCTCACTTTTATGATCTGGTTATTTTCGTTCTGTTGATGCTTGTGTTGTCTATATTGTTTTTTGTTGGTGTAATCAGTCTTCCTCTGCACCTTTTATATAGTCTTCTAGTCGTTGTATCGATGTATCGTCGATATCCTGGATGCAGGCGAATCCTCTTTCTCCTTCCTTCTTTGCTTGATACTGTCTGTCTACGTCATGTCAGGGATGTAAGGCCTTATTCATCGTATTTAGTTTTTTGTTCTCTGGTTAATTCGTTGAAGTTCTCTGGTCCACTTTGATAATAGTCCCGATTATCATACTGGAGGGGGGCAACCCTGATGACTATCCCTTTGATTAGATTTCTACAATGGAATTTGGTTTCGAATAGTTTTCTTGTTATTCTGAGGAGTTCTTTTTTAATAATATTCTTTCATCTCCACTTGTTTGATGGTGTCCGCTTCCAATATTCCCAAGTATTTGTAAGTTTCCTTTTCTCCAAACGTTCTGATTTTTCCTTGATTTGGTAGTTCTGTTCATTCTGTCATTTGTCATTTTCCGCTTTTCATTATTAGTATGGCACATTTTTCTCTATAAGACTGTGTATCCTCATTGCCTGTATTAATTCGGTATAAACGATTTGTATTAAAATTGTTGCTTGAAGCTATAATTGTCTAAAAATATTTATAATCATTAGTTAATTGAAATCATAAAACTGATTCAAAATATATTGGCTTCAACAAAGGTTGAAACGCCATGAAACTAACCAATATCACTTTTTATATACCCTTTTACAAAGTGTCACTTGATTTTGAATTAAAGCCATAAATATTGTACATCCACAACGGATGAAATCTCCTGGCAGTTGAGATTTTAACCTCTAAGACTGTTAGAGTCTTAAAGTTGTAAAGAAAATGATACCCCAAACATCATTTCTTTAGGCTTAAACTTTCGATACTTTAAACTGCAAAAAAAGTTTATGGTGATCAACTGAGGGAAATGTCAGTTACTCAGCTTATACTGTAAATACATCAATAGACATTTCTAACAATAGAAGTTGGTAATTATGTAGCAAAATATTTATCGAAAGTCACATAGAATTTAACATAAATCAAGGATTCTATAGCAAATTTTAGCATTTAGACCATTAGAAATCCATATCTCATTTTGTATAAAATACAATAAATAAGAGAGAGAGACAGAGACAGAGAGAGAAAGAGAGACAGAGAGAGAGGCAACATTTCCACACAAAAGAGCGGTCTTCTGAAACTAATTGACAAGTTCACCTACATCGGAAGCAGTGTCTCATCAATCAAGAATGACATCAACACGCAACAAGGAAAGGCATGGACAGCTATCTATAGGCTATCGATCAAGTCAAACCTGGCCGATAAAATAAACCGCAGTTTTTTCCAAACAGTGGTCATGTCAATACTGCTATACGGATGCACCAGGTGGATGCTAACTAAGCGTCGGGAGAAAAAGCTTGACGGCAATTACATTAGAATGCTGTGAGCCATATTGAACAAATCCTGGAGGCAACACCCCACAAAACAGCAGCTGTACGGCCACCTACTACCCCTCACGAAAATTATCCAAATTAGACGAACCAGACATGCAGGATACCGCTGGAGAAGTAATGGCGAACTCATAAGCGGTGTTCTCCAGTGGACCCCTTCACATGGACGAGCAAAAGTTGAACGACCAACTAGAACCTATATACAACAGTTCTGTGCTGATACAGGATGTAGCCTGGAAGACCTGAGAGCGATAAACGATAGAGGGGGGTGACGAGAGAGAGTCAGGAAGATCCGTGCTAGCAGTGCGACATGATGATGATCACACACACACACACACACACACATATATATATATATATATATATGAAAAATAATAACATGATCAGTGCCAGTATTTCATTTCAGATATTGAGAACGAATCATAGTATTTCAATATTTGTTTACATGTAGTTATTTCTGCTTCAGAGTGTTGTCTGAAACAATTGAAACTGTGAAGAATGACACAGTAAATTCCGTAAAATAGCCATTCAACCACACGGAGATCGTTCCAACAGCCAGGTGTCTCAGAACCAATCCAGCGAATTAGAGAGTTACTTCAAGGATCAAGGGCATCGAAAGTTTCAACTACAATAAGAAATATACATTTTTCTTTTCTAAGTAGAGGAATTATATAGTGAATTGAATTACCATGACTAGAAAATCTGGCGAACACTTACGCACGACATACTGAAACACTGGACAGCTGTTCAATTCACAATATAATTCCTCTACTTATAAAAGAAAAATGTACATCTATATCCTTGCCCTTTAGGTCATAATAATTACGCGGATGCCCGTGGTGTAATGGTTATCGTCGCAGGACTTGGACACGGCGACACGAGTTCAAACCTTGGACTGATTGCATTTCACATAGCACTAATACCCTTGGGAAAGGTATGAATCCAATTATTCTCCCTCCAGCTATGGGTAAATAGTAGCTTTGGTGAGGCAACTAGTCTAGGAGAAGGAAAACTCTGATTTCAAACCTGTTAAGCTCCGCTTAAAAAATTGACCTCGTGTCATATCCTGCCCGAGCGGAGGGTTTGGGTAAATATGATAATAATTACGTGGATGCGTATTTCTAATTCTCTTGGGAAGACGTGGCCTGGAAGTGACCTGGAAATGACCGTGGCCTCTGTAAAGAGTACAGATATAACTCGTAATACACATTTAGGTTAATTGGCTGCGCAATTACCACGACTAGTTTATTTGGCGTCACGCGTCTGCGATATGTACTCGTGGCTTAGTTGTAGTGTTTCGGCACTGCAATCTGTGGTCCCTGGTAGTTGTGGATGAGTCCTAATAAGGCTAAAACAGCTGTCCAGTGTTTCCGTATGTCGTGCGTAAGTGTTCGTCAGATTTTCTGGTCATGATAATTCAATTTACAATAAGAAAGAAAATAAAATACTGCAAAAACAACCAGTTCATTGCTTCTTTTCTATCAAAGAAACTGTTTATGTTATTTTCGGCAAATAGACTGTACGATAATCTGTAATCCAAAATATGAATACTGAGTACATTGCTTACATATATATACGTTTGTGTGTGTGTCATTTTATATGCAGTTACAGATTTTTACAAAAGTAGAGTTTGGTAATAAATACTGCCTCATATTATCTCTTTTCTTTGTATAATGGTCCACTAGAAATTATAAAATATTGGTATATTTTATTTAGAAAAAAATAATGATTTTTATTTCAAAAAATCGTTTGGTCGGCGATACTCTGTTCAACTTACGTTATGCAACGTTACCTTCCAGGATATGTATTTGCCTTTGAAATCCTTTTTTTAATTGCTAATATTGATCGAGACTGCTGGATACAGTGTGTGTGTGTGTGTGTGTGTGTGTGTGTGTGTGTGTGTGTGTGTGTGTGTGTGTGTGAAAAAGACAGAGATTCTGAAATAGCTGACCTGGAAGTTATTTTGTACAGTCTGCAAAATCCACGATACCCCCGAATAATGAAATGCTCTACACTGTACTAATTAAAGATTATATTGAACATTTTAGAAATATGCAAATCATGTGAATCAGTGCTTTCTAGATGCATTTTTTTTCTTAATTTTACTTCCTTCACCGTATTTTTCTCTTTACTTCTACCTTTTAATAAATATCCTTCTCAGCAATTTACCTCCTTTACTTTTGTTCCACTTTGGCCAAGAAGAAGACACTATCTTCTAATTAAAACGAAATTTTACAATAACATTTTCCCTTTTTTTCTATTCGGCTTCTGCTTTCCTTGTGTTTATTTTTATTGATTCCGAATTCGTTTACTCCGTTTCGAAATATGAATTTCTGATGGCCATCTCCTTGTCTGATTATTTTTCACTTATTCACCTTTCTTATTGTCCTATGGGCCTAGTTAGTAGAGTGTTCACCAATAGTTCGGGAGACCTGGGTTCAATCCCAGGTTGAGTCATACCAAAGACTCAAAAAATAGTACTTGATGCCACCTTGCTTAACACTCAGCATTATAAGGTACGGATCAAGGGTAAAGTGGAGCAATCCAGAAAAAGAAGTAGCGCCCTCATCTACACCTTAGTGTAGTAGAAAAGGAAGCCTTCGAGTCACCCTCGACTACGGTCGCCAACTCTACTTTTTATCTCTATAAAAAGGGGCTTCAGTCTAAAGACAAAGTTGTAGTGAATGCAGCCCTTCAAAGAGAAATTACCTCTAAAATCAAAACTGGAGAAGGAAGCTCAAACATCAAATCTTTGCTGACTTGTAATTATCCTTTGATGGCAAAAGTATAGAAGAAGGTCCAGGAGATCTGGGTTCAATCCCAAGTCGCATCATACCAAAGACTAAAAAAATTGTACTTGATATCGCCTTGCTTAACACTCTGCAATATAAGGTACGTATCAAGGGTAAAGTGGAGCAATCCAGGGAAAGGAGTAGTGCCCTCTCCTACACTTCGGTGTAGTAGCTATTGAAAAGGGAACCTTCTGGTCGCCCTCGAATACGGTCGCCAACAACTGATGTTTTCTTCTTCCACTATTTTGAACCCTGCATAATTTTGTTCGGTAGCAAAACTTTTTAAATAACTTTCCTAAAATGTATTATTTTTACAGCGTTTTTAACTTTAATTCAAACTCACTCTCTCTCTCTCTCTCTCTCTCTCTCTCTCTCACACACACGCACACTCTCTCACACACACACACACACACACACGCGCGCGCGACTTTTATTTTACAATATCTTTTATAGGTTCTTTCTTATATGTCTTGGATTCATTCGTCATACTATTCACACATATTTGTCGTTCGTGTCCGAAATGGCCAAGACTGGAAAAATCTGTCAAAACAGAAAAGACTTGCCAACAAAGACTACGGTGTCTCTGTACGGACAAAAGGAAAAACAAGCGATATCAAATAAAAAAAAAACTCTGTATAGTATCATCTTTAAGAGATTCATGATCCTTTCCGTTTGTGAAAGAATATTCCCTATTCAGATAACTTTATTCTATTTGTATGATGTATGTACTCACATCCCTCTTTGTTTGTTTCGTTTCGCAGAGGTAGACGACAGTATTAATAGGTGCTTACATTATTTAGAGGATTGAAAAAATAAGACATTTTTGTGCTTTATCTCGTTTCTCTCTCTCTCTCTCTCTCTATATATATATATATATATATATATATATAATTAACCTAAATCGCGAGTCGAAAATCTTCTACTAAAGTTTCACCTTAACGACTCTTGTCGAACTTAGGCTTCCTGATGATCCGTTAAGGTGAAACTCTAGTAGAAGATTTTCGACTTGCGATTTAGGTTAATTTTAGAATTGGCTCCATTGTCTTGTGTTGAGCACTTTAGTAATTGTAGCATTGCAAAATTCGCGGAGGGTTTTTTGGTTTTCTTTTGACCAATGACTGCGTATACCTTGATTTTTTTCAAGGGGTCGGACGAGGTTGGCCTTTTCTTTCTTTTTGACCCAAATTTTTTTTCTTTTTCCCCTGGGCGGTGATTCGAGATACTTTTTTCTCTTGTTCCTGGCCATGTTTTTTTTTGTTTTTTTCTGGTACCGTGAATACTGGTAGATATTAGATAAGTAAATATATGTGTATATATATATATATATATATATATATATATATATATATATATATATTATGGGTATCTTTATTTTATCCAAAAATTAATAGACCTTTCGTTTACATCATAAATATTTACCCACTTTATAAAAAAAAAACGCGTTTTCTAAATTGTAAGCAAGCACATATATACACTAGCACAGATATCCAGCTTTGCTTGGGCGTGGAATGACTATATGATATGAAAATACTAATGCCATAATAACTTTTCGCTAAATTTAAACTTCATTCAAGTTTGAAAATTTATAAAATAAATCATTAAAGGAGATATGTAATCACAATTACAAATGTACTTCTCAATTAGTATTACAATAAAAATGATTTTATTAAGAAAATCCTTAAATCAATCGAGCGGGCATGTAATCACGATTAAAAATGTACTTTTCTCTTAACATTACAATAAAATTGATTTATAAAAAAGTTTGTTCATTATTTAATAATTACCGAAACTTTCATTAAAATTCAATATTTTGGTATTTTTTTTTTTATAAATGTGTTTTACACATAAAATAAACATTGTTATAATATGTTTACAATTTGTAAAGACCGATAAAATGAAACGCAGTTTCTTCCATGCTGCGGTCGTGCCGATACTACTATATGGAAGCACTACTTGGACGCTGACAAAACGGTTGGAGAAGAAGCTAGACGGCAATTATACAAGAATGTTAAGAGCAATATTGAACAAGTCCTGACAGGAACACCCCACAAGGCGCCAACTATACGGTCACCTACCACCTATCACGAAAACTATACAAGCTAGACGAACCAGACATGCCGGACACTGCTGGAGAAGCAAGGACGAGATCGTAAGTGATGTACTCCAGTGGACCCCCGCATATGGCCAATCAAAAGCAGGACGACCAGCTCGAGCATACATACAGGAGCTATGTGATGATACGGGATGTAACCCTGAAGACCTTCCAGAAGGGATGAATGATTGGGAGACGAGGAGAGAGAGGGTCAGGGATATCCGTGCTAGCCGCACGACATGATGATGATGAAAGAACTTTTGATGAATATCTCCCCGATTCATAGCCCAGTCGGTGGTTGATTTTGACTGCATCTCTGCAAAGGGGTAGGAACCGCCTACCAACAAGTGTCCTGGGTTTGATACTAAACCATCCAAAGGTGAGTCTCCTATACAAGAAGCATTGGGGAGGGGGTTTCCTCATGGTGTAATGGTTACATCGATGGACTGTGGAATCGTGGTAAGCGAGTTCGAACTCCAGTAGCTCTATTATGTTCACTTTCGGACGAATACCCTTGGAAAAGTTTTGACCCCCCCCCCCCCCACACACACACACACCTTATCCTCTCAGTTGTGGGTTAAATGGTACTACTACTGTCTTTCTTGAAAGATGGATTTGGCATTAAATAACCTACAAAGTTTGAAATGTCATTAAACAAAGAAACCCAAAACCTGAAAGGAGTATTGGGGAATGTGGAGTACCTCCTCATTGCCATTATTCCCATATCTTCTTTGATCCAGTGTGGTAGTGCTTGTTATGATCCAATCTATGAGTCAAGTAGAACTGTTTAATCGTTTATTATACCTGAAACAATTAACTTCATGCAAAAAATGATTACTATAAAACTGAATTTTCTCGCACTATTTGAGTCCATTTAACTCTATGCAAACAAATGAGCCTGAGATCGTTTAAACAATGTTACCAACAAACTATTCTCTTAAATTGTCTTTAATTGGAATCATTTTGAGATGAAGCTTCTTAATCTGAGAATTTTTTATTTTTATTGTGGACTTATTGTCCTCATCTTGGTAGGTTTTTTTTGTTGTTGTTGTTTCTTCTTTCACTACATTTCGGCCAAATTTCACAAATTCTTCAGTGCGTGGTGCGATAGACAACAACTATGGAAGGCAGTAATTTACTGAGGATACGGTTACAAGACTCAGCATTCCTATCCGAGGTCGCGGTAAATCACCTGAAGAAAGCCAGAGGTGAAATTTGGCCGAAACGTAGGGAAAGAAGAAACAACAACAAAAAAAAACTACCAAGATGAGGACAAAAGTCCGCAATAAAAATTAAAATTTATTCTCTTAAAATCATTTATAAACAGGATTTGGCATTAAATAAACATCCAGGGTTGATATGCCATTAAACCAAATAATCCTAACCCCTACCCTAACCTTTTTCGGTTCTGCACCATTTCCTTAAATAAACTTTATATCAGAACTTTCTCTTCTTACGAATGCCAGAAATAATTTATCTATAAAATTACAATTCATACGAATTGGAAATGTTTTGTTTTGTTTTTGTTTTTTTTTTTTTCATTTCAAGCATCAAATTTGAAATGAAAAACATTACCAAAATTATAAAGTTAAGCTTACAACATGAAAAAAAGGAAGACATAAAAAATTACATCGAGTAAAATTATGTAGACTGAAAAAGAAAATCAATGTTGCACACTATTTTTAAGTCGAAAAAAGTAAAGAAACGATCTCTATTTTTGTAATAAAAGACGAAATTTTTGTTTATTTGTTTTTAAGAAACATACACTCAAAGTCATAAAAGCAACATGTTTCGTTTTGTTTTTATGTTTCGACTACTTTTCCTGAATTAAATTTTATCTTTCTTTTTTTAATTAAATGTAACGGAATATTTTTACATTTTTTTAAAAGATAATTTAATGTAGAATTACGTTTTCTTTAACTTTTTAAAAACAAAATGTCACAAGTGTTTATACAAAAGCCTTACTTTTAAAAGTTTAAAAACTTAGAAGATAAAGTTAATATCAATTCCAGCAAGTGATACGAATTACCATTTAAAATGTAAAAACTCAACTTTTTATAACGTTTATCGGAGATAATGACGAAATAAAGCACAAAGCAACAAGTTCATACAATAAATTAATCATACGAGGATCATTAAATAAGTTTCCAGACTTTTTTCGTATGGGCACTTTTATTGATAGTAAACACATGAAACTCAAGCCTCCGGCTGCAATGCACTTGTTGTACCGTTCCAACAACTTCTGGAAGGCCCCATGGAAGTCTTCTTGTGTGAGCGTGTCAATGACCTTCGTCACAGCCTCTTTCATCTCCTTAATTGTCTCATAACGACAGCTTCTGAGACAAGGTTTTATTGCATATTAACCTTATATTTAAATCTTAAAATTTTACTCTGTCTTGTATTATTCTTGCTATAAAAGTTTTCCTAATAGTTTCTGACCGCAGGGAAAAATCTAACTGTGAT
Organism: Sepioteuthis lessoniana; assembly: GCA_963585895.1. Classification (NCBI taxonomy): domain Eukaryota; kingdom Metazoa; phylum Mollusca; class Cephalopoda; order Myopsida; family Loliginidae; genus Sepioteuthis; species Sepioteuthis lessoniana. The sequence continues at coordinate 68,127,390 of OY757911.1, read as the reverse complement.
ACAGTTATTCAGTATTGTATTTCGGGCATGTTACAGGTAGTTTTATACTAAACTATAGGGACGGTGACGAACTGTCTTGATGCCCATCTTGTTCAAATAGTCTGTGACAAGGATGGAGTTGTGGACTGGTGCATTGTCCTGGTGGAAATGCCACTGACCCTATTTGAAGAGTGCTGGCCTCTTTCAACGGAATCTCACCTGAACTCCCTTAAAACCCCAACATAGTAACCCTAACCCTAACCCTTTGGCCAATCAACTCTGGTGTATTGACTTCCCTACTCCTCCCACACCTCTCGTCATCCCTCACAGACTCCCTGCCTTCCTTGAATCTCTTATGCCACTCAAAAACTGATGCTCGATTCATGCAAGATGGTCGAAAAGCAGTCTGAAGCATTCCATACGTTTCTCTGGCATTTTTCCAAGTTTAAAACAGAATTTTATTGCATATCGTTCTTCTAAAGTGTCCTCAAGTCCAGATTGCATTTTTGAAATTCAGCAGCTGAGACAATCAGGCTTTAGTAGGTGTATTCCAATTGCTGCTGTAGCTGTTCATTTGAACCTGAAATTACAAAAGTTGGTCAGTCATCTCATAAAATGTATAGCAAGGACATACTGAATTTTCAAGAGTCTATGACAAATTTAAATGCCTGGAAACTTATTGATTGCACCACGTACATTTTGCCATGTTTTTCTAGAACTCAAAAATTTTCGGACTTTGGAATAATGCAAACCAACAAGTGTCTAGTGATTTTTTTTTTTTTTTTTTTTTTGTTTCCTAAGCTGAAACTCTTCACAGTTTTACGCAATATCTACCGAGAACTTTCAAACCAATAGAATAAGTGTGTTGAATGTCAAAGGAAATATCTGTGTGAAAATTAATATTACATACATTGTTCATTTCTGTCTTGACAAATACAGCTTCCGTTGCGTAATTTTTTATATACGTGGTAAGTGTAAGTTGAACGAATCTATGATCAGTCATATTTAAATCTTAAAAATTTTACTGTTTTGTATTATTCTTGCTATAAAAGTTTTCCTTATAGTTTCTGACCTCAGGGAAAAATGTAACTGTGATACAATTATTCACTATTGTATTTCGGGCATGTTACAGGTAGTTTTATACTAAACAATCTTACACCTTCATGCTTAATTATGTAATGGAAGAATGCAGAAAATACTAGAAGAAGAAGAAGAAGAAGAAGAAGAAGAAGAAGAAGAAGAAGAAGAAGAAGAAGAAGAAGTAGTAGTAGTTGTTGTTGTTGTTGTTGTTGTTGTTGTTGTTGTAGCTATACTTCGATGGCTGGTTGGTCGGGTTTATGGGATATCAACCTTTGTAAGTTATTTAACGCCAAATCCATTGTTATGAAAATAATCAGTTCTATTTCAAACAATTCAGTCTAGCATGAGTACACAGTTTAATTGTCAAAAACTTTTCTATTTCTAACTATTCTGTTTATTTATTTATTTTGAAACAGTTCTAATTCAGCAAATTCAGTTTAGCGTAAGTACAGATTTTGTTTACACTCAGTTAAATGTCAAAACAGTTCTATATTAAACAATTAAGTTTAG